>CM035424.1:141043448-141383448 GCA_020310875.1 Ceratopteris richardii | reverse complement strand
GCTTTTTGGGGACCCATACATATTTGATTGGTGGTCGATAGTATCAAGGTTCTTGTTGGATGCTTGTTTACCTTTGTCTGTAGTGTCGATCCCTTTTCTCTAGGCTGATTTCTTTATAATTAACCTATTCTATCCCACAATCCAGCACTTAGTCGTTATCCTTTAGCTCTAAGCACTCTTCTCTCAAATTTTGTACGTAGATCGATTCCATATTCAACCTTCTATGGAATTTTGTATATATACACACATTGTATACTTATTTCATCAAGCTATTTTATTTTTAGATTAGTTATTTTGCTACTCATTCAAATCCTTGTCTTTATTCTATCTTCTATTGTCTCTTATCTATCTTATTTGGTTCAAGGTGTTTATGTGTACCAAGTGCGAAAGATTCTATGACATTTGGGTCTACCTCACTTCCAACACAAAATAACTTAAATTATCTAAAGATCATGTTTCATATAAAGATTTTTGCAAAAAAAAGGACCATACTCGGAGCTCGATAATGTATTAACTGAAGCGATGGCTCATCGCATGTTCATATATAAGTCGTACACGAGGCCCATTGTAGATCCTTCCATGTCAACAACACAAAGGGCAATATGAATGAACTTCAAGAGTCAAGACGGGTGATAGTCTTGCATCTCCATCCAAAAGTCCATGTCAAGTACATTACGTTGCACACATTTGGCCATATTTGTAAGGCGCCTTGGCATGGTGCTCCATTTCTTGTCTACAATTGTCATGCGCAAAGCATCCATGGAGTCGTAGAGATGGGTCAACACAATAAATATAGCCAAACCGTGTCTCTGGTACACTAACCAATTCTTTTTCTCTATGACGATAAAAAAGATGGAGTGGTGGTTTGTGTGTATAAATGAGATAGAAACTCGGTTCGTTGACTTTGTTAGAGATCTTGATTTAGAAAGACTCTTTATTAAAGTCTGCACCTACTCTAGGGCACTAATGACGTGAGTAGGGATGTCATAGCTATTTGTCTAAGCTATGCATGATAAAGTTTAATTTTGATACTTCTTGTTTAGGACAGACATAGAAGTTGACGATGCACTTTTTTGTTTCGTTTGTTTATTTATTTTTTGTTTTATATGTGTGTGTGTTTTTTTAAAAAAAATTATATATATATATATATATATAAAACACACACACATAAAACAAAAAATAAGTAAATAATCAAAATAAAATAAAAAATAATAATAAAAATAAATAGTTAAATAATAATAATAAATTAAAAAAGAAACAAATTAAAATAAAAAATATAAATATATAGAAATAGAAATTAAATTAAAAGAAAATAAATAAAAAATAATAGTTCCATAAATAAATATATATATATATATATAATTTTTATTTATTTATGGAACTATTATTTTTTATTTATTTTCTTTTAATTTAATTTCTATTTCTATATATTTATATTTTTCATTTTAATTTGTTTCTTTTTTAATTTATTATTATTATTTAACTATTTATTTTTATTATTATTTTTTATTTTATTTTGATTATTTATTTATTTTTTGTTTTATGTGTGTGTGTTTTTTTTTTTAAAATTATATATATATATATATATATATATATATATATATATATATATATATATATATATATTGGTCTTAAGTCTCTTGCTTTTGTTTGTTATTTTTTCCAATGTGTATGTGTTTGTGTTTTCTATCCTGAGTTCGTAAGTTTGGATAACTCTAAACTTATGAAGGTATATATAAATGAGATGACACGTTCGGTATTAGTGATAATAGGAGTGACTGATGTAAGCTTCTCTATATCCGCAAACAATAGATCTAATGAATGTGTTGTACACGGGGTCCATACTATGGATGGATACTCATATTTTCAACCTACTCTCCAATCCTTCTACAGTTTGAAAGCATTGTCTATGATAACATGTACCACATTCTCTACCCCAACCTCTTCTATGGAACATTTTATGTGCTCATAGATATACTCCCATGAGATTTTAGTACGTGTTGCACTTCAATCTATTGTTTAGAGAAAGTAGGTAGCTAGACATGATGATACCATAATATTTATGATATGGAGACGTCTAATGTCGCTCCAATCATGAAATAATATGAAACATCCATATGTCCTCCCTATTCGTAAGGGCTCTAAATTTTAAAAGAACATCTATTATCTCTCTCTTCCACTAGCATAGATCCTTGTAACTTATGGTACTCCACTCCATACCAATCGTGTGTTAGAAATATGGTGTTTTGAGGAAACTTTCCACTAGGGACCCACTTCCAAGTTAAAGAAATTAGTCAATATTTGGTTAACATATGGTCAAAGGCTGGTCAAATCAGGTGAAAAATGATAAAAAATGTACAGAGAATTTTATTGCAGATTATGTTCTGATCAAGTGCATTCCAGTGATATATAACACTTACCCATGCGACGTCATTTGGCTCACTAAAAATCAAACCCTAATTTAGCACATGTTCTTTAAGAAAATGCACATGCTTTATATGACACTTGACTAGATGAGATTAAAACAATCTAGTGGTTGTAATTATGCCATGTGGCACTTGTAAAAGCAAGCAGCAACAAAACATTAAAAATAAGGAAGTCTTTATCGTGTTTTCGAAAAAAAATAGTGAGTAGATTTTTAGTTTTTCGTAAAAGAAGTTGAGCCCAACTTGGGCTTGAAAGAAGTTATAAAAGACATGTGTGGCACTCATCCATCCACTTGGAGGAGTTACCTTAAGAGCTTGAGAGGGTGGTCTTCATCCATTTTGATGGAGATGGTGTTGTGCTTCTTCATCATCCACAAGGTGTGTAGTAGCTTGAAGCTTTCTATTTGGAGGAGATCTTTAGCTATGAAGATTGAGGAGTTATAGGAAGCTTGTATCTCAAGCATATTCTCTATGCTACCTTGTAACTTCATGTACTTCATCTTTGCAATGTATGGAATTTATATGAGCATGACTCCTTTCTCTCTCTCATGTCTTGTCTATTTTCCATCTTGGTTTCTATTTTCTCTACGTCTTTATATTTATTGTGGGCCTAAAAACCAACAATTGGCATCAAAGTAGGACAAAATAGAATACATAGAGAAATAGGCTGCATGTAGAAGAGTGAAATCTTCATGGCGGATGCAAATTAATCTCAATTTTATATTCAACAAGAAGCAACATATTATTAATCTTGATGGAGATGCCGAGTATAAAATTGAAGGAAAGTCAACTCTAGGAAAGGTCATATCTTGGAAGATTGCAATAATAAACTCATTAGATTTGGCGGATTACAGTTAACTTAGCTGCAACAAGTAATATATATATATATATATATGCTGGTTATGCTGAATTTGTAGATAATGAAGGTGATTTTGTAGATTGGAGAGCATTGCTTCCTTGTGTAAAAGAGAAGTGATGTTCAGCCTTTTAGCCAACCCTCTACTCCTCGGATTTTGTCTCTCATCCATGTATATGGGAGCTTGCATATTCAACTTGGTGGTCATGGAGGAAGACTTTATGTGAGCAAGGAGGGTAATATATCTACATTCACAAACCTTATGGTGGACATTTTACACCTTATATATATGTGTGTGTGTTTGTTTGATAGGTGTAGATGAGAGCATATGACTTTAACTTGATAGGCCTAGCCAACCTTGATAGTTGAGGGAGTATATTTGAGTCTACATTCTATCCATTACCTAACATCCTTTTGTTGTCTCTATCCTTCCAAGTACTTGGTTGAGAAGAGTATGGGATGTGTGATTTCTTCTTGTGATGTGTGTTATGGGAGTGCTCTTCATGTCTAAGGTCCTTATGTGTGTTGGTGGATATTCTGCAAGTTTATAGCATGATAAAGTTAGCACAAATTTAGTACAAAAATGGTCACATTTTTGCGAAGTGGTGGTAAAATTTTTTTATTACATGTTCTTAGAGCTCCTTGAGAGCTATCCAATCATATATAACACTTTGTGTTTGAACTTGGCCCAGAAATAAAGAATAAGTGACATAATCTTTATAAATAGGCCTATACACATGTATACACTGTAAAGGGGTCATTTAGGACTTTATCCGAACAACCTCCCACTTAAAGGCATAAATGGTCCCATCTATATACATAACTGATGTTATGCTTTGGGTAAGCACTTAGTGAGAACATATGCAGGGTTCTGTGATGTATGGACCTTAACCAATGTGATAAGGCCATCTTCAAGCACTTCTCGAATGAAGTGATGGCATTCTTTGCCAAACATATGGGACTCTGGCTATCACAACCAAGCATAGGTGCTCTGTTAGGCAAACCAAACTCATTGCAAAGACGTGCTAACCATATTGCTTCCTTGGAAGCCTCAGTGACTGAAATATATTCAGCCTTAGTAGTAGACAAAGCAACGATCTTTTGCAGTCTACTGCACCATGATACAACACCACCTGCAAGAGTGAAGACATAACCACGCGTGGATTTCCGTGTATCCACATCACCTTCCATGTGAGAATCACAGAATCCCTTGAGCTCTAATAGGTCCTTTCCATAACAAAGGCATTTGTTGCTAGTCCCTTTCAAGTACCTCATAATGGGCTTTATTGCATTCCAGGGTGACTTGCTTGGATTAGTCATAAATCGGCTTACAACTCCCATTGCATGGGCAATGTCATGCCTAGTAGCTGTTGGGTGTGTGTAGAAGTGCGAGAGACACACAAGAAGCACACACAAGGAGCACAAACGCAGCAATACACACGGAGAAGACGATGGCTGGAATAGCTCTCTCTATTGATCGATGAACTGAACTGAAGTAAGAGCTGAATAATATCCCTAAGTACAAAGTACCACCACATATGAGAGTATCAAGTATGTGGTAACATGGGGAAAAAACCTCTAGCCAGCACTAGAGTAAAAAGTGCCCATGTATAGGGAAAAGGTTCACATCAAAGCTACTCGAGGAACACATAAGTGTAACAAACCTCCCTGGAGCGAATGATGTGAACACATACAGAGAGTGACATATCAGCCCCCACAAGATAACAAGCCTAAAGCTTTGCAAAAAGCTTCAAACTTTTCTCGTGGAAGAGCTTTGGTGAATATGACATTATCTTGTGTAGGCACATATACCAAATCAATATCTCTTGCATGAAGGCGCTCTCTCACATAGTGATAATGCACCTCAATATGTTTGGTCCGTGCATGAAACACTGGGTTTCGTGCAACAGCCAAAGCACTCTGACTATCTGTGAGAATATGCGTAGCAGCATCAGTCTCCATGCAAAGATCCATCAATAGGCGTCTCAGCCATATACACTCCACTGTAGCTGTGAAAACTGCCATGTACTCAGCTTCACAACTCGATGTCGCCACTGTAGGTTGCTTCTTACTCAACCAAGATATGCATGAGTCTCCAAGGAAAAAGCAATTACCACTAGTGGACACGCGAGTATCATAACAATCAGCCCAATCACTATATGTAAAAGCATGCAAGCATGGCTGGACATCTCTTCCATAAAAGAGACCTAAGCTCAAAGTGCCTCGAAGATATCTAAACACACGTTTCACCGCTTGCCAATGCTTAGTGCCAGGGCTATGCATGAATCGACTCAACTCGGAAACTGCATACTGTATATCCGGCCTTGTGTTGCATGCATATATAAGACATCCCACAGCCTGCTGATAAAGAGAAGTGTCAAATGCATCACTGGAATCCTCAACTGAGAATCTAAATCGTGTCTCAACTGGTGTGGAAACTGGCTTGCAATCCTCAAAGTCAAAACGCTGAAGTAGTTTTTCAACATACTTTCCTTGATGCATAACAATTCCCCCCTCAACGGATACAAACTGGATGCCAAGATAGTAGCTCAAAAGACCAAGATAAGTGACATCAAAAGTATTCTGCAAATCAGCCATAAGAATGTCAAGTTTTGCATCACATGACCCAGTCAAGAGTATGTCATCAACATAAAGAACAAGCACTATAAGATCAGCCCCATTTTTGCGTACATAGAGTGTGCTTTCAATCGGACTACATGTGAAGTCAAGAGCAATCAAGTGCTTATGTATTTTGTCATACCATGCACGTGGAGCTTGCTTGAGACCATACAAGGCTTTATGCAAGCGACAAACCATATGCTCTTTCCCTTTCATAGCAAATCCAGGAGGTTGCTTCACGTAAACCTCTTCTTGCAAATCTCTATTCAAGAAGGCTGTTTTTATGTCCAACTGATGCACTTTCCAACCTCGATGGGCAGCCAATGCAACCACGGTACGAATGGTAGTCATGCGTGAAGTAGGTGCAAAAGTTTCCTCATAGTCAATGCCATATTGTTGCGCATATCCTTTGGCAACCAATCTAGCTTTGTAGCGATCAATGCTACCATCAGATTTTCTCTTAATCTTATAAACCCACTTTGTACCAATGGCATTCTTTCCTTTTGGCAATTCACATAACTCCCAAGTACCATTCCTATGTATGGAATCCATTTCTGATTGCATAGCACTCATCCATTGTGGATCGTCACATGCATCTTCAAAAGAAAGTGGCTCTTCATTACATGCTGTAGCAATAAGAGAATAATCCACAAAATTACTTGATGCATGGTGAGAGCTTGACCTTGTTCTACCAAGTAAAGATGCACTCAATTTGCTGTCCTGCAAAGTTTATTTCAGCCACTTTGCCATAGATTGTGCACTCTTGATAGACATGCGTTCATTATGTAAAACATCTTCAATATGTACATCATGCGTGGGCTGAATTTCATTCTCAGTTTCAGCCATATTTTGTCGCATATGTTCAGCCACATGTGGCTGGAAATTTCCAACAATTTTGACATTTTTTGGCTAAATTTTTTCAGCCATGTTTGGCTGAAAATTATCCACATTTTCAGCCCTATTTGGCTGGAATTTTTCAGCCCTTTGAACCTCAGTTGGTTGGTCTACATGGCCATAGTCAAGCGCACCATTTTGGAACAAAGGCATGAGTGTATCGAACACATCTTGTGAGCTAACTGTTGACAGTTTTTTGCATTCAAGTAGAGGGAAAACTGAATTTTCAGCAAATACCACATCTCGACTCACAATAATTGTGTTCGTCAATGGATGGTACAACCGATATCCCTTACTTTCAGCACTATAACCAACAAATATACATTTCTTTGCCTTGTCATCAAGTTTGTGACGTTGTTGTGATGGCACAAGAGCATATGCCAAACAACCAAACACACGCATATGACTAACCATAGGCTTATGACCATTCCAAGCCTCATAAGGAGTGATGACTCTCAATGCTTTTGTAGGGAAGCGATTCAACACATAATTTGCACACATGACCGCTTCCATCCAAAACTTATGAGGAAGATGCTTTCCTTTAACCATACATCTTGCCATTTCAAGTAAAGTTCTATTTTTACGCTCGGCAACACCATTTTGTTTAGGTGTATATGGCACCGTACATTGGTGTGAAATACCTCTTTCACGAAGAAAAGCATTAAACTCATGTGACATGTACTCACCACCACGATCCGTGCGTAGAGTCAAAAGCTTTTGTGAAGAAAAATTTTCAGCCATAGCTAAAAATGCTTTGAAGCAAGAAAATACCTCATTCTTTGCTTTCATAGGATACACCCATGTATGGCGAGTAGCATCATCAATGAAGGTAACAAAATATACATGCTTCCCAAAAGATGGAGTCTTGACCGGACCACATACATCACTATGAACAAGTTGCAATTTTCTTGTAGTGTGTGTGTGACTATCTTTTGGAAAAGAAGCACGATGCATTTTTCCAAGAATGCAACCTTCACATGCATGCATTTCAATGGACTCAAGTGTAGGCAAGCCAATAACCATGTCCTTCTTTTGCAAGTAGAGCAAACTATTGAAGTTTAAATGACCAAAACGAGCATGCCAAAGCTCCATTTCAGCCATGGAAGAAGTATGAGCAACCAAGGCATTCAAGGCAGCCCTTTTGTATGTATCCATGCGATACAAACCATCACATAATGTACCGGACATCACGATAACATCGCCATTGCTGAAATCATGAATCATACACTTATCATCAACAAAGTGTACATGAAGTCCTGCGTTGGCAATCAACGGAACTGAAATTAAGTTCTTCTTGATACCGGGCACATACAATGCATTTTTCAAGAGAATCAAACCTCCATTTGCAGCCGTAAGCTCAATTTCTCCTACTCCAATGATAGGATAAGAGGCATTGTTTGCACACACCACATGTCCTCCTTTAGGTGAATCTTTCAAAGAGGCAAAAAATCTTTTGCATGATGTTATGTGCTTTGAAGCACCACTATCAAAGAACCAATCTGAACCCATGCATTTAGAATGTAAAGAAGCATCATAATGACATGTAACAACACATGCCCAAAAATCTTGAGCAATGTTAGCTTCATCATTCTTTGCATTTGCTGAATTTTCAGCAATAGACATGCCGGATTTCTTCTTCTTTTCATTGCGTTTAGCAAGCTTTCTACACTCATCAATAGTATGATCAGCCTTCCCGCAATATTTGCATCTCTTCTTCTTTTGCAAATCACCATCATTAGAGGAATGAGTGGAAGAGGAAGCTTGAGGCTTTGGTTTTGATGAACCAAAAGCTGAACCGTACTTGCTTTTCCCCTTTTGTGAGATAGCAAGTGCTTGCGTTCTTTCAATCAAACCACTCCTATTCACTCTAGATTGCTCTTCTTGCAAAAGAAGAGACACAACCTCATCAAATGCATACATATTAGGATTTCCTTTTGCAACCAAACGGAGTGTAGTAGCAAAGTTTTGAAAGGATTCCGGTAATCCTTTCAACAATGTAGAAATGAGTGATGCATCCGGAATGATCTAATCTATGTTTGCCAATTGCTCTTTCAAGTCCTTGATGCGTGTCACATACACATCCACTGACTCATTTTCAGCCATACATACATCCTCAAGTTGCTTCCTCAAGTATGCAACACGTGCTTCATTACGCACGGCATACAAAGAAGCAAGAGTGTCCAATGCCTGTCGTGATGTAGAACATGACCGAATGTGTGGAACTATATGACGCTTCACTGAAAGCGCAATCAAAGCATGAGCTTGAGCATCTTTTCCATCCCATCTAAGCTGCTCCTGTGTAGGTGGAGAAGGAGAAACCACTGTACTCGAAGAAGAAGCTCCATCTGTGACAGTAGACTGTGAAGTAGAAGCACCTTCCGGTCTTCGATCTACATCTGCCATTATATTCCAAAGTTGTTTTGCAACAAGAACGTGCTTCATCATGTAAGACCACATCGGATAGTTGGTCCCATCAAGCTTATCTTGAGCTTGAAGCATGCCAAACAAGTCATTGCTGCCCGCCATTTCACTAAGGAACAAGAATGTGACAAAATCTTCACTTCGACGAAAACTGAAATGAGTGCTGAAATTTCAGCTCACAAACCGTCACTCTGATGGCGATTCTAACTGCACGAATGGCTTCGAAATGGGGGTAAAACCCCAGCACGCTTGGTGGAAATGTTTCCAGGCTGCTGAAATTTACACTTCTATGCTCTGAAGTCGATTTGCACTGTTAAAGTGCGCGCGCGTCGCGACGCGAAAAACCGAAACTTGAGAAGAAGCTGAACCTACTCTGATACCACTATTGGGTGTGTGTAGAAGTGCGAGAGACACACAAGAAGCACACACAAGGAGCACAAACGAAGCAATACACACGGAGAAGACGATGGCTGGAATAGCTCTCTCTATTGATCGATGAACTGAACTGAAGTAAGAGCTGAATAATATCCCTAAGTACAAAGTACCACCACATATGAGAGTATCAAGTATGTGGTAACATGGGGAAAAAACCTCTAGCCAGCACTAGAGTAAAAAGTGCCCATGTATAGGGAAAAGGTTCACATCAAAGCTACTCGAGGAACACATAAGTGTAACAGTAGCAACCATAGCATACATAAGTGAACCACAAGCTGAAGCATAAGGTACACCTTGCATATCATTGATTGCTTCTTGTGTCTTGGGACAATCTTCCTTTGAGATTTTATCATAAGGCTATAATGGCACTCCAAGAGGCTTTGCATCAGCGAAGTTAAATCTGTCCAACACCTTTTCAATGTATTTTTCTTGAGATAAATACAATATGTGCTGTTCCCTTTGCCTCCTAATCCTTACTCCAAGTACATGTTCAGCTGCCCCAAGGTCTTTCATTGAAAATGCAGATTTCAGCTGCTCGTTAAGGGCATCAACAATGCTCCTTTTCTTGGCAACAATGAGCATATCATCAACATAGAGCACAAGAATGATTGGGCTTCCATCTTCATCACATTTTGTGTACAAACAATGATCTGCATGGCTTCTTTTGTACTCATGTTTGAGCATGAAAGCATCAAACTTTTTGTACCATTGCCTAGAAGCTTGCTTCAGCCCATAAAAGCTTCTATTGAGCTTACATACAAGATGTTCCTTTCCAGGAATTACAAAACCTTTCAGTTGTTTCATGTATAACTCTTCCTCAACATCGCCATGCAAGAAAGCTGTATGTACATCCATCTGGTCCAGCTCTAAATCAAGTGCAACCACTATGGCAAAAAGTACCCGCAAAGTGGTCATCTTCACTACAGGAGAAAACACTTCTTGGAAATCTATGCCCTTAGTTTGAGCATATCCTTTTGCAACCAGCCTTGTTTTATACTTGGGTTTCTCATCAACAGCCTTGATTTTATATACCCATTTGTTAGGAATAGCTTTCCTTCCTTTGGGCGATTCAACCAAGTCCCACTTATTGCTGTGCTCACATGCTTTTGCCTCTCTATATGTAAGAGGTTCTCCCTCATCAGTCAACATAATATAGTGCAGCGAGGGGTCATATCTACTCACATTACGCCTAATATGAGTAGATCGTCTCACCCAATGATCCACATTCTCTGCTAATGGGTCTACATCAAGTGGTATAATAAAATCAATATTTACATGCTGCTGTACATCATGATTCATTTCCAGCATTGTTTTCAGCATTATTTCGTGGCTACATACGTCCTTGAGGAGCCTCTTCTTGTTGTCCAACATCGTCTGGCTCAAAAACCACTGGATTGTCTACATTTTCAATTATATGTGGTGCATGTTGAGGGTCTGAAATAGGCCTAACATGTGGCTGATCTTGCTGAAATGTGACCTTTTTATGGTCATGTTTCGAGGCAACATTATTTTGTAGTAGCCTTGCCTTGTTAAAAACAACATCCCGATTGCATATGACCTTTTTCAGCTGAGGTAACCATATTCTATAGCCGATTTCATCAGTTGAGGTAACCATATTCTATAGCCCATTTCACCTTCTTCACCATATCCCATGGAGAGGTCTATAATGGATTTGGCATCAAGTTTACTCCTCAACTCAGGCCTTATGTGTACAAAAGCTTCACAGCCAAAGACGCATAAGTGATCATATGAAGCAGGCTTGCGAGACCAAACCTCTTCAGGATGTCACCTTTCAAGAACATGTGAGGGGATCGATTGCATACATGTACTGCAGTTTTAAGAGCCTCTCCCCAAAAACCATGAGGGAGATTAGCTTTGGACAACATGCATCTCACCCTCTCACAAAGACTCCGATTATACCTTTCAGCCACACATTAGAAGAGGGGCTGTATGGAACAGTAAGCTCTCTCATGCCCAAATTTTCACAAAAATTTATGACTTCAGCACTTGTGAATTGACCCCCATTATCCGTACGTAAGCATTTCAGCTTTCTACCTGTTTGGGTAGTCACAAATGCATGAAATCTCTTTAACGCAGCAAACACTTCGTCTTTTGATTTGAGTAATTGCACCCAAATCTTCCTAGAAAAATCATCAGCAAAAGAAATAAAATACAAAGCACTCCCCATAGATTTGGTGGGCATGCTACATACATCATAATGGACAAGATCTAATATACAAGACTTACAAGACACACCAGAGTAATAGGAACTTTTCACTTGCTTTGCATATTGACAATCATTACAAAAATCTAGCTTAGTGCCTTTAACATCAAGCTTCTTCAGGTTACAAAGTTTGGATAGACCCTTTTGGCTCATATGGCCAAGTCTTTTATGCCAAAATTCCATATGAGAATTAATCTCAGCCAATGCATTGAATTTTCTAGATAAGGCCTTTCCATGCGGGCAATACAAAGTTCCCCCTTTCGTGCTTTTAACAGTCAGCCGTGACCCTTTGGTCATCTTCCATGAGCCTCTTTCAAATAAAACGTTGTAACCATGCATATCCATTTACCCAACAGAGAGCAAACTCTTTTTGATTCCTGGGACATATCTTACATTATGCAGGACCAGCTCATTTGTACCATCTGTCGAAAGATGTACAGTGTCAATACCTTCAATGGGACACGCATGATTATTCCCTAGGTATACATGGCCATGGCTGCCTGCATGAAAAGTAACAAAACACTCCTTGACAGGGGTCACATGAAACGAATCACTCAACAATCCATGTCTGGGATAATGCATCATTTACAGTCAATATAGAAGCAATCGGATCACTTTTAGTGATCGACATGTCCTGATCATGAACATTGCAAGAGGCATCATGTGCATGAGCATCATGAGCTGATATAGTAGCACATAGGATATCTTCCATATCTGAAAGCTCCTCAATAACAACACTAGAGGCTACATTGGCCTTCTCTTTCCCTCTCTGGCTGTCCTGTCCATCCGTCCTATCTTCTTTCTTGTCCTTTTTTTTTGTCTCCAGTATTCTTCTTCATCTCACGCTCTGCCTTATGGTATCGGCAATTGGGCTTCTTGTGACCTTTCCTACCACACTGGTAACATGTCACATCATTACCCTGCTTCTTGCTGGAGCTTCCCCTTTCTTTGCTTTTGCTCTTACTTCTCTGTGAATAAGAGCCCTTCTTCTTTGATATGCCTTTGACCATGTTGGCAGAAGTGCCTCCTTCACCATCGGCTCTTCTCCTAATCTCTTCATTCAATATAGAACCCTTCACACCATCAAAAGTAAGATTGGGGTTATTTGATAATGAGACCACCAAGGTCTCCCAAGAATCAAGAAGTGTCATAAGTAGAAAAATAGCTTTCAACTTATCATCGAAGGGAGGCATCCTTGATAGAGTACCTGTGACAGAGTACCTGCAACTGTGATAGAGTACCCTTGTTGAGCTTTGCCAAGATTAGTCATAAAATGGTTCACAACTCCAATTGCATGGGCAATGTGTAGTTGAGTAGAAACCATGGCACATAAGTGAACCACAAGCTTATTTATATGGAATACTTTTCATATAGTTGCCTGCTTCATCATTTTTTGGGAAATTTTCCTTAGAAAGCTTCATATGTGGCTGTGATGGCACTCTAAGAGGCGCATCAGCCATGTTAAATCTGTCCGACACTTTTTCAATGTACTTTTCCTGAGATAAGTGCAATGGTTGCTGCTGTCTACATCCTTTTGTCCTCATATCAAGGATTTGATGAAACAGGCATCTTTATTTCTGCTTTGTCTGCCCTCACAATTACACCGTTTCTGCTGAACTTAGAACTACACAAGATTGCTTTCTTTTGGCAGTTACAGATATTTATATACAGAAACGAGTCGATGGATGTCTCTTGGTTTGTTGTCTGTCTCTCCTGGAAGGGATTCTTGTGCAAATTTTGCCTGCACTTTGTCTGCCTGGTCAAGCTATTGATCCTCAAGCCCTAGATGTAAAATAACCTTTGCTATTACACGAAAGTCTTAACAAATGATTTGGCAAAAGACACTTTGTCAGCAGTACTTCATTTGCATGTTTGTGTTGATTGAATATGGATCTACATTCACAGCATGATGGACTTTCTTCTGAAGGCATCTGTTTAGTTTCTCATGAACATGTATTTGATAAGAGATCATAAATTCTCTTAACAATGCTTCTTTTATTAGGCCAAATCTAAATAGATTGTTACATCATTCTCTCAATGTTTCTGTTTCTTCTGCATGTGTAGTGCCAAAAGCAACTACTGAGACTTCTTCCCCAGCAGAAGGAACTGGCTTATACAAGAAGTTGCTTTTGCCCGTCATTGACCGTAATCCTTACCTTTCGGAGGGCACCAGACAGGTAACTCGTCTAGTGTAGGTATCATGCAAAACATTCTTTCTTTTTTGTTCTATCAATTATGCTTTGTCTTTGAGGTAATCAGATAGGATTTTAGGGGTTTCATTCTCTGGCAGGCTGCTGCAACCACCATCGATCTAGCAAAGAAGTATGGAGCTGAGATCACAGTACTTGGTATGTGCCTTCAAACTGAGGTAGAAAGTCTCGAATTTTATTCATGGAGGAATCTAACAAATGAATCTTTACAGTCATAGATGAAAACCCAAAGGAGTCCATAAATGACCATGATTTGAGAATCCAGAACATAAGATGGCATCTTTCTCAGGGTTTGTTTTCTCTTTTGCCCAACTGTGCATGGTGCTGTCCTGATGCCTAGCTTAATAAAATTACTTTTTCTTTCTTGTTAGGTGGCTTTGAAGAGTTTGCTCTCTTGGAAAGCCTTGGAGAGGGGAAACTTCCTGCAGCGATTATTGGAGAGATTGCTGATGATCTGAATCTCGATTTGGTGGTACTGAGCATGGAGAGCATTCATTCAAAATATGTAGATGGGAACCTCTTGCCAGAATTCGTACCCTGTCCTATTATGCTACTACCTCTATGAGTGAAAAGCATGGAGGTAGTAATTCTTGAAAGTTCTGCTGTATGCATTTTTTTGTGCTATTACCGCTATGAGTGAAAATCATAGAGGCGTAGTTTCAAAAGTTTTGTATGTAATTTTAGGTGCAGTCACTACTCTACGAGTAAAAATCATGGAGTCGTGGTCCTTGAAAGTTTTGTTGTATGTATTATTTTGTGCAAATAAGAAAGGACATTCACATTTTGAGGCTATCAGGGTCAAATGTTTCCTGCAAGATTTTTAGCACCTGTGATGGTGTGTTTATTGGTTTCTTTTTCAGAAAGTACAAAGCCTTGTTGCCGATAGGTTGAACCGGGAGCATATTGAAATTCGTAACTGCTGATCATAAAAATTTCCACTCAGGTTCAGCTTGCAACAGAGGCTTAGGAAAGGGAACCCTCTGTTTTTGTTATCTAGATGTTAACAAGATTGTACTAAGCTCACAATTTGGAGCACTTGTTTCTTCATCTTCAATATCAAGCTCAAAGAGCTTATATCTCAGCAAGGGGCATTTGGTAGTTTTATCTCTTAAGTACCTCTGTTACTTAGAGGAACGTGTAAGCAGGCATGAAGTAGCTTGGTTGCTGCAGACCAAGTTCTGCATCTTTCAATATTAAATTTCATAGAAGCAAATAAGTTTCTCTCAAGGTTTCCATGAGAAGTACTTGTACTAGTTACTACATGTATATAATAACCTAGTCTTTTGAAGACTTTGTTCAATGTATAAATCTTTGGTTTACATGTAGGGTTCGAGAAGTATGCTTTGATACAAAAACAATAACCCTTTTTTTTTTTTGGTGCGGAATCTGTACACATCATGAGACGAAATCACACAACCTTTTTTCCTTATAAAGTGGAATAAAATAGAACGTGTACATCTGTTGACATTTTGTATTCCTTCAGCTGGAAGGTATACAATGTTTGAAATCCGTTTAATCAGCAGTCTAACTTTTGATATTGCCTGATTATAAAATGCAGGATTCGTCAGTGGTGTGCTATCACCATTCCTCTGTTTGACAAACGGTACCCCATCGTACGTATCATCGTTTCGACGTTATCAGCTATATACCATGTATTTGATGTATTTTGTACTTATGTTTTTATATCATTCTATAACTATGTACGTGAGCAGCATGAGCAATCATTCACAATGCTCAATTATATGACCCATCAAATTGTAGCTTCGTGCATACAAATTTGACAGCATTGCGTTGCTGCCAATCTATATGTTTCATGCCAGAATCTGAACTTCCAGCAACTTTATGATCATTGTCTCTAATGTTTTACGACTAATTGACGATATCAATTGTGCGGAATTTATTACGGTCCTCAAACAGTTCGCCTTCTGCATTTGTTTTATGCGATTGTTTTTTCAATGATTCACGTTTTGTGCAAACTTTTGATTTATTTGTTTCGCTTTTCTTCTTTATTCCATATTGTTTTACGATTTTCATAGTTTTTCTGTAATGCTTTGTAATATTTATAATTTCAAAATTCAAATGAATCTTTATAAAACCCATGAATTTATTTCAAAACCAAAGTAAATTGTCCTTTACAAAATCCATCAATCCATGATAGAAACAATTCTTTATAATACCCTTGAATCAATCCATTCTTGTTTTGCGTAATCAAGTCTTCTTTCCACTCCTCGGGAAGTGGATATGTAGCTAACTCTTATATTTTATCAACAATAATCTTCTACATGGTCTGGACTCCATGAATGTGAATATTTGACATACACTTTTGATATACACAAAGTCATTTGATGCATACAAACACTTTTAAACATGTCAACAATATTCAAACATATATTGAGTGGACATATAAGTATGGACTGAAAACCATCTTTTCAATTGCACTAGACTCAATTTCATTTATTGAATTTGCACACAATATATTTACACATGTCACTAACCTTGTTGTTGCTCCCAAGCACACAAGTACTCAACTTTTTTTCCCTTTTGTTGGAATATCATTTTAATATCACAGTACATGAAATTTGTTTCTCTTGTAGAGAACATTATTATAGAATTTGTTTTACAAGCATTATGCCACAATTGTTCTATCTATCTATCTATCTATCTATTTGTTTGTCTTTCTTTTTGTCGCCTTGTATATCTTTCTATCTATTTATCTATAAATCAATCAATCTATCTATCTATCCATCCATCCATCCATCCATCCATCCATCCATCTATCCATCCATCCATCCATCTATCTATCTATCCATCCATCCATCCATCCATCTATGTATCTGTCTATCTATCTATGTATCTGTCTGTCTATCTATCTATCTATCTATCTATCTATCTATCTATCTATCTATCTATCTATCTATCTACCTACCTACCTACCTACCTACCTACCTATCTACCTACCTACCTACCTACCTACCTGCCTATCTATCTATCTATCTATCTATCTATCTATCTATCTATCTATCTATCCATCTATTTGTCTATCTATCTATTTGTCTCTATCTATGTATTTTTCATGGAGAAAGAAAACCATCTTGAGCCTCAAATTTCATATGATCTTCTTTATCCCATGATGGATTTAGAATTTGGAGAAACTAATGCTTGTATTATGTTCGGAACATGTCGAAACTCTAAGATTGATTGTTTACTTGCTTGATTGTGATATTCAAAGGTCATGTTGAGCTCAAGGAGTTGTGATCACCAAGTAAGTATTTTCAAAGTTCGAGTTCAACTTCTTGTCTTGGTCCTTTTTCTAGTCTAGATTAATCTAGTTCTTGGACATGTGGCCTTGTCCTCTCATAATCTCGTAGTATGAGATATTGTCTATTTATTTATTATATCGAGTTCATCTCCTTGAAGGGAGTTCTTGTAATCCACATATCTTGCTTCATACTTATGGTCCTCGGTTGTGAGATCTATATCATCTCTAGTCGAGTTACCCATACTTATTAGCATTGAGTTGTGGAATTTCTTGTATCAGTTATGTATGCTTGCATTATTTCTCT
This sequence comes from Ceratopteris richardii, assembly GCA_020310875.1. Taxonomy (NCBI): domain Eukaryota; kingdom Viridiplantae; phylum Streptophyta; class Polypodiopsida; order Polypodiales; family Pteridaceae; genus Ceratopteris; species Ceratopteris richardii. The sequence continues at coordinate 141,365,800 of CM035424.1, read as the reverse complement.
ATGTGGGTGATCTTATAATCAATATTATTAGTCTAAAATCTTGTTTAATCTAGCTGACAGAGTTTGAAGCAATTCCATTTGGTCAATTGAGAGAAATCTGCGTCGAAGCACTCACTAGTCAATACCTGCAGAGGTCCTAAAAAATTGGGGGTAATGATTAATTTGCTAAATTGATTTCTCTGTGCATAGTTGATCATTTCAAGTGATTCCACTTGGAATCATTAGCTTACCAAGCTAATTAGACACCTCTAAAAGGAATTTTTCCAATTCCTACTGTATTGGTTATACTGAGCATTACAAGCAGTAGGCATATGATCCAAAATAGAAGGTTTTCTTGGATCCTTCTATTTAGAAGTAGTCTGTTTTTTATCAAATCTTTTCATACATCATTTCCAAAGTACATAGGCACTTTTACGGTGTCATTGGAAAGCTAAGAGGATCCACTTATCAACTCTGAAACTACAAAGGGTTTGTACTAAGCAAGATTTGGCAGTACCTACTCATCACTTGGAGTGTCCATCCATCTTTCCCAATAGTGGTATCATAGCAAATCTAAGGTAAAATGGGAGATGCGTTTCCTTCTTTCATTGATAGATTGGACAGGAACAACTATCAAGCATGGTCTCTAATGATGAAGACATACCTACAAGGAAGGAGCCTCTATGGATACATCTGAGGAGATGCCCATATTCAGAAGCAAAGGACAACCTACAAGGGAAGAGCATGAAAGACTCAACACATGGTGTGCCAAGGATGCACTAGCAAGGTCTTATTTACTCAACTCAATTTCTGATTTTCTTCTTCCACATATTAAAAACTCTAAGACATCCCAAGAGACTCGGGAAACATTGTCTTCTTATTTCTCTTCCAACATAAGGGCTAGAAAAAATCAGTTGTGGATTGAATTCACAACTCAAAGGAAGCAACCTAAGCAAGATACCTCAGAGTATGTGACCAAAGTTAAAGATGTAGCAGATCAATTGGCAATCATAGGAGAAGAAATTGAAGAGGAGCAGATTGTAAGGCAAGTTATCAATGGTATTAAAGCAGATGACAAATGGGAAAGCTTCACAACTGCCATGGACTTGTACATGGATATGTAGATTCCAGACCTTACCACACTCATGGAGCAACTATTCACCCATGAAGCCAAACTCAACAAGAATGGAGACTCATCAAGAGGCAATAACCTTTCTGCCCTATACATTGATAATAATAAGTCTAAAGAGAAAGGCAAGAACAAGAAGGTAGAAGATGAAGGAACTACCTCTCAAGCCAACTATGAGGGAGAGGTAGATCATCAAGACGAAGGGGCAGAGGAGGTAAGCAAGGTAGGGGGAGACCTTATAACTCCTCAACATGCAACATTTGTGGGTTATCAAATCATACTACAGATGAGTGTTTCAGGAACTTCAAGAATCAGAGAGGTAGAGGTTATCAAAGAGGTGGATACACACAATCAAGAGGTAGATTCAATCACCACCAAGGATATAACAACAACTACAACAACTACAATAGAAACTACCAAGGAGGATACAAATCCAGGAAGGATTACAACAACTACATAGAGGAGCAAGAAGATTCTCTTCTGATTATGAACACGATATCAAAACTAGGTATAAATGATGACCATCTCTTCTACATTGACTCAGGATGCTCAAATCATGTGGCAGGCAATGTAGCTCTTCTCTCTGACCTTGAGGAACCAAAGGGTAAGCATCAGGTACAAACATGTGATGACACCAAGCACTCAGTAATTAAAGTTGGAAATGTTAAGACCTCTGATGGGAACAAAATTTTGTTGAGTAGGGTTCTATATGTACCAACTATTACCAAAAATTTGATGAGTGGTGGACATATTGTGGAAAAAGGTTTGCAGGTTAGATTCAACCAATATGGAGCATTTGTGGAGGATCCCAAGCATGGGTTCAAAAGAATTGCTAAAGGAGAAAAGATAGGTAGACTTTTCACTTTGGAACTTGAGGATATAAGGAACATTGCACTTTATAGTTATAAAGATCAAACATTATCAGAGCTTGAAATTTGGCACAAAAGATTAGGGCATGTAGGTGAAAGGACTCTGAAACAAATATGCAGAGATCAATGTGTGCTTGGGATACCTAATGTATCCAAGCAACACATGATTTATAAGTGTGGTGCTTGTCAGTTTGGGAAGTCTCACATGTTACCCTTCTCAAGGAAAGGCTACATGCATGAGGACTACCTAGAATTTATTCATACAGATGTATGGGGACCAAGCAAGGATCCCTCAATCTCTAGATCAAGGTATTATGTATCTTTCATTGATGATTACAGTAGGTGGACTGTATTGTACTTTATGAAGCACAAAGATGAAGTATTAAGTCGTTTTAAAAAATATCTTGTAGTTGTTGAGAATCAAACAGGGAGAAATCTTAAAAGGCTAAGGTCAGATGGAAGAGGTGAGTACTTCTCAAATGATTTTGATACATTCTTGTAGGATAGAGGAATTAAGAGAGAAATTACCACAAGGTATACTCCTGAGCAGAATGGGGTAGTAGAAAGAAGAAATAGATTGATTGTTGAAACAGTTAGGTCAATGTTAAATGAGAAAAAATTACCTAACTATTTGTGGGCAGAGACTGTATCTACTACCACTTATTTGGTAAAATGTATCTACCCCTTATGAAGCATGGCATGGTAGAATACCTTCACTTGATCATTGCAGGATCTTTGGATGTGTAGCATATGTGCATATCCCCTCTCAGATAAGAGGTAAGCTAGACCCTAAGGCAGAGAAGTGCATCTTCATTGGATATGATCTAAATCAGAAAGGTTACAGGTTCTACAATCCTTCAAACAAGGGATTCATGGTCAGTAGAGATGTTGTCTTTGATGAAAATGACTCTTGGTTTGATAGTGAATGCAAGAAGGTAAAGCTACCTTATGACTTGGAAGAGGAGTTTCCAAGCCTTACTAAGGAGGAGCCTACTCAGAATGAAGACACCAATTCAGATGATGAAGACATCATTAACCTTGAAGAGTTCAAGGCATGGAAGTCCAAAGGTAAACTTAAGATGAAGAAATTGGAAGATATACCTGAATCATCAAATCAAGCAATCAAAAGATCACAAAGGGAGATCAAGAAACCAATTAGATATGGGTATGACACTTCTCTTCTTACTAAGCACTCTGTTTATATTGTAAAATATTTATCAATTGAAGAACTAGCATCATTTGAAGAAGCTAAGACTAAGACAGAATGGAAGGAAGCTATGGAAGAGGAGATTGAAGCACTCAAGGAGAGTGATACTTGGGAACTAGTACCAAAGAAGGATTCTATGAAGGTAATTGATTCTAGATGGATCTATAAGATAAAAAGAAGTTCTGATGGATCAATAAGCAGGTACAAAGATAGACTTGTGGCCAAGGGTTTTTCACAAACCCAAGGCATCGACTATGAGGAAACCTTCTCACCTGTGGCCAGAATGCCAACCATCAGAGTATTGGTAAGTGTGCCTGCATTAAAAATTTGGAACATGTATTAGTTGGATGTAAAAAATGCATTTCTAAATGGCTGGATTTCAGAGGAGGTGTACATGTCACAACCTCCTGGTTATGAGGATCCAAACAAGGTAACATATGTATGCAAATTGAATAAAACTCTTTATGGATTGAAGCAGGCATCTAGGGCATGGAACCATAGGTTGACCACATATCTTCAGGACCAATGTTTTGTCATGAGTAAAGTAGATACTTCTCTATTCATCAAGAGAAGTAATACAGAGGTAATATACCTATGTGTATATGTTGATGATATCATACTTACAGGTAATGATGCTAATGTCATCAAACAGATTAAAAATCAGATGATGGAGTTCAAAATTAGTGACCTTGGATTAATAAAATATTTTCTTGGACTTGAGTTAGTATATACTAACTCTGGCATTTACATTACTCAGAGAAAGTACATACACGATATGTTGAAGAAGTTTCATTTGCAGGATGCCAAAGTTGCAAGTACTCCAATGGAGGTAAACCTAAAATTAAGTGCTCATGAAGGTGATGTACTTGATGACATTACATGTTATCAAAGCATAGTGGGAAGCTTGAATTATGCTACCTTGACAAGGATAGACATTGCCTATGGAGTAAGTGTGCTAAGTCAGTTTATGCACAAGCCTAGGGCACCTCACTTGGAGGCTGCCAAAAGGATCTTGAAGTACCTTAAGGGTACTCAACATCATGGTTTCCATTTCCCTTATACATCAAACTTGGACATTAAAATTTATTCACATGCAGATTGGGCAAGATGCAAAGATGATAGGAGGAGTACCTTAGGGTACCTTTCATTTGCAGGTGATAAGCCAATATCATGGTCTTCAAAGAAGCAACCTACTGTTGCTTTATCTTCTAAAGAAGCAGAGTATAGAGGATTGGCCAATGCTACTCAAGAGGCCATATGGATCAGATTGTTGTATACAAAATTGGGCATACATACTACATCTCCAATGATCTTTGGAGATAATACAAGTTCATTACATCTTGCAGCTAATCCTATTTATCATGCTAGGACCAAGCATATAGAGGTCCATTATCACTATATGAGAGAGAAGTTACTAAGCAAGGATATTCAGTTAGCATATGTATCAACTAACATGCAATGTGCAGATTTGCTAATTAAAGCATTAGATAGTACAAAACTTTGCAGGTTCAAATCAATGATTGGATTGCGGGATATTCAAGAAGATCAAAGTGAAGACCAAGCCAAAATGTTTGGCTTAAAACTCATCTCTTTTTGACTTGAGAATATTTGTAACTACCTACCAAAAATTTGTGGACTTGATTAGTTGGAAAGTATCAACAACATTGAGAGAATATCTCCTAGAATGAAGGTTCACTTTTAGAGAGAGCCAAAATTTGAATTCAAATTCAAATTTGGATGAGACTCTTATATAAACTCTCTTGTAAAAGTCACCGTAGAGTGATCATTTTTCTCGAGCTCTCCATTGTCATTTAGTTTATGTGTAAGGCCGACATTGTACCCTACAACATTCTTCATCATATAGCTATGATTACCAAGCCTATGACATTGTACAACATTGTTCATCTATGACATCTATGTTATAGTCATTTCCTACTGTCAACTTGTGCTCATATCTCACTCATTTCTCCACCAAATTCAATGATCCACAGCTTCTTGGAATCAGCTCCAAGTTATCTACATGCTGACAAAGTTTTGAAGCAATTCCATTTAGTCAATTGAGAGAAATATGCATCGAAGCACTCACTGGTCAATACCTGCAGAGGTCCTAAAAAATAGAGGGTAATGATTAATTTGCTAAATTGATTTCTCTGTGCATAGTTGATCATTTCAAGTGATTCCACTTGGAATCATTAGCTTACCAAGCTAACTAGACACCTCTAAAAGGAATTTTTCCAATTCCTAGTGTAGTGGTTATACTGAGCATTATGATCTACAACTGTTTCATGCTAGAACTGATGTTTCTAAATCCCACAATTGCTTCCAAGCGCTAGCTTTCATTTGGTGTTGCACTTGTCGGCCAATGTTTCCTTCATCTACAACATGTCCATCAGGCAAATATCTATGATGATCCTCATAGACAGTTTTTGGAAATGCTTTGGAATAGCGTGCTTCGAGTCGTGGTCTACATAGGGGGCAAGCATAGTAACCCAAAATCGACAAACCTGAACATTCATCATAATCGGGCTAATCATGCATCATCCATATAAGTATGCCTTGCACTCGCACGTCTCATCTTCTTATAGGTTGAGACCTTATAGTCCACACACCTTTCTTCCCATAATCTATCTCTCTTACCTATGCTCAATGAGAACTTGTGTTCTCTAGCAAATGATCCTTGTCATCGACAACAAACCAAATCTTCATGCTTCATTTATTTTAGGAGATCAAGAAGGCTTGCTGTGTATTGTACATGGTGACTCAAGAAATAGGGTTATTAGTACTATCCTTCTATATCCTACCTCCCATAAGTATGAGGATGATATACATATGTATATCTCTCTCTTCATAGGTCGTTTCACAAACACAAGGCTCTCTCCCTCCATCCCATCCCATCCCATAGTTCACGAATATCTATGCTTTCTCTAGTCTCTCACCATTCCCCCTCTCCATCTTTCCTTTGTCCACTTTCTATCTTATATATCTCCTTTCATAGCTGGTTTTGCCTCACATGTTATGAATCCTGTTGGAGATAGACATCGGTGGAAGCATGCAAACAACACAAGGAAGAAGAAGAAGCTTGGAGCACAACACACAATACTGAATGTATTACTAGAGAATGTAAAAAGATAAGTAACCCATTAGGGCTATAGGCGTATATACAAGCTGGGGAAAAAAACCTCCTAAAGAGAGAAAAAAGTGCCCCGACGGTCCTAGAGTGTTCACACACATCACTACTTAAATATATCAACAAATCCTCCTTGGGAATGATGCGGTGAACAAGGATCTGGCACTCATGTATAAGGAAGTGCCAAGCTATGTGGAAATCACTCCACAAAAGGAAGTAAGCCCAAAGCTTTGCGGAAAGCTTCAAACTTCTCCCTAGGCAGAGCCTTCGTGAAAAGGTCTGCAATGTTCTCCTGCATGGGCACATGCCAAGCTGATCTCTCCAGTAGAGAACCTCTCCCTCACATAGTGATAATGCACCTCAATGTGCTTAGAGCGAGCATGGAACCCAGGGTTCCTCGCAACTACCACCGTGCTCTTACTGTCAGTGAAGATGGTGGTGACAGAAGATTGACCAACACCCAAATCAGCCATAAGGCATCTGAGCCACACACACTCACTGGTCGCTTTGAAAGCTACCCTATACTCAGCCTCACAACTGGAAGTGGTCACACTAGGATTCTTCTTGCTCAACCACAATATGCATGAGCTACCAAGCATGAAGCAAAAACCACTGGTGGACACACAAGTGTCATAACAACCAACCCAGTATGAGACATAAAAGCATGCAAATGTGGCGATAGTGATCCCCCATTGGGATAAAACAACACTAGTAGCCGGGTACCACTTAAGTAGCAAAAGATGCGCTTAATCGCTTGCCAATGCTTGACACTTGGGCAATGCATAAACCTGCTCATCTGTGAGACAACAAACTGAAATATCTGGCCGAGTAATGCATAAGTAAATCATGCATCCAACAACCTGCTAATAGAGAACAACATCAAATGCATCTCCAGCATCATGAAGACTCAATCATAAACCTGTTTCCATAGGAGTGGAAATGGGTTTACAATCTTCAAGGCCAAAACACTACAATAATATTCCAAATCAGACATCTCAAATGAGGCATGCAAATTAGCCTTAAAATCAGCAATATTCCTCTCATGAGGACCACTGAGCAGCATGTCATCAACATAAACCAAAATGATCAGAAGTACATCATTAGCGTGCTTTACATATAAGGTGCTTTCAGTTGGACTGTTCTTAAAACCATGTGCAATCAGACAGGCATGTAACTTTTCATACCAAGCACGTGGTGCTTGCTTTAAACCATATAATGCCTTCTTTAACCTACACATGTGATTCTCATGCCCTTTCTACACAAAGCCACGAGGCTGAAAAACATACACTTCTTCATGCAAGTCACCATTCAGAAATGCTATTTTGATATCCAAATGATGTACATTCCAACGATGAAGAGTTGCAAGTGCACAAATGCTACGAACAGTAGTCATTCGGCAAGTAGCTGCAAAGGTCTCATCAAAAGCAATGCCTCTTTCCTACGCATAACCCTTTGCAACAAGCCTAGCCTTATACCTATTAACTGTTCCATTAGGTTTACACTTGAGCTTGTATACCCGCTTTGTGCCAATGGCCTTCTTGCCAAGAGGCAAGTCACATAAAGACCAAGTACCATTCTTCATTATAGCATCATATTGAGATTGCATTGCAGCCATCCAATGTTCAAAATTTTGTGCTTCATCAAACGAAACAAGCTCAGTCTCATCACAGAGACTAGATGCAGCCATATCATAGAAATTTGATGCAAAAGAGGCACTACGAGAGCGTGATCGAGTATGATGTGATAGAGGTGCATCTAATTTGCTGTCCTACAAAGTTTGCACTAGCCATTTTGGCATAGTTTTTGCTTGCTCAATATCAACTCTCTCATCAACAAGTGCATCATGTAAATCTGCATAAAAAATGGAAGGATCTGCATCATCACATGAAACCTGCTAAGGCTGAGAAGTTGCCTCATTAGGACCAACTCTAGATTGTCCACCTATAAAAAGAGGCAACAAAGTATCATACATGTCTTTGGAGCTAACATATGTCTCCTTAGTACATGAAAGCAATGGCTGAATAGTATCTTCCACAAAAACATCATGACTAACCAGAATACATTTAGTCTGTGGATGATACAGATGATAGCCTTTACTTTCAAAACTGTACCCAATGAAAATACATTTTACTGCTTTATCATCCAATTTTCTACGATGTTGTTCAAGCATTAATGCATATGCCAGACAACCAAAAACAGGTAGATGAGCAACAGATGGCTTTTGATCATGCCAAGCCTCATATGGAGTGATAGACTGCAGTGCTTTAGTGGGACACCTATTAAGTACATATGCTGCACACATAACAACCTCAAGCCAAAAACTATGTGGTAAGGCCTAGCTCTTAACCATACACCTCGCCATCTCCATGAGTGATTTGTTCTTCCGTTCAGCAACTCCATTCTATTGAGGTGTATACGACAATGTACACAGGTGTTTTATCCCACGTTCAGCCAGAAATGCATTAAAATCAGAAGACATATATTCCCCCCCTCAATTAGAACGGAGGGTGCCCAATTTACATGCTGATAGATTTTTAGCCAAAACCAAAAACTGTTTGAAGCACGTCAACACTTCAAACTTTTCCTTCAATGGATATACCCATGCATGCCTGGAAAAATCATCGATGAAAGTCACGAAGTAAAGATAATTTCCAAAAGAAGGTGTTTGCATAGGACCACAGACATCACTATGTACAAGTTGTAATTTCTCAGTAGCTTGAACTGAACCATCTTTTGGAAATGAAGAACGTTGCATTTTTCTCAGAATACAGCCTTCACATACATGTTTACCGGGTGCCTCAAGTTTGGGCAAAGAGGACACCGTTTCAGATTTCTGTAGGTGTAGAAAACTAGCGACCAAAGCGTGCATGCCAAAGCTTTGCGTCTGACATAGCATGAGAATCATGTACTGCACATGCTGAATCATTCACAGATTTCTCATAATCTATGAGCTTATACAACCCACGAGATAAAATGCCAGAAGCAATAATCACGTCGCCATTTGACAGATCATGAACTGTACATCTGTCATCAATAAATTTCACAACCAAGCCAATCTTGGCTAATGCCAAAACTGATAATAGATTCTTCTTGATCCCTTGCACAAATAAAGCATCTCACAAAGTGAAAGAACTACCATCAGTAGTAGTCAGAATGATCTTACCAACTCCCATGACAGGATAAGAGGAGTTGTTGGCGAATGTGATAGTATTCCCTGTAGGGGCAGGCTCGAGTGAAGAGAAGAAACTGCACTGTGAGGTAATATGTTTGGTCACCCCACTATCAAAGTACCAAACATCTAAGTCTACTACAGACATGCACTGCTCATGAGAAGATGGTTCAAAAATGCAAACAATAGTAAACGCCCATTCTTCATCCTGCACAAGGTTAGCAGAATCTGTTTTTGGAGTAGAGGCCTCTGCAACAACCATTCCAGCATCTTTTTTCTTTGCCTCTTTTGCAACGAGTTTAGGACAGTTTTTTATGATATAATCATTTCCTTTAGAGTACTTGCAAAATAATTTCTACTTTTACGATTTCTTCTCATCTTTGTCTTCCTTCTTCAGAGTGTTGAATTAGCAGATTTTTGCTTACTAATTGAAGAGCTCCATTTCCTTTGCCCTTCTGACTAGCCAGGAAAGCTTGATTTGCAAGACGCATAATGGACCTGTTCTACCTCGACTGATCTTCCTGCAACAGAACACAGACTAACTCCTCAAATGACAAGGCATTTGGATTGCCTTTCATCATCAACCGGAGAATAGAAGCAAAACTCTGATATGAACCAGGAAGACTATTTAGAACGGCCTGCACAAGTGAGCTATCTGGTATAACTTCATCAGTAGAAATCAACTGTTCTTTCAAGTCTTTGATCTTTGTTAGAAAACTGTCCATAGAATCACCTTCATTCATGGGCTCACTCTCCAACTGTTTTCGGAGATAAGCAACATGAGCCTCATTCCGAGCTTGGTACAATGTGGTAACTGTATCCCAAGCATCCTTAACTATTTTGCAAGAGTGAATGTGAGGAATAATGGCACGTTTGGCAGACAAAGCTATCAATGCATGTGCTTGGGCATCTCTGTCATCCCAATGAATTTGCTCTCTAGTAGGTGCAGCAGAAACCGCAACACAAACAGGAATATGTAGAATATCATCATCTTCAACACCTTCCGCATCAGCTTTAGTACCTGTAGTTGTAACAGTTGTAGGTGTGATAGGATGTTTTTCAACACCTTGCACAATGTTCCACAGTGCAACCAATACATTTCGCATAATATAAGCCCATAACGGGTAGTTGGTACCATCCAAATTATCCTTAACAACCAACATACGAAATACATCACTACTTTCAGCCATGGCTGATGACTAAAATACCTTGATGCAGAAAATTGATTGTATCTCAAAAAGTTGAATAGAATTCCCCAGACGAACTCTACTAGATCTGTAGCAGACTTTGCGATGAACAAGGAGCTAGCACTCATGTAGGAACTACCAAGCTATGTGGAAAGAAATCAATCCACAAAGGGAAGTAAGCCCAAAGCTTTGTAGAAAGCCTCAAACTTCTTCTTAGGTAGAGCCTTTGTGAAAAGGTGTGCAATATTAACCTATGTGGTAACATAAGCCAAACTTACCTCTCCAATATAGATTTTTTCCCTAACATAATGATAGTGCACCTTTATGTGCTTTGTGCGAGCATGCAACATAGGGTTCCTTGCAACTGCCAATGCACTCTAGCTGTTATTAAAGATGGTGGTGGTAGAAGAATGATCAACACCCAAAGTCAACAAAAGGTGTTTGAGCCACAAACGCATTGAATAAATGGTGTGAAAGTCGCCTATACTCAACCTTGCAACTAGAAGTGGCCACAATATGTTGCTTCTAAAGCATGTAAATCTGGCAATAATGATCCCCTCTTGGGATAAAATAATCCAAGTACCCATGTACCACTCAAGTAGAAAAAGATGCACTTAACCATCTACCTATGCTTGAAACTTGGGAAATGCATAAACCTACTCATCTCAGAGACAACAAATTGAATATTAGGCTGAGCTATGCACAAGTAAATCAAGCACTCAATAGCTTGTTGATAGAGAAAAATATCAAATTCATCTCCAATATCATGGAATCAACAAGAAACCTATTTCCATGGGTGTGGCAATAGGTTTGCAAAGGTCTCATCAAATCAATGCCTCTCTCTTGAGCACAACCTTTGGCAGTAAGCCTAGACTTATACCTATCCATTGTTCCATCACACTTACATTTCAACTTTTATACCCATTTAATGCCAATGGCATTTTTTCTTGGAGGCAAATCACATAAAGAGCAAATACCATTCTTCATAATATCATCATATTTTGCATAACATCCATCCATTTTTTTGAATTTTGTGCTCCATCAAAATAAATAGGCTCATTATCATCACAAAGACAAGAGACAATCATTGCATAAAAATCTAATGCAAAGCAAGCACCATGAGAACCTGAACGAGTGTAATATGACAAAGGTGCATCTAATTTGATATCTCTAAAGTTTGCATCATTCATTTAGGCATAGTTTTTGCCTCTTTTATGTCAGCCCTCTCATAAAAAAGTGCATCATCTAAATTTGCATAAAAAATGAAATGATCTGCATCATCATTTTGAACCTATAAACATTGAGAAATTGCCTAATTTGGACTTGCTTTTCCACCTATAAAAAGAGGCAACAAAGTGTCATAGACATATTTAGAGCTAATAGTTGTGTCCTTGATACATGAAAGTAAGGGTGGAATTTCATCTTTCATAAAAACAACATCGAAATTAATTAGAATGCATTTAGTCTGTGGATGATACAAACAATAGCCTTTGCTTTCAAAACTCTATCCAACAACAAAGCATTTCATTGCTTTATGATATAGTATTTAGAATTGTTGTTCAAACACCAATGCATATGCCAAACATCCAAAGACATGTAGATGAGCAAAAGATGGATTGCAACCATTCGAAGTCTCACATGGAGTGATTGATTGTAGTGCTTTGGTGGGACACCTATTAAGTTCATATGTTGCACACATAATAACCTCAAGCCAAAAACTATAATGTAAAGCCCAACTTTTGACCATAGACCTTGCCATTTTCATTAGGAAATGCTCTTTCTTTCAGCGAATCTATTTTTTTGAGGTGTATAAAACACTATAAACTCATGTTTCATACCTCACTCAGCCAAAAATGCATTAAAAATAGAAGACATGTATTCCTCTTATGATCAAAATAGAGGGCGCCTAGTTTATATGCTGACAGATTTTTCATCCATAATTAGGAAATTTTTAAAGAACATAGTTTCTTCGGACTTTGGTTTGAATGGAAACACCCATGCATGCCTAGAAAAGTCATCAATAAAATCTTTGCTTTTGCATCTCCTGATTCTGACCAAATGGTAGCTCCATAGTGCCTTAATTGCACATACCCACCAGTAGTGTTTCTCTTCTAATTATTAATAGTTGCAATTAGGGAAACCCATCCACCAGATGCAATACTCATGATGTTGTTCCATCCAATATTCCACCATCTTGTCCATGTGTGCTTACTAGATTCATCATTACTTGATCATCATGGCCCCCTTTCGGTAATTATTGCCTTACACATTGGTTGGATTAGGAAGAGTCAATCATATCGAGTTTATTTCTCACTCTATTTGGTTAATTCAAGTTCAATTCGAATTTGGTTCTCTAACTTCTTTTAGTTGTGCCTAGTTAATTTTGGTTCCTCTTAGTTGTGGTTGCATTTGATCTATGGTTGTTTTTTGATCGACCATGATTAGTAAGGGTATATCTTGGAGCCATTAACTATCATAGATATAATTTCCCCACTAGGGTTTCTAATTTGAATGTGGTGGGAACCACCATGGCTTGCATTCAAAATGGACTTGTCCATCAAAATTTGAAATTTCTAGCCTTTCATTTCACTTTTGAATTGAAGAAAAGGACTAGATCATCAACACAAAAGATTGGACTCTTCAAGTGACTATCATGAAAATGTCAAAATAGAATCTGCACGTCCTCATGTATCAAAGGTATTATATTGATCCTCTTCAAGTTGGCAAAGTTTGGTCATGCAATCTTCCAACAAACCCTGTGGGATCAATTGGTTGTGAACAACAATCCATAAGCTAGGCACCATAATTTCCATAAAAGCAAAGGTCTCTAACCCATAGAACAATTCAAGAGTAAACCCCACTACAACTTTATACATAGGCTAGTAAGCCCAAAGTTGGAGGGCCACCCACGTTTCCTGTGCTTGGATTATTCCAAGAGTAACTTTTTCAAGATAGTCAAAAGCACTTTTTTGGTATTTTTTGCTAGTTTCTCTTATACATATAAGCATTGCCTTCCTGCTTCACAAAAGGATGGTGGCTTAGTTTTACTCTTGCATTGATTCTTTTTATCTTGACAAGGGTATGGACCCATGGGTCCTTAAATAAAGGAGCACCATGCATATTTTATTTCTTATAGGTCAGGGTAGTGTCGTACTCTCTCTCAACCTTGGATAAGAAGTTTAGCTCAACTCATTCATGTTAAGGGAATGGCACATGTCTTCAGGTTCACTATCTGGCTGTCTTAGAGTATCAAATAATGATATAGGGATTAGGTTTCAACAATTGATGCTCTATTTCATAGAGACCTTGTCATCAAAGTTCCTACTCCTTATTTCACTCTTTTTTTCTTCTGCACTAGTAGTACGTTTTGTCCCTATGGTCTTTCCTCATCGTAAAATCATATGAATGATGCCATTTTATGTGCACATATGTGAATGATTCTCAAGCAATGAATGTGAAATACACATGCTCACAAGCAATGATTATGCACGCACAATGTTTCTATTCAAATGCAGAGAATTGGAATACAAAACTTCACAAGTAGAGTTAAATACTTAAGAAGCCTCCTAAGAGCTTTATAGAAGATGGAATCCTCTTTGTGATAAGCTCCTACTAATTGACACATTGTTAAGGTAGTTGAATTATAAATACCCTAAATTTCAATCTCATTTAAAATTACAAAGAAGTTAAAGAAGTACTTAGTTCTAATTCTTCTAGTCCTCTTCCAAAAGTTCTTAGTGTGATTGATCAAACTTCTTAGGGATTTCAAGATTTCCCTTACTTCAATAGATTAAAATAAGGTTTTTACTTCTAAAGAGTTATACTCCAACTCTAAATATCTCAATGTCAAGCTCTTGATCCTCAAGGGTTTCTGCTCTATTGAAGGCAACAATTTTTGTGTTGCACTTAGGTTCTTGCTCTAGGCGAGAGCATTTACTTAGTTGCAATTCTAGTGGTCTAATCCAATTTGGGAAGGTTCACACTCTCTTGATATCTATAACAAAGTAATTTTTGGTACATTTGGCAAGCGTAGATGCTTGACCAAATGATTAGGACTTCTCACATCTACATTGGACTCACTACAAACTAGCATATGAACACCTCTTGTAAAAGTCATGGACTTTATCTCATTGGATAAAAGTAAATGGAAATGAACTGAAGGAATCTCGTGATATTAAGAGCCAAGAACCACGACTAATTGGTGGCTGGAATCAAACCAATCAACACCTAAGTGTGGGAACATTTTTAGGTAGAAGAAATTCAAAATTCAAATTCTCTCAAATAGGAGTAATTTTTAATCGCGGGATATGACATGAAAGAGAGGACCATTGAGCCTCATGGTTGAGCATGCATTGAGCTCACATATCTATGAGTAAGTCTACTACATCTCCTTTGTATCATACATTCATTAGCATATACAATTTGAGATGAATCTTAGTCTAATGTTCTCTCCTATAAACTCTTCATTTCAATGATCTTGTTTGATCGAGTTCTCTATGTATACTTACTAATTTGACTTGTTTTGAATTTTGATAGATAGAGTGATCTGGCTAGTTGCTATGTATCAATTTTCAATACTTTTGGGTCATTAGATCTTGAGTTATGATTCATGCAAGCTACCTATGTCTGCATACTATCATTGTCCTAAAAAGTCAAGATTACACCCTTGAGTTCTCAAAATCATTGCGTAGTGTATAATCACTCTAAATTAGTGGAATAACTTGGAATAGTTAGCTAAGATCTTCAATTAGATGTGTCTAAAAGGTCTCCATAGAAATCTCTATAGTTACATTTCTCGAGATGAAATGATGCTAATCCTTTGAAGCAAAGGACAACCAACTCAAGAAGAACAAGAGAGATTAACTAGATTGTGTTCAAAGGATGCTCTAGCCAGGTCTTACATTCTTAACTTAATCTCTGATTTTTTACTTCCACACATTAGGAGCTGCAAAGCTTCACAAGAGGCATGGAATGATCTTGAAGCATTCTTCTCATCAAGCACTAGAGCTAGGAAGAGCCAACTCTAGATGGAGTTTACCACACTCAAGAAGATGCCCAAGCAAAGTGTGACTGATTTTGTCACTAAGATGGACTTAGTAGATCAACTTGGGAGCATTGGAGAAGTCATTGAAGAAGAGAAGATAGTGAGACAAGTAATCAATGGAATCAAAGTAGATTATAAATGGGAAGCTTTCACCACAACAATGGACCTACACATGGACATGGAGGTTCCTCATTTCAACACCCTCATGGGACAATTTTTGACACATGAGGCAAAACATATGAAGAATGATGACAAATCAAAAGGTAACCAATCCTTTGCCCTATATATAGATAATAACAAGAGTAAACAAAGCAAAGGGAAAGGTAAAAGATTTGATGATGAAGGTAGTATCTCCCAAAAAAACTTTGCAGGTAGAGGTAGAGGTTCAAGAGGAAGAGTCAGAGGAGGTACAAAAGGAAGGGGGAGATTCAAAAGCTTCTCTCCATGTCCCATATGTGGCCTAACTAATCATACAACTAAGAATTGTTATAGGAACCCTAGGAATAAGAGAGGAAGAGGCTTCAATAGAGGAAGCTATGGAAGCACAAGAGGCAAACCAAATAACTTCGATGGCTACACGAACAACAACAATAACTTCAACAATACAAATCATCAAGGAGGATATAGAGGAAGAAGAGATTACAACAATTACACTCAAGAGAAAACTCAAGAGGACTCACCTCTCTTGATGAACATGGCCATGACGCAAGGTACAACAAATGAGCATATATTTTATGTATATTCTAGTTGTTCAAATCATGTAACAGGGAATGTGGCTCTACTCTCAGAATTAGAGGATCCAAGAAAAAGACATGAGGTCCAAGAAATAGACATGACACTAGACAGTCAGTGGAAAAGATTGGAAATGTGAAGTCTCCATATGGAAACATGAATCTACTTAGCAAGGTATTGCATGTACCTACCATAACAAAGAATCTCATAAGTGTTGCGTAGATTATAGAGAAAGGTTTGCAGGTAAGGTTCACAAGGAATGGAGCCTATGTTGAAGATCCACAACAAGGATTCAAGAGAATTTCAAAATGAGAAAAGATAGGTGGACTCTTTACACTTGAAATCCAAGACACTAGAAATATAGCTCTGTTCAATTATGGCAATCAAACCCTATCAGAATAAGAAATGTGGCACAAAAGATTGGCTCATATAAGTGAAAGAAATTTGAAGCAAATGTGAAGGGATCAAAGTGTACTTGGCCTACCAAATATTTCCAAGCAACCATGATATATAGGTGTAGTGCTTGTCAGCTTGGAAAATCACATAGACAATCCTTCATGAAGAAAGGATACATTCATAGTGATTTGTTGGAGCTAGTCCACATGGATGTTTGGGGACCTAGCATTTGTTGTAGCAGATGGAACATCCTATATTTCATGAAGTATAAGGATGAATTCTTCTCATGTTTCAAGAATATCTTGCTTTTGTTGAAAATCAAATAGGTAAAACACTAAAGAGGCTAAGGTGAGATGGAGGGGGAGAATATTTTGCCCACGAATTTGATTCTTATCTATGAGAGGGGTATTAAGAGAGCGATCACAACCAGGTACACTCTAGAGCAGACTAGAGTGGCAGAGACAAGAAATGATTATAGTTGAATCTGCAAGGTCTATGCCTAATGAGAAAAAATTACCAAATTATTTATGGGTAGAGACTGTATCTACAACCACCTATGTCATTAATAGACTCCCATCAAGGGCATTGGATGGGATGAAACCCTATGAAGAATGGAATGGAAGAAGATCCAACCTTGATCATTGCAAGATATTTGGGTGCATAGCTTATGCACATATTCCATCTCAAATCAGAGGTAAGATGGATCCTAAAGCAGAGAAATGTGTGTTCATTGGATATGACTCAAATAAAAAAGGATACAAGCTATATAATCCAAGCACTAAAGGTTTTGTTGTTAGTAGAGATCTTGTCTTTGATGAGAAAAACTCTTGGTTTCAAGATGATTGCAAGAAAGTCAAGTTACCTTATGACCTAGAGGAGGACTTCCCAACATTTCAAAAGGGAAGTGATCACTTTCATGAAGAATCAAGTGATTTTGATGATATTTAGAAGATGCCAAGGAGGAATACAATAAAAGTAAAGCATGGATACAAGAATTGAGAGATGTTGATTGAGCACACTTACTCCATAGCAAATGTCAACCCTATAGTTCAAACTCCTAACTAGGCTTTGATAGCTAGAAGATGTCTTAAATAAGTTCTCCTTCATGAGCACTGAATCTGTGATTGACCCCCATGGGAGTACCTGCAACTTTAGCTTCTTGCATTTTGAACTTTGGAAGCATATCCTTTATACACTTTCTTTGTGTAAGGAACATCCCTTGATCTGTGTAGGCCACTTCTAGTTCAAGGAAGTAAGTAAGCAACCCAAGATCACTTATCTTAAATTCCTTCTTCATTTGGGCTTTGATTTTTATAATCCCATCAGCATCATCACCTATAAGGATTATATAATCTACGTACACACATAACTATATCATTTCAGATTTACTTTTCTTAATGAAAAGTGAAGGATTTGCTTTGCGTAATTGAAATCCTTTGTCTTGCAAGAAGGTAACTAGTCTATGGCTCCAAGCTCTTGGAGCTTGTTTCAATCCATATAGTGCTTTCCTGATTTTACACACATACTCAGCATGTGATGCATCTACAAATCTAGGAGGTTGTCCCATGTACACCTCCTCTAAAATCCAACCATTCAAGAATGCATTTTTTTACATCCATCTATTAGATGTTCCAATTCTTTGAGGCAGCTACACTCATGAGTACTCTGATGATAGGCATCTTTGCCACAGGAGAAAAAGTCTCTTTTTTAGTCTATACCTTGGTTTTGAGCAAACCCTTTAGCCACAATCCTTGCTTTATACCTATTTATTGATCCATTTGAATTTTTCTTTACCTTATAGATCCATTTATATCCAATGATCTTCATGGATGGATTCCTGGGAACCAATTCCCAAGTTTGATTCTCTTGAAGAGCTTCTATTTCTTCCTCCATTGCTTCTCTCCATTCTAATTTCTTTTTAGAGCACCTAGAATGCATCTACAAGCAACCAAAGGAGAGTTTAAAAAGGTTGAGCGTAAAGAAGTAAAACTCTTGTCAAATCATATTCTGTAGGATCATAAGAACTCTCCTTTATGAAGAAACTCACTTAGGTTCATGTGAACACGCTCTAAGCTTGTGAGGTCACCCTTTATGTGTCAAATAAAGCCAAGCGGCTACAATACGTATGTAAATCGGATAACTCATACTTGGAGTCGCAGATCTGTTACAAGACCACTCATGGATGGAAGCACACACACACACACACACACACACACACACACACACACACACACATATATATATATATATATATATATATATATATATATATATATATATATATATATATATATATATATATATATATATATATATATATATATATATATATCGTTATAAGGAAAAAAGAGAGATGGCATCATCTTGCTTATCTGCAGTGGTATTCTCCAATGTATCAAGCTATGGATAGCTATGCATAGTGATATTGTTATGCTGTGAATCAACTTGTATGGGTATTGCATTGATGGATTTCAGGTTATGCTCATTATCTATGAAACGATGCTTCAGAAGATATGACATGATATGTAAGGTTTTGTGCCCTATGTCGGGCCTAATTATTGTGGCATAATTGAAATGTTTTACAATAGATTGATACAAAGTTACATCCTCTATTGGTTATCCATCAATGAAGCTTAGCTTTACATTAACTTTCATGGGATTTGAAATAGGCTTGCAATGTAACATCCCCAATCTTTTAAGTAGTTTTAGGATAACCCTCCTTTGTATGAGTATAATACCTTCTTCTTTGTATACAAATTCAATGCCAAGAAAATATCCAAGATCTTCAAGATCAGAGATCCTAAACTCCTTTCCAAGCTTTGCCTTGATCTCCTCAATGTCTTTTGTATCATTACCTATAATGCTAAGATCATCTAGGTACACACATATGTAGACTACAAGTTCTCCTCTTTGTTTGATGAAGAGAGATGGATTGGCCTTGCATTGATTGTAACCACATTTGATCAAATACTCCTCCAATCTATGGTTCCAAACCCTTGGAGCTTTCATTAGGCAATAAAGTTCCCTTTTCAGCCTACCAAAATGATGTGGAAACTTTGTATGAACAAAACCTAAACCTAATGGTTTCTCAACGTATACCTCTTCCTCCAAGTCTCCATTGAGAGAGGCATTCTTGATATCCAATTGGAAGAGCTTCCATCATTTGCTTTCAACCATTGCAATGAGTGTCCTAATGGTTCTCATAGTTACCATGGGGCTGAATATCTCTTCAAAGCTTTGGCAAAACCCTTGGCCATCAATCTTGCTTTGAACCAAGAAATAGATCCATCTAAATTCCGCTTTACTTTATACACCCACTTATTACCTATTACCTTCATGTTCTCCTTCTTGGGCACTAGAGTACATGTTTGATTCTCCTCGAGTGTAGCAATCTCTTCTTGCATTGCCTCTTTCCATTCGGTGTACCTACTTGCATATTCATAACAATTGGGCTTATGATCTTCTACTACTTTGTTCATATATGCATAATGAGTTGCCATGTAAGAATCATAAGTAAACCTTTGAGTTGGATACTTAACCCTAGAAGAATTTCTTTCTTCACCTTTTGGAGGAATAAACCTCCTTTGCCTCAGGTACTTGATCTCTTTCTTTGATGAGGCTTCTCGCTCCATCATGTGTCCTTTAATATCTCCATGTTTTTCTTCTTCATATTCCTGCATACAATCATGTTTCTTATACCAAGGGAGTAGCTCATGAAAGGCTACATCCCTTGATATCCTCAACTTTGTGTTTGGGTTGATGTACCTATAACCTTTGTGATCATTTGAATATCCTAGAACAACAAACTTTTCTGCCTTTGGTTGTAGATTGTGCCTCAATTCGCTTGGCACATGTGCATAGCAAGTACATCCAAATATTTTTAAGTGGAAAAGATCAGATTTCTTACCATAATAAGCTTGATATGTTGTCAAGCCATGAATCCCTTATGTAGGTTCTCTATTCATAAGGTACATAACCATATTTGTTGCATCACTCCAAAACATGTTAGGTACATTCATCTCATTAAGCATTGCTCTAGTGTCTCTACAGTGCATCTATTCTTTCTCTCTTCTACTCCATTTTGTTAGGGTATGTACTTGCATGTTACTTTCCTCTTGATGCCTTGATCCCATACAAAACCATAAATCATTGGAGAAATATTCTTCCCCTCCATCAGACATTAGTTTCTTGATGTATGTATCTATTTCCTTCTCTACCATTGCCTTGAATGCTTTGAAACATGTACAAACATCTAAATTGTGTTTGATGAAATAAATGCAAACCATCCTTGTGAAATCATCTATAAAAGTGACAAAGTACTTGCTATCTCCAATGATTGCTCTTTAGTTAGTCCCCACGTCTATGTGTATCAACTCCAAGGGATGTTGGCTTATGTAGCCACACTTCTTGAATGGAAGTCTCGCTTGCTTTCCCAATTGACAAGATTCACATAAATGCTTCATAGCTTGTCCTTGGAAGTTGGGAAGCCCTTCAAAAAGCCTGTTGAATTGCATTTCCTTCATTCTTTATATATTGATGTGAGCTACCCTCTTGTGCCACAAATCCAACTCCAAAATCTTCTTGTTTCCATATGTGAAGTAGACATGTTGAGTGGAAACAGAGTTAACATCCAAAGTGAAGAGTCTTCCTTCCTTCCTTCCTCTTGCTAAGACATCTTCCTTCCTCCTTGTCATCCAAAGCTACATCTCCAACATGGGAGGTCTCATGGACTATATCATCACCTGTTTCTACATGTCCTTCACATTTGGGAGCATGTAGATTACTAAACCAAGAAGCATTGCAACTCATGTGGTTGCGACATCCACTATCCATATACCAAGTGTTATATACTTTTCTTGAATTCCCATTCATGTGCATCATTAAGAGATTA
Source organism: Ceratopteris richardii (assembly GCA_020310875.1). Lineage (NCBI taxonomy): Eukaryota > Viridiplantae > Streptophyta > Polypodiopsida > Polypodiales > Pteridaceae > Ceratopteris > Ceratopteris richardii. The sequence continues at coordinate 141,344,070 of CM035424.1, read as the reverse complement.
TCATTTTCTAAACTTGTAGAAGCATAATTACCTTGTCCTTTGTATGAAGAACTTTGATCATGATTCCTTTGGTTTCCTCCTTGGTAGCAATATCCAACATAGTGGCCAAATTTTCCATATACGTAACACCATTCTCTGTCTTGGTTCCTATTTTCTTGATGCATTGGTCCGCTTCCTCTTGTTCTTCCTCTACCTCTTTGTGATAAAGTGCCTTGGTCATATCCTTGATTGCTTGAGTGGCCTTACTTTCCTCCAAACCTTCTTTTGCTCCTGCTTTTTCCTCTTCCTCATTTTTCCCTTTGATTACCTGCATTGAAGACTTGTGCATCCTTGTTTTTAGTTTGAAGGCAAACATGGACTTTGAAAACATGCATAGTTCACAATTTTTGGAAGTTTGTAAAACTAGTAATTGATGGCTTATGATCAAGTGCTTTGGTATTTTAATTTGAAGACTATCATATTTGTAGCATCCAAATTATTTGAATTTTCTTCTTTTTCTTCTCTTCATATGATTAACCAAGTGAAACTATTATTTTGAGCTATATCATGAAGTGATATATCTTGGAAATTTTCAACCATGTTGAAGTCACTTGCTAACATGAGTGCATCTTAGAGTGTGTTTGGATGGGATGACAATAATAGCATCTTATCCACGTTGATTACACATCATTGACGTTGATTGTAAATTCTATCCATTATGTGTTGGAGCTAACTATGTATTGCAACAACTTCAAAGTTTCCATATATGGATAAATAAGAAAATAGATGCAAAAAGATCAATATGATCTTTTGAAGCATTGAAAATGTTTCTCACCTTCGATCTCTATGAACAAAGGGAAAATGTGATATCATTCCATGTCAACCTATGCTTCTAAATGCACACTATACAATATGGTTGTTTGATTAATTTGTTCAAAGTTTCTTATTTCATTGGAAGGAAGTATGTTTCATTTTCATTGCACTTTCTCTTGTTTCTTTATTCAAAGATTTGGATGTATAACTGAGGATATATCTTTACAATGATTATAAAGCTTGTGTGGAAATGTCAATATGTATTGCAAAATATATAATGCAAGATACAATAAAAAAGTTACAAAAAATCCCATAATTTGGATTCATGATTAATGAATCAACGGATATAGCAATTCATCATCATATGATTATATTTTATGGGATTATTCATACTAATATTGGCGCACCAAAAGGTAACTTTTGATATCGTAATGAGTGAACCTTAAAATGCAGGTTTATATATTTTAAATTTATGCATTTGGATCATACGGCAATAGTACAATGGTAGCTAAGAAAAAGGTGTGGATAGACTTATGAAAAAGGATAACCCAAACAATACATCCATTCATGTGTTGCACATTGCATAAATTTAATTGTTATTTATATAAATAAAAAAAACATTAATAATAGTTTAGATTGGCTTATTAACGGTATTGCTAATATATTTTCCAATAGCTATAGTTGAATGAAAATCTTGATGGAGTTGCAAAGAGTTTGATTGTGACTTTTTAAAACTGCAATGCATCTTTGAAATAAGATTGATTAGCTCGGCATAATTGTAACAAAAAAAATTGCAGCTCTTTGGATGCACTTTTCATCACTTCGAAAAAGAAAGAAAGGATTTACATGACTTTTTAAAGTACTTTTAAATGTACTCATGCCTTGCATTTCCTTATAGGTATCTTGAAGAGGATGACTGATGTAAGCTTGAAATTTCAAAAGGATCATATTGATGTGACTTATGTACATGATCTGATTATGAGCACAATCTTATGTATAAAAGATGAACATCAGCTAGATGATCATGAGACAAATCTTCATGTAGTACCATGTATGAATAGAGAATATCCTATTATTCCTAAATATTATGGTGCAAAAAAGGTCATTCTTATCCTTTGCATGTCTCTTCAAAAGGAGATTTTTTAATAAAAAAATCAAAAGAAATATTAATTGTACTAATCTTCAAAACGCTTTGGATTTTCATTTTAAATATGCAACAAACTTATGTGAATGTCTTAAGATTTAGTTTGTCAATAACTCTATTATGCATGCATTGAAGATGTTGGTCCCTTGTCAATATATATTGCATGAGAGACTTCTCTAAGAGTATGGAAAAGATGCATGTGAAAAAATTATTGAATCTTATGGTATTGCAAAATAAGTTGGGAATGTGACTTTTTCTCTTTTTATTGATGGAAGTATGTTTAAGCATGTTTTTAGAAATTTAAGGATCAAGAAAATAGTGATTTTTCTATGGTGAGTCTCATTTAAGTAACATCATTGCTCGCAAAGAATTTCATACAAAAGGATACCTATCCAAATATCTTGAAGCATGCGCAACTTGCACAGATATAATGTTCTAGCATTGCAATTTGTGATTTGATGATTTGATGATAATTTGTATTCAAGATAATGATGATTATGATTTTAGATATGAAATTGAGTTGTGGAAAAAGCAAAACAAATAGACATCTCTTTACAAAAGCTAGAATGCCCACCATCAATGTATGAAATTGTTGGCTTGTGAAAGAAAAGTTCTTCTTTATTTAAATATTTAGCTACATGATTCGACATGATGTTTGAAAAGATAGTTATGCACCATGACTATTGAAAATTTTTGCATTTCCGAGTGTTTTGTGATGTGCCAATATTTGATTAGCTTAAGATCGTAGTTGTTTATTTTGCTAATCAAACTTTCTAACTTGCTAGAATAGTTTTTTGCACAAGCTAAAAATCACAACTAACTTTTGACTAAAAAAGAAAGTGTCTATTTCTCTTGGTATTTTCCCAAATTTTGGGTATTTCTTTTGATTGAGTTTGAAAATCGGTAATGAAAACATTCCCTACTACATAGGATACTATTTTTTTATTTTTCCTATTTTTTAATTTTTCTATTTTTTAATTTTCTACTATTTTTTCTATTTTTTTCATATTTTTTATTTTCTACTATTTTTTCTAGAAGTAATTAAAACCAATATTTTAAAATTTGAAGTTGCAAGTTTAAATTGAGGTATTCTTGAATTATGATAGGTATTGAGTCATCCATCAAACCTTGTAACTTGCTAAAAGTTTTTTTTTTCTAGGAGCTCAAAATCACAACTAGATTCTAATTAAAATTAAATAAGTGTTCATTTCTCTTAGTCGTATTTTTTGCAAAGATTGAATATTGCTTTTGATTAAAGTTTGAAACTGTGTAACACACACTACATAGATATATATTTTCCATATTTTTTGATTTTTTGATATTCATTTACAAGTAATGAAAACCAAGATTTCAGATTTTAAAATTGCACAAACGTAGGATGAGGCAATATTTTCTTGAACAATCATCAAAATTTATAACTTGTTGGAAGTTTGTTTTAGCTGGAGCTCAGAATCACAACATAAATAAGTGTTCATTTCTCTTAGTATTTTCACAAACACTGGATATTTCTTTTAATTTGAAGTTGGAATTATGTAGTGCACACAATTGCGTAGGTGTAGATTTTCCATAGTTTTTTAATTTTGTTTTTAACATTTTTCTTATAAAAGTAATGAAAACAAAGATTTCAGATTTTGAAATGGTGCAAGTGTAAGCTAAGGCAATATTTTCCTAAACTATCATAAGTATTGGTTTGTTCACCGAAATTTCTAACTTGTTGGAATAGTGTTTTTGAATGACTTCAAAAGAACAACTAGATTTTAAGTAAAAATGAATAAGTGTTCATTCTCTTGGAATTTTCTCAAAAATTGGATATTGCTTATGATTCAAATGGGAAAATCAATAATGCACACACTACATAGATGTAGATTTTCCATTTTTATTTTTTTGTTTTAATTTTCTCCTATTCCTTTTGGAAGTAGCCAAAATAGGGATTTCAAATTTCCAAATTGCACGTGTAAGATGAGGCAATATTTTCACAAACATTCATCAAGATTTTGAACTATCTACCTTATTGAGGTTTTGTTTTTGTAGGATTACAAAATCACAACTAGCTTTTGACTAAAATTTAATAAATGCTCATTTCCCTTGATATTTTCTCATACACTTGATATTGCTTCTAATTAAGATTTGAAATTTTGTAATGCGCACACAACATAGATGTAGATTTTTCATATATTTTTCTATATCTAATATTTTGTTATTATTTTTGGAAGGAATGAAAGAGGGGTTTTCGGATTTCAAAATTGCAAACGAGTAAGTTGGCACAATATTTTCGTGAACTATCATAGGTATTGGTTTTTCATTAGACTTCCTAACTTGTTGGAGTCTTGTTTTTAAAAGAGTTCAAAATCATAACTAATTTTGAGTGAGAAATGGTAGGTGTTGATTTCTCTTGCTATTTTCTCAAACATTGGATATTGCTTTTGATATTTGAATTTGTACATTAGTATACACGCACTACACAAACATACATTTTCTCTATTGCTACCATTGTAAGTGTATGAAACACACATTAATTCATATTTATAACATCTTAGAAGTTTCTCACTAGAAGTACTAGATGAAGTTTCTAACTGCATATCACTCCACACTGCACATACATACATTTTTCCTTATTGTTGCACACTATAAGTGTTTGATAGACATAGGCACACATACTCATAATGTCTTTGAAATTTCTCACTATAAGCACTAGATGAAGATTTTGTTCATGTATACACACCAAATAGACATACATTTTTCCTATTTCTACTCAGTATTAGTGTATGATACACACATGCATACATATTCATAGTTTCTTTGAGTTTTCTCACCATAAGTACTAGATGAAACTCCCAATTGTTTATCACATTGCACATACATACATTTTCTCTATTTTTTCCCATTCTAAGTGTATAACATACACATGCATGCATATTCATAATGTCTTTGAAGTTTCTCACTGTAATTACTAGATTAAATGGTTGTGAAATTATGATTGAAATTGGATTTTTTTTGAAAGTACAAATCTTTCCATCCTTTTTCACATTTGATTCCAATTTTTTTTTGGATTATATTGTGCTATAAAGATGAATAGGGAAGCGATAGACAACAGAAGGATGATGATAAAAAATAGATCACTGAGATGGATTGATCCTAAATCTTCATTGAATCATTAACTACTTGGAAGTTCTTTTGAGGAAAGAAGAGTTACTTGTTACTAGTAGTGCCTTTGCTTACATTAAAGAATTTTGGTTTGGAAAAGATTGTGAAAAATCATGTATCACTTGGTGATGAAAAAATAAACAAAGAATATGTTCCTCTTTTAGAAATAAAGATGCCATAATTTTTACTTATCATAGAGAATTTGCAAGTTGCATTCGAGTTTTTTCTCATATCTTTTTTGAATCTCTCATCATTCCAAGAAAGATTGGGATATCTATTAATCCATAGCTCAAGTAGCTCTTTTCAAGAGCAAAACATCAACTCCTTACCTAGCTCATATCCTTAATCTTTCCCTTTCTATTGATGAAATCAAGGAAGTTATCAACATGCTTATTGCTTAAGCATGGAAAATCACTTAGAGGTTGGGATAAATAGTATTGCTAATGAGGTTTCCAATAGATTTAAGTTACTGTGGCTCTTTATTTTATTTTAGTGTGGAAGGATGCTTTTAGGTACTCTCCCTCAGTTTAGATCTGACATCTTGGTAAGTGGTGTGCATACTGTTAGCCTTTGTCTTTCTCTATGCTTTAGGTCTTATGATTTCTCTTCTCTTTGATTTTGCAGAAGTTCTTTGGTGCCGATTGTTTGGAATTCGACGATAGACGATGTACATTACGCTTTGACGACAACGATCCAAAAGAGGGACATACTTGTAAGTGATTGTTTTATTGTCCATTGATAGAAAGAGAGAGAGAAAGAGAGAGAGAGAGAGAGGGGGGGGATGCTCGAAGCATTTTATGAGATGGAAGAAGATCATGATGGTGAAGAAGATGTTGAGAGTTTCATGGACACAACAGAATTTCCACGATCAGAAGTCGATGAAGAATATGAAAACATGCGAAGATTAGCTCGTTTACCACTTTACAATGGAGCAAAGATATCTGTACTATGTGCTTCACTCGTGATGCTCAATCTGCAATCCATTTATGGATGGTCAGATAGTAGTGTCATTGAATTGTTCAGGTAAGTGGAGAACAAATTGGCTTTCATTGTTGTATCAACATAACTTTATTTACTAATATCGTTTTAATTGCTTATTGTAGGCTTCTTAAAAATCAATTTTTACCAGAGGGCACTGACATGCCTCCAACACATGGAGATGCAAAAAAACTTTTACAGTCCATTGGAATGGATTATACTAAAATTCATGCTTGTCTGAATGATTGCATTCTCTTTCGAAATGAATATGAGCATCTCCACGTATGTCCAAAGTGTGGAGCAAATGGATTTAGAGAAGACCTTGTAGGCGAAGCAATCCCCGCAAAGGTTCTTCGCCACTTTCCTATCATTCCATGAATTAAGAACATGTTTAGATGCAAATCTATAGCTGAGTTAATGTCATGGCATACAAAGAGCAGGTCTACAGATGGTGTAATGCAAGTGCCTCCTGACTCTGATGCTTGGAAGCGCATAGATAGTAAGTGGCCAGAGTTTGCTAGTGAGCCTCAGTCCATACGTCTAGGCCTAGCTATGGATGGAGTGAATCCATTTGGTTTACGCAGTTCTTCATGGAGCACATGGCCTGTATGTTTGGTACATTCCACCATGGCTAGCCACAAAGAAAGGTCATTTATTATTAGCTCTTATTGTACCAAGTAAGTATAAGGTAAAAAACATGGATGTATATCTTGCACCACTTGTGGAAGAAATGCGCATTTTATGGGATGGAATTACTGTGTGTGACATGTCTCAACCTATAAGAAGACGAGATGTGCGAGTACAAGGCATACTTATGTGGACGATGCATGATTGGCCTGGTTATGGTGAATGTTCAAGTTTATCGATTTCGGATTACCATGCTTGTCCCTTATGCGGACCACGACTCGAAGCACACTATTCCAAAGCACTACGTAAAACTGTTTATGAAGGACACCATAGATATTTTCCTGATGGACATGTTTTATGTGAAGGACAAATTGATCGACAAGCGCAATGCCAAATGAAAGCTAACGATTGGAAACAACTATGGGATTCAAAAAATCCAGTCACTGGCATGAAGCAGTTGTCCATTTTTCATGAACTCCCTTATTGGAGTGAATTGTTGATCAATCATTTGGTAGACCCGATGCATATTTTTAAGAATGTGGGAGAGATTCTTTGGAAAACTTTGATCGGAAAGAAAGAACGCAAAGCACAAAGGGAGGACTTAGAAGAGCAAGGTCATATGCGAGAGTTGTGGGAAATTTCTAAGCCCAACGGAACAGTATCGTTACCAAGAGCTCCTTGGGTGCATCGCAGGATGGAAGAGCAACAAGTGAAGAAAACAATTTCAGAGTTTCGGACACCTATTGGATGCATGAAGTGTCTAAAGACTGCTTTCACACGAAATGACGATCTTGGAGGGCTCAAGTCTCATGATTGGCACAAGTTTTTACAATTTGTGCTCTCTGTAGCCCTAAAAGATTGTCTTTCAGAGGATGTACGAAGAACCATTTATAAAATTAGTTCTTTAGTACGGTGGATCTCTTTTATAGAGATAAACAAAGATAGCATAGAGAGTGTGAAACTCAATGCTATCGAGGCTGTTTGTATGGTAGAGAAATACTCTCTCACAAGTATTCTCACTATTCAACTTCATTTACTGGTTCATGTGGTAGATGAAGTTGCAATAGCAGGAACTGTCCATAGTCGATGGATGTTCTTCTTAGAGCGCTTTATGAAGACATTAAAAGGGTTTGTTCAACAGAGAGCACGTCTAGAGGGTAGCATGGCAGAGGGATGGCTTGTACAAGAGTCTCTTGTATTCATAACTGAGTTTCTGTGTATGTCGGATCCCAAAATGCCTCGCTTATGGAGCGATGATGAAGATGTTCATCTCGTAGGCGATGAACCACAAGGTAAAGGATTGCAAAGGAAAATGGATGCAGCTTTCAGAGAGAAGGCAATGAAGTTTTGCATAGTTAACTATAAGCTTATGCAAAAGTGGTTAGAAAGGTATGAGCTTGCCAAGGAAACCGACGCAAAGGAAAGAGCTCAGTTTCGAAGGAATCGTTCCACTCGATTTTTGCCTCTTCCAGAAAATCTTCGACCTCTTCCACCTTTTCCAAGAGCAGATGGCTAGATACAGTGGTTTCACAAGCAAAGGCAGCGGGTGAAGATATCTCTGAAGAAGAAGAAGAATTCGCAAAGGGATGTGATTGGGAGTATAGTAAATACGGTGCGCTATGGTCTCAATATGGACGACACTTTCGAATCGCATGAATCGATAAAAATAGGTCTACTTTTGATAGTGGGATGATGGTGAACTTTTTGCAAAAAAGTAGAGCGAGTGCAAGAGATGATAATGCTCAAGAAGGCCAATTAGATCATTGTGGTGTGATTCAAGATATCTTGAAACTATCTTTTAGGAAGTTTGATTATTTTGTTTTTGATGTGAAATGGTTCAAATTTTGTACTTCCCAAACATTGTGAGCAAGTTGTTTTTATACCAGATTCAAAAGAACCAGAGTGGCTATTTTTTTTACAAGTCGCCCCATGTAGTAGACAAATTTGTGAGAACATAGATGTACAAGATAGTCCATCTGTAGTGGACTCAGAGATTCATTCGACAGTTGAGGAGGAAGAGATCATTGTTCGAGAAGAAGAGGTCATTGAAGAAGAGGTCATTGTTCGAGAAGACAAAGCAATAGATGATGATCAGGAAGAAACCAGCATAGCAAGCAATTTACAAGCCATCAATATAGAGATAGATATTCTCGGTGCATTGGATCTTCAAGAGGATGCTAGATTAGAGGATTTTTGAATAAAACACTTGTACGTACTAATTTTTGTTCTTTTTTCTGTTTATTCTCTATATTATCTTTGTTATCACATGCTAATTATTTGAGTTCTTTTGTTACAGAGCACGATGTGAGACAGTCCTCCAGTCACTCCTCATTCCATGACAGAGGAGCAGTTTTTAGAGTTTATCTCTCAGGTACCTCCCGCATATATGGCCGCTATGTCACAATATTGGATCGCTCGTGGTAGCACTCCTCCCGGTGTCACTCCTGGCGGCCGCACTCCTGTCGGCCTTACTCCTGCCGGCCTCACTCCCACCGGTGTCACTCCCGCCGGTGTCACTCTTGTCGGTGTCACTCCTGCGTGTGGTGCTACTCCCACAGGAGGTATGTCTCCTAGCTTTGTGATTCCACCACGACCATCTTTTCAGCCATCTCCTACTCGGTCTTGTAGTAGACATGTGCGTTCGATGCCTCAGCGCGATATAGGTTCTGGTTCGTCTCCTAGGTTGAGGTCACGCTCTGGAGTAGGAGGTTCTAAGAGTGGATCTACAGGTAGGTCTGGAGGAGGCGGCTGTTGTGGAGGCAGTGCGATAGACATTGTGTCGCCTGCTTCTACTCCTAGGACGAGTACCTCAGATGTAGATATGCCACGCAATACACCACGTGGAACACCACGCATACCTTGGGGTGCTCATGACCATGATGACTCCAAGGTGTATAGTATCCGAGATGGAGCTCCAATGATGGATGCAGTTGGCAAAGCAATGCATGCACATATACAACAACTTTGCTCCATATAGTTTGGACACTCCATCATGATGAAATGGAGTGAACATGATAAAGATCGGAAGAATTATATCACACAAACGATTTATCAGGAGTTCCGACCAGTCGAAGGACAATCTCTTGCCAGTTCAGAGTGGATTCTGCACACTGCACGTGAGGTTATGTCCCATCGATGATCAGAGGCTTGTGATGCTTTTAGAGCAGGCTTACCAAAGCTTGTATGGTTAGATGCTGAGGAGTGGGATCTGATTCGCGACGAGCAATAGCAGACTCTTGACCGATATCGCCAGCAGCGAGATGCCGCAGCCACACATTTAGATATGGTTGGACCATCAAATTTGTGCAGCAGCGGATATGACACGATGTGTCATGAGTTTTTAAATATCATTTCATTTATTGAATTTATTTGTGTTAAGTTTCTCATGTATGTTCCTCTAATGTTTTGTATATTTGTTGCAGGAGTTGGCAATAACAGAAGGATGATGCTAAACAATTAGATCACTGAGATGGCATGCTCCTAATTCTTCACTAAATCATCAATTACTTGAAACTTTTTTTGAGGAAACAAGAGTTACTTGTTACTAGTAGTGCCCTTGCTTACGCGAAAGAATTTTGGATTGGAAAAATCTATGAAAAATCATGTATCACTTGGTGAAGAAAAAATAAACAAAGAAATATATGTTCCTCTTTTATCATAGAGAATTTCCAAGTTGCATTTGAGTTTTTGCTCATATCTTTCTCAAATCTCTCGTCATTCCAAGAAAGATTCGGATATCTATTAATCCATAGCTCAAGTAGCTCTTCTCAAGAGAAAAACATCAACTCCTTACATGATTCATACCCTTAACCTTCCCCTTTCTATTGATGAAGTCAAGGAACTTATCAACATGTTCATTGCTTAAGCATGACAAATCTCTTGGAGGTTGTAATAAATAGTGTTGCTAACAAGGTTCTTCAACAGATTTAATTTACTGTGGCTCCTTATTTTATTTTAGTGTGGCAAGATGCTATTAGGTGAGTCACCCTTCCTACCTAGGTCAACACAGGTATTAAACACACACACAAAAGAGGCTCTAGGAGGAGTTGGTGATCTAAAAATCCATAAGTTGTAATACATGTTACTTTTGGGATGATCATTTTTTTTAAATTTTCGATTCTTGCTTCTTACATTGTGAAATATTGAACATATCTACCAAATTTCAATGCATTGTGCACACACAATCATGCACACAAATGTATGTGACTTACATGCTTTTGTGCATATATATAAATATTACACATACATGTACATTCATGTATAATACATCATAGGCATATATGTTCATTATGCCAGACCACAACATAGGCAATTAATTTTCACAATTCTGGACTAATTTCATTGTATGGGATATTGTCTATTGTCCTTTCTCTATCCAACCTTTTCGAATTTGGAAGTTGTAAGTCATCTTGTTTGCCAAATGTGGTCATCTTGGATTTCCTTTCTGATAAACATGCGTAACTAACCGGTCATTTTTTCTCATCTAGATTAGGTGGAAAAGACTTGTTATAATAGGTGATAAGTCTTTTCCCAAAGCTTGAATTATCAATCTTCGTTTGGAACTCTCCAATTTTTTCTTCTTCATTCCTATGTAGGTATGTTTAAGCTATCAATGTAATTATTTCAAGTATAATTGCAATGTGATTATTTCAAGTATAATTGCAATAGCCATCAACATTGAGGGATATTGTTTACAAATTTTTATCTTGTTAAGTCAATAGTGACATGTTATTTAAAAAGTTTGTCATTAGTCAATATAAAATTGAAATATAAAATAGTTTAATATTTCTTTTTGGTGTACACCATATAGAGATATAGAGATTGTACATACACCTCACGAAAGAGGTTTTTTTTGAATTATATTACGTGAAAATATTTTAATTGGTTAGATACTTACATTTATATGATTTCATATTCTCTTCTGAAAGTATGGCATACAAAAATGTATTAAAAAATAATTATTTACATACCTTCACTTATAAGAAGGAATTTGTTCTCTTACTACGAAGATGCTACCTTCCATTTTTTAAAGAGAGACAAGGAAATAGGAAGTCCCTCCTTAAAAAAGAAAATACTTGTTGAGTAAAATTAAAAAAAGAAAACTCTCATGTCGTGAACATGCGTCTCCGTGTGCCATAGGTGAGCTGGCTGAACTCCTTCTTGATACATAGGTTGTGAGTTCAACCCCCCTTTGGTCTATAGGACATGTATTAGCTAATTTGGGCAATTTATCCATCTAGTTGCTTGATACATAGGTTGTGAGTTCAACCCCCCTTTGTTCTATAGGACATGTATGAGCTAATTTGGGCAATTTATCCATCGAGTTGTAATGCCTTTGGGTCATTCAAACCTGACGTCTTTAGATAACTTTTTTCTAAGATTGCTTTGGTAATCTAATCCCTTCTTTGTGGGATAAGAGAGGTCCCATGAGTACTATGCCTTTCTTTCACTTGTACAATTGGTTTTTCAATATATTATAGCTCTTTCAATATATTCAAGCAGATTAGACTTCGGCAGAACTTCCTCTTAAAAATAAAACATGCGTTTCCCAGACACTGATTCTACGGTAATGAAATGAAACAAAGCTAGCGCCTCAATGAGGATGCGATGTCTATTGTATATTGCTCTCTAATCATTCTCATTCTTGTGCCTTTTGTGTATACATTCACTGGTTTCGCCAAAAAAAAAAAAGCACATGCAGTCGGGACAAGCCTTGCCGATTTGTACGTTGTATTTTGCAACCCAGAAATGTCACTTCGACCTCGAGGACGTACGTGATTCTGAGCCGAGTCTGCTCTATTTACAGTTCCTTTCTCTGTCATACACACACTCAGATGCACAAACTGTAAAAGGGGAAGAAACACGAGACGTACGCACTGCAAATAATGTTCTCAACCCGAAGCAGCTGCGAGCCTGTGTGTGGAGTGGATTTGTGTGTGAGAGAGAGAGAGAGAGTTTATCTTGTTGTAGTACAATAAGTCTTCTCTGAGGTTTAGAGGAGCTTGCAGAAGAAGTTCGGTTCCAACAAGGAGAACAGTACAGTAAGTCTTCTCTGGAGTGTAGTGAAACTTGCAGAAGAGAGGCTATGGCGAATTAAAGCAGAGCTAGATAGTCACGACAGAGAGAACTGGCTGATGGGTACTGCGGTACTTGGGTGGGAGTAGCAGAGATGTGTTTGTGAGGACATCGACTGAACTGTTGAATCTAGATCGAGCAAGGAGGTCGATCGGGCATGGGGTGCAGCAGCCACCTCATCACCTTCCTCAACTTCTTCACGGCGGTGCTTTCCCTGCCCATCATCGGCACAGGAGTATGGCTGGCCACCAAGCATTCCTCCGAATGCCTGCATTTTCTGCAATGGCCCCTCCTCATAAGCGGAGTTTTCTTGCTGGTGGTGTCTGTAGCTGGCCTCGTGGGCACTTCCTGTCGCATCCTCTGCTTGCTATGGCTCTACCTGGCCATCATGTTCCTGCTCATCCTCCTCCTCGCCGCCTTCACGGCCTTCGCTTTTGTCGTGACGAACAGCGGCGCCGGCGACGCCATATCCGGCCGCGGCTTTCTTGAGTATCACCTGGGAAACTACTCCTCCTGGCTGCAGCGCCGGGTCGACCACCCGTCTAATTGGCGCCCCATACGCAGCTGCCTCTCCGACGCACGGGTCTGCAACGATCTCAATACTCGCTACCCTACGGCTGCGGCTTTCGATAGCTCTCGTCTTTCTCCTCTCCAGGTACCCATTTAATCTTATCTGTTCTTCGACGCCATGGCTATGGCCATGTGCAGTCGTCTGCGAGAGTTTCCTCGTCTACGATGTCGATGACTTTCGAACGCAACTATCTGGCCTTCATTGATGCTCATCTCACAGAAGATACATTTCTTCATGTTTCCAGTCAGGGTGCTGCAAGCCTCCCACCGCGTGCGACTTCACCTTCCTCAATGCTACTAGCTGGGTGCAGGCCAAGGACCCAAATGCAGACAAGGACTGCAGCGCGTGGAGCAACGACCCCTCGAAGCTCTGCTTCGATTGCGATTCATGTCGAGCGGGCGTTCTTCAAACAGCGAAGGAGGACTGGCGCAAAGTGGCCATCATCAACGTCGTGGTGCTGGTGCTGATCATCACGGTATACTCGATTGGATGCTCTGCATTCAGGAACGCTAGGAGAGATGACTACAGCAAGTAAATGAGTCAATGGAGAGGGGCCTGTTCGCCATCGCCCCCGGATTGCCGGACTGTCACATGGAGAAGACGATATACAGATTCCAGGATCACCTGCTTCCAGTTTTGATGGTTGTCAAAGACTGTGCTTGGCTTTGGCTTTGCTTAGTTGTCCATCATCATATTTGCCTGTGCGAGGCGGCCTGAAGAGCTGAGCTTGGTGCAATTCGGGGCTCCCATTACTTACAAGCATGATGTATAGAAATTTATTTTCTGCAATTTAGGGTATAGAAATTTAGGTTGTCCTTCAATTTATTTTCTGCAATATAGGGTATAGGGATGTATGTAGTATCATATTTGCATTGTCCTCTTTTCTTTTCTAGCATTACCTGGATGTTAATTTGTCGATATATTATCTTCTTCGTACACGATAAGAGGTCAGGTGAACATCTTTGGGCTCGAGAAAATTATTTTTTGCCTCTTTAAATATCAATTCGGTATAGTATTAAGCATAGTTATCAGAAACAGCGTTTTTGGGTTTCGAAAATGGTTCGCTGTTTTTTTAAACCATTTCAGAACAGAATGCATTTCCAGACTTTTTTTTTTACTTGACTTAAGGTAGATTTTGCCATCAGCATATTGTATGAATCATGACATTGATAATTGATTTTGTATTGTATGAATCATGACATTGAGATTTGATTTTGCCTTATTTAAGGTCTTCCATCAGTATATTAAATGAATTATGACATTGATATTTGATTATTGATAGCCATGTTCATGTTTCATTATTTCCTATTATTTGATTATTGATGTTTCTTGAATTATCATTCTTGTATCTATAATGTGTACAATATGATAACTTAATCAAGTTTGAAGTTTGAACATTCATCTGTACTTCAATATCTTGACACAAGTCTGAAATGTGAAAGATCTATGAAATTTAGTTTTTTTATTCTTGATGAATCATGTTTGAAGTTTGAAGCTTAAATGAATATTGTGAATATTGTAATTTGTGAGTGGTATTATATTATGTAATCTATATCGTATACGATTCATATATCGTTTTATGTATATTTAGAGATTAGATTCTAGATTAATTTATATATATATAAAGAGAGAGAGATTAGATTCTAGATTATATATATATATATATATATATATATATATATATATATATATATATATATATATATATATATATATATATAAAATCATTTCCAGTTTTTATCATTTTTTATTTTATGGACAATTTGAAACTCTGTTTCTAACCGGTCTGAACCGAATGTTTTTAGTCGTGTTGGTAACTATAATATTAAGTAGCGAATTAATGGCGAGATGATTATCAGCCAATATTATTTGCAGACAAAGAGAATTTGAAGTGTGCATCTTTTGTTCATTTTGATCACAGCATGGATGTATAATGTCACCACTTGATTTGTAATTCTTATCTATAACTTTTGATATGTTCCGGGAATAACAAAGAAAAATTCCTGTCGGGGCAATCAGACTTTGTGGGATTCACCAGACCTCCATTTTTTGAGACCCGTAGTACACAGCAATGATACAACTCGTGTTTTATTCATTTGGAAGTGTTTGAACTATTCGAATATGGTCTTATCGAAAATAGTCTTAGGATATTCTTATGCGTGTATACATATGAATATTCGTATGCAAATCTGCGTAACCAAGTGGTTTGATGCCTTGAGTCTTAAGCAAGAAGTCTTGAGTTCAATACTTGGCTGGACATGTATCTATGAGTTCCTCACAGATGGGTGCCTCTACCTTACGAGGTTGGGTGTGTGAGTGTGTTTTCAATTCATTGTAATTTCAAAAAAAACAAAAAAAATGGTATGCATGTATACAGGCATGAATGCACACATACATATGTATATTTATGTGTAAGCATGCATGTGTGTGTAGGTGTAGGTTTTCACAAGAGATCTGTGTATAAGCATGCACATATATAGTTTCACTTTTGGAAGATCTAAAAGATGTGTGCACAAATATATATATATATATATATATATATATATATATATATATATATATATATATATATATATATATATATATATATATATATATATGCATGCGCATGGCTTCAATCTACTACATGAGGTGTGCTGTATGTCATAAATACACTTGATCGATCCTTTTATATTCCTATGTCCTATTGTTTGACGATCAATAAACAAGGTTTTAGAGCTTCTTTGAAACTCTTACGCTGATTTTAGTGCGTAGTTAAGTTTGAGATAACTACGAACGTCAGGTGTTCTAAGAACTTGCTTTAACTAAAAGCACTTGTAAAAGATCATTTTTTAAAACTAGAATCTTGTTTTGGGCATGGCTGAAATGATTGACATTATGACCCATGTATTTATAACCGCTTGGTTTTGCATGTTTGTGTCCGAAATGTTCTTGAATTCTTAGATCAGTATTTGTACACATTTTTGGGACCATTCCCAATGAATGATACAAACATTAAGGTAGCCATGTGATGGCTATATGCATGTGTTCGGAGGTTTTTGAATGGGTGATTGTGAAAAGAAGTTTCTTCTTATAAGTTCAAACGCCTTTTCCTTACATAAATCTTTTCATTTATCTCTTAGTTAGGAGTTGTTAGGACTTTTGAACGGCAGCTAGTCATTGGGTGACTTGGAATCTCACATTTTATTGGAGAGTGTGAAGTTAGGAGAAAAAATGGAGCTGCTCATTTTTCCTACAGATGGTACAATTAGAGTTGAATGTAGACCCCACCTTGTTCATAGTGATGTTTGTTGTCTTATGGAGACACCATCTTTTGGCAACTACTTGAATTTCGTGACTTTTATTGATGAATTTTCCAAGCATGCATGGGTTTATCCACTAAAATCAAAGTATGAAGTGTTTACATGGTTTTTTGAAAATCTAACTTCTAAAATGAAGTTATCTCATTTTGATGAAGGGAGAAATGTCTCTTGAATTCAATGCATTTTTGATTGAGCATGGGATAAAACGTCAATTCAGAGTTTTGTGTATATCACAATAGAATGATGTTCTTGAGAGGAAAAACATCACAATAAAATGTTGTTGAGAGGGAAAGTAGGCCTCCCATGAGGAGAAAAATAAGTCTCATGGGAAGGGTAATATGTTTGGACCAAAGTGAGATATTATCTCATATTTTTTTCCTTAAGTTTGTAATGTGTGCTCCATATGTACTTAACATGTGTCCTAATCATGTTTCAAGGAGATGCTACTATGTCTCCCATGTGGACCCTGAATTCAGCCTTTATGTAATTATCTATCATTATAAAGTAGCAAAATATAAACCTTTTTATTAATTGCACTACATGGTCCAATAACATGTGCATACAATTTTGGACTACACTTCATTGTTTCGAAGTATGTTGAGACAAATCCCATGTCTAGAATGACCTTTGAGGGATGTGGTGCTAGGTTGGTTCATGGATGGCCTCAATCCTATGTTGAAGGATAAAATTTGCCTCTATGCTTTGGATGGTACTCGGATGTTGGATCAGATTATTGATGCAAGTGGATAGTTGGAACAGAACCTAAAGGTAGCTAATCCATTCTTGAAATGAACTTTGGAGGCTGCAACCTTGATGATACCACCAATTATGTTCATAACATATTCATTTAGTCAAATATGTTGTACAAAATGTATAACATATTGCAGCCAACTGTGCATCGAACCATGTTTACTATGCCATATGTAATTTGATGAACCATATAAAAGAACAATGTATATATAATACATGTAATAAAGTGGTGGTGGCTAATCAGTTACAGCCTGATGTGGTGCATGTTGGTCCTTGGTTCTAATCACCATATGTACAAGCACTCATGAATCCTATGGTCACCCTAAGTTATGAAGAGCGAGTGGCTCCAATGATTACTTGGTTTGGAAAATAGTTTTAGCTACAAGATCTAGTACTATATCCTAGCATCTCAGAGAAGCATCACTTATATAACCAAGCTTGTGGGTGGGCTACCCAGATGCCATCTTCTTTTGCTCCTTGACCAGGATACTTCTTCCAATATGGAAATAATTGGATGAAATACGATTTCAGGTCCTTGATCTGCATTCTATGGACCTAGTAACGGCTTCAAAAACTATAGTAAGAAAGGTACCAATAGCCAAGGCAAAGAGTGTAATAAGGGAATAGAAAGATCAAGGTTCTATGGAGCAAGGAGAGACCACAATCACTCATACTGCGCTTGATTCCTAGTAGGTACTATGAAAATCTATGACTCAATTACCACTAGGAGGTTTATTAGCTCTAGTACTAGCTTTTAAAGAAGCCCTTTTAGCCAAAGTGTGTACTTTGATTCAAGAACCTATAGTAGTACAATAGGTAGTACCATTTAATCAAGTGGAAACTATGGAAGATAAGCTAATTGATTATGCTATCCCACTAATCATGGTTTGGTACAAGTCTAGATCAATCTCTAGACACTACAACATATCGAGGGTATACTGAGGCTGCTACCGAGGCAAATGAACGGGCGTGGTTTCTTTGCGATGTCAGTGTTAGAGTCGGTATAGGCGTCGAAAAGAAAGCCTCGGTATGGGCGTCTGTTTAGGCATCGATATAAGCGTCGGTTTAGGCGTCGGTATAAACGTCGGTATAGGCGTCGGTATAAACGTCCGTAATACCAACGCATATACCAATGTCCATATCGACGCCCGCACTGGGTGTACCGGTGCGTATACCGACGACCATATTGGAGCTACCGGCGCGTATACGGACGACCCTATCTGCACAAATTTTTTTGGGCAGTGTGTTGTCTTTTGCTACAGCATGATGTTGTTTAGCAAAAGAAAATACACTCTGCCCAACTGAGTACATGTGTTATGTACTCTAATGGCAACCAAAACATAAACTTATATGAGAATGAATCATGTACAGAAAGTTGTATATTCCATAAATGAAAAATGTACAAAAGTGTGGCAAAACACTTCTATATAGGAATCGAATACAAAATGTGACAAAGCATTTCCATATAGGAATCAAATACAAAATTATGGTACATCATTGCCAAATAGGAGTGTAATACAAATTTGTGGCAATGTGACAAAACACTTCCATATAGGAATTGAATACAAAATTATGTTACATCATTACCGTATGCGAGTGTGATACAAAATTGTGGCATTGATCAAAATATTTACACCTACAATCCTACAACAAAACATATGTATAAAATAAGACCAATTAACATGACATTTATAAACAACAACTAAAAACACGAAACCAAGATATAAATTTACCTAATCAAGAATATTCTCCCATGAGATGATTGCACCGCGTCCCTCAAAGTCTTGTAACAGTGCACTCAGTCCATGTCGATATCCATATGATTCTTCAGTTCGCGTCGGAGGATGACCCACTGCCAACTCTTATAATAAATATGCAAAATGTTAGATGAACATACATAATTTACTTAACACAAACATCTTCAATAATTAACATGATACTTACAAATTGGTAGCACATACTGTCGTATCCGCCGCTACCTAAATGCGATGTTCCAACCGTATCTAAACGTATGGCCGTTGCATCTCTCTGTTGACGATATCGATCAGGAGTATGTTGCTGCTCATCCTGAATCGATTCCCATTCTTTGACATCTAGCCATACAGGCTTCGGTAAGCCTGCTCTGAAAGCATCGCGAGCTTTCGATTGTCGATGCGACATCACTTCGCGTGCTGTATGTTGAATCCACTCGGAACTCACAATAGGATTCCCAGGTGCTAGCCGGTACTCTTCATATATGCATTGTGTGATATGATTTTTAGAGTCCCTATCCTGCTCGGTCCAATTTAACATTACTGAATGACCAAATTCGATGGAGCAGAGTTGCCGTATACGTTGACGCATTGACTTTCCGGCCGAATCCATAACTGGAGCTCCATTACGGATATGATATATCTTGGAGTCGTCATGATCATGCGCACTCGAAGGTGTACGTGGAGATCCCATCTGATTCAATGTGAAGATCTCATCTCATCCAATGTATATATATGCATGCTTGTATACATATGCATTCATGTATACATATGCATATGCATTCATGTATGCATATGCATGCTTGTATGCATATGCATGCTTGTATGCATATGCATGCATGTATGCATATGTATACATGCATTCATGTATGCATATGCATATGTATACATGCATTCATGTATACATATGTATACATGCATTCATGTATGCATGCTTGTATGCATATGCATGCATGTATGCATATGTATACATGCATTCATGTATACATATGTATACATGCAATCATGTATGCATATGCTTGTATGCATACATGCATTCACGTATGCATATGCTTGTATGCATATGCATGCATGTATGTGTATACATATATATGCATTTATGTATGTGTATACATATGCATTCATGTATACGTATGCATATGCATTCATGTATGCATATGCATGCTTGTATGCATATGCATGCATGTATGCATATGCATGCATGTATGCATATGTATACATGCATTCATGTATGCATATGTATACATGCATTCATGTATGCATATGTATACATGCTTGTATGCATGTGCATGCTTGTATGCATGTGCATGCTTGTATGCATGCTTGTATGCATATGTAAACATGCATTCATGTATGCATATGTATACATGCTTGTATGCATGTGCATGCTTGTATGCATCTGCATGCTTGTATGCATATGCATGCTTGTATGCATGCTTGTATGCATATGCATGCATGCTTGTATGCATATGCATGCATGTATGCATATGTATACTGTTGATATATTTAGGTAGTGATGTGTGTGAACACACTAGGACCGTCGGGGCACTTTTTTCCCTCTTTAGGAGGTTTTTTTCCCCCGGCTTGTATATACGCCTATTGCCCTAATGGGCTACTTATCTTTGTACATTCTCTAGTAATACACTCACTATTGTGTGTTTGTGCTCAAAACTTCTTCTTCTTCCTTGTGCTGTTCGCGTGCTTCCGCAGACATCTATCTCCAACAATTGGTATCAGAGCAAGTCGTCACTTCATCTAGGGCGCCGTCGACACTCCTTCGTTTGCAGTCTCAAAATCGCACGAATTTTGGTGAGCATACTCAGCGTGTTTTCGAGATCAAAACAACTTTGCTATGTGGTGCCGAAATCGCGATCTGAGCTCGTTTCGACCTCCGAACGCACTATCGCAGTGCTTGTGCAGGCTATTTTGTCTTTTTGTGCCAAAGGTATATACCAATTTCTTTTCGCCAGTTTAAGCATCTCGAAGTCTGCTACAGGTCTACCAGAACTCGTCTGGGCAGTTCTGTTCAACTTTTTGAGATACAGTCAATTTTCTACATCAAGGTATTTTAGTCACCGGCCATGGCTGAAAGCAGTGATGTATTCCGTATGTTGGCTGTTGAGGATAAGTTGGATGGTACCAACTACCCATTATGGGCTTATATGATGCGACATGTATTGGTTGCAAAAGGACTCTGGAACATTGTGCAGGGTGTTGAAAGACGTCCTGTTACACCTGCAACTACAGGTACTGCAAATACAGGTGCTGGAGCTGATGAAGATGGTGCCAAAGATGATATTCTGCAGATTCCTGTTCGTGCTGCTGTTTTTGTTGCACCTACTACAGAGTAAATTCGTTGGGATGGCAGAGATGCCCAGGCACATGCATTGATAGCTTTGTCTATCAAACGTGCCATTATTCCTCGTATTCGCTCTTGCTGAACAGCTAGGGATGATTGGGATACACTAACCACATTGTACCAAGCTAGGAATGAGGCTCGTGTTGCTTACCTTCGAAAACAGTTGGAGAGTGAGCACAAGAATGAAGGTGATTCTATGGATAGTTTACTAACAAAGATCAAAGATTTGAAGGAACAGTTGATTTCTACTGATGAGGTTATACCAGATAGCTCACTTGTGCAGACCGTTCTGAATGGTCTTCCTGATTCATATCAGAGTTTTGCTTCTACTCTTCGGTTGATGATGAAAGGCAATCCGAATGCCTTATCATTTGAGGAGTTAGTCTCTGTTATGTTGCAGGAAGATCAGTCCAGGCAGAACAGGTCCATTATGCGTGTTGCAGATCAAGCTTTCCTGGCTAGTCAAAAGGGCAAAGGAAAATGGAGCTCTTCTACTAGTAAGCAGAAATCTGCAAATGTTGCACATTCGAAGAACCAGGATAAAGACGAGAAGAAATCAGAAAAGCAAAAATTTTTTTGCAAGTACTGTAAAGGGAATGATCATATCATAAAGAACTGTCCAAAACTGGCTGCAAAAGAGGCAAAGAAGAAAGAGGCTGGAATGGTTGTTGCAGAGGCCTCTACACCAAAAACAGAGTCTGCAAATCTTGTGCAGGAAGAAGAATGGGCGTTTACTACTGTTTGCAGTTTTGACCCATCTTCTCATGAGCAATGCATGTCTGCAGTGGACTCAGATGTTTGATACTTTGACAGTGGGGCGACCAAACATATTACCTCGCAGCGCAGTTTCTTCTCTTCATTGGAGCCTGCCCCTACAGGGAATACTGTCACATGTGTCAACAACTCCTCTTATCCTGTTATGGGAGTTGGTAAGATCATTCTGACTACTGCTGATGGTAGTTCCTTCACCTTGTCAGATGCGTTATTTGTGCCAGGGATCAAGAAGAATCTATTATCAATTTCTGCATTAGCCAAGATTGGCTTGGTTGTGAAATTTATTGATGGCAGATGTACAATTCATGATCTGTCAAATGGCGATGTTATTATTGCTTCTGGCATTTTATGTCGTGGGCTCTATAAGCTCATAGACTATGAAAGATCTATGAATGATTCGGCATGTGCAGTTCATGATTCTCAGACTATGTCAGATGCAAAGCTTTGGCATGCACGCTTTGGTCATCTGAATTTTGCTAGTATGCTACACCTACAGAAATCTGAAATGGTGTCCTCTTTGCCCAAACTTGAGGCACCTGGAAAACATGTTTGTGAAGGCTGTATTTTGGGCAAAATGCAGCGTTCATCCTTTCCAAAAGATGGTTCAGTTCGGGCTACGCAGAAATTGCAGCTTGTACATAGTGATGTCTGTGGTCCTATGCAGACACCCTCTTTTGGAAATTACCTTTACTTCGTGACTTTCATTGATGATTTTTCCAGGCATGCATGGGTATATCCATTGAAGGCAAAGTCCGAAGTGTTTTTGTGCTTCAAATAGTTTTTGGTTTTGGCTGAAAATCTGTCAGCATGTTAAATGGGCATCCTCCATTCTGATCGAGGGGGGAATATATGTCTTCTGATTTTAATGCATTTCTGGCTGAACGTAGGATAAAACACTAGTGTACAGTGCCGTATACACCTCAACAGAATGAAGTTGCTGAACGAAAGAACAGGTCACTCATGGAGATGGCGAGGTGTATGGTCAAGCGTCAGGCTTTACCACATAGTTTCTGGCTTGAGGCTGTCATGTGCGCAACATATGTACTTAATAGGTGTCCCACTAAAGCGCTATAGTCTATCACTCCATATGAGGCTTGGCATGATCGCAAGCCACCTGTTGCTCATCTGCGGGTTTTTGGTTGTTTGGCATATGCACTAGTGCCTGAACAACATCGCAGAAAATTGGATGATAAGGCAGTAAAATGTATTTTTGTTGGGTACAGTTCTGAAAGTAAAGGCTATTGTCTGTATCATCCACAGACTAAACACATTCTGGTTAGCCGTGATGTTGTCTTTGTGGAAGATGCTATTCAGCCATTGCTTTCATGTACTAAGGAGACATCTGTTAGCTCTAAAGACATGTATGATACTTTGATGCCTCTTTTTACAGGTGGACAGTCTAGTGCTGGTCCTAATGAGGCAACTTCTTAGCCTTTGCATGCTTCATATGATGATGCAGATCATTCCATTTCTGATGCAGATTTACATGATGCACTTGTTGATGAGAGAGCTGATATTGATCAGGCAAAAACTATGCCAAAATGGCTGGTGCAGACTTTGCGTGACAACAAATTAGATGCACCTTTATCATATCGAACTCGTTCAGGCTCTCATAGTGCCTCGTTTGCATCAGATTGCTATGCTATGGCTGCGTCTAGCCTCTGTGATGAGAATGAGCCTGTTTCTTTTGATGAAGCACAAAATTCAGAAAATTGGATGGCTGCTATGCAATCTGAATATGATGCTATAATGAAGAATGGTACATGGTCTTTATGTGACTTGCCTCCTGGCAAGAAGGCCATTGGCACTTAGTGGGTATACAAGTTGAAGCGTAAACCTGATGGTACAGTTGACAGGTATAAGGCTAGGCTTGTTGCAAAGGGTTATGTGCAGGAAAGAGGCATTGATTTTGATGAGACCTTTGCACCTACATGCCGTATGACTACTGTTCGGAGTATTTGTGCACTTGCAGCCCATCATGGTTGGAATGTACATCAGTTGGACATTAAAACAACATTTCTGAATGGTGACTTGCATGAAGAAGTGTATGTTTTTCAGGTATCCTGCTCTTCAACTTTAGGAGGATTATCCTGAATGAGTTTTGGAAAATCTTCTTCAAGATCATAAGTAAGTTGACCTTTCTACATGAATCTTCATACGAAGAACTATTCTCATCAAACACTACATCTCTACTCACCAAGAATCCTTTGGTTGTTGGATTGTATAATCTGTAGCCCTTTTGATTATTTTCATATCCAATGAGTACACACCTTTCTGCATTTGGATCCATCTTCCCTCTAACCTGTGAAGGAACATGAGCACAAGCAATACATGAAAAAATCTTACAATGATCCAAGAGAGCAATGTTCCTAGTGTCTTGTAATTCAAATGTGAACAATCTACCTATCTTTTCACCTTTTGCAATTCTCTTGAATCCTTGACTTGGATCTTCAACAAATGCTTTTGCTTTTGTGAACCTAACCTGTAGGCCTTTCTCCACAATCTATCCTACACGTATCAAATTCTTTGTGATGGTAGGGACATAGAGTGCCTTGCTAAGTAGGTTGATATTTCCATCAGGTGCTTTCACATTTCCTATCTTTTACACCAAATGCCTTGTATAATCCCCCGTTTGCACTTCATGCTTGTTCCTTGGATCTTCTAAATCTGATAGAAGAGCCACATTTCCTACCACATGATTGGAACAACCTAAATCTATGTAGAAAACATGCTCATCAGCTTTACCTTGTGGCATGGCCATATTCATGATTAGCAATGAGTCCTCTTGATTTGAGTCTTTTGTTTAGTTATTGAAGTCTCTTCTTCCCCTATTGCCTCCTTGATCATTAGAATGGTTGTAGTTGTGGTAGCCATTGAAGTTGTTGTTCCTTCCTCTTGAGTAGCCATAACTTCCTCTAGTGTATCCTCTGCCTCTTTGATTCTTGGAATTCCTAAAGCAATTTTCAGTTGTATGATTAGTTAATCCACAAATAGAGCATGAATTAGAGTCTTGGGATCTCCCCCTACCTTTCCTTCCTCCTCTACCTCTACCTCTACCATGTATTCCTCTACATGCATAGTTAGCTTGATGTGTACCTACTTCATCATCCACTTTCTTTCCTCTTCCTTTGTTTTCTTTGGACTTTCTTTTATCAGTATACAAGGCAGAGTATTGATTACCTTTGGAGCTTTCTCCATTCTTGATAAGCTTGGCCTCTTGAGTAAGTACTTGTCTTATGAGTGTATTGAAATCTGGTACATGCATATCCATGTATAAATCCATATCTATGGTGAATGCTTCCCACTTGTCATCTGCCTTCAAGCCATTGATGACCTACCTTACAATTTGCTCTTCTTGTATTACCTCTCCAATGCTTCCCAACTGATCTGCTATGTCCTTGAGCTTTGTGACAAAATTAGTCACATTTTGTTTGGGAGCTTTCTTGAGAGTTGTAAAGTCCAGCCATAGTTGATGCTTCCTGGCCTTTGTACTTGAAGAGAAGAAGGCTTCAAGTGCATTCCACACTTCCTGATATGTTTTACAACTTCTAATGTGAGGCAACAAAAAATCTGAGATAGATTTGAGGAGATGAGACC
Source organism: Ceratopteris richardii (assembly GCA_020310875.1). Lineage (NCBI taxonomy): Eukaryota > Viridiplantae > Streptophyta > Polypodiopsida > Polypodiales > Pteridaceae > Ceratopteris > Ceratopteris richardii. Next base: position 141,318,206 of record CM035424.1, on the reverse strand, counting down.
TTGCAAGTGCATCCTTGAAGCACCATGTGCTCAATCTTTCTTGCTCTTCTTGTGTAGGTTGACGTTTGTTCCTAAAACTTGGCATAGCTTCATATCCATCTATATATCCATATAAATTCCTTCCTTGAAGATAAACTTCCATCCTTAATGACCAGGCTGAGTATTTACCTCTATCCAATTTATCAATTGATGAAGAAAATCCATCTGCCATGTTGTCCAACCTTGCTCTGATACCACTGTGAAGAGATGGATTTGTAGTTGATGAAGATGAAGTGGTGCTGCATAAACTTTGCACTACATCAGCCAAATGATCTCCAGGGATATGTAGTGGGCCCTTCTAGCTTGCCAGAGGATGTATTAGACACCCTATGTACCTTGGAAGATCACTCTCAAAAAGATGAATCAAAGCAAATAGGTAGAAGTTGAACCAATAGTGAAAAAGCTGCTATTTTGGTTTATACACATGCTCAGTGTTTTGAACAATTCTTTGGGCACAACAAAAGTGTCTTAATTCCTTTTGGGTAACTCTAATTAACTTAGTAAGCTAAAATTCATGAGTGATTTCATAAAAAATGAAGGACTACATAAAGAAAAAGGAGATTAGCAAGTCACAACATCATCTCGACTTTCATGGGCTGCAGCAGTCATCAGACAAATTGAGCAAAGATACATTAATATCTCATGATTCTAAGAGGAAATGCTAATTAAACTTTTGTAGGCATATAATAGACAATATGCTAAATCTAACATGATTTAAATCATGGAAAGTGACCAACTACACAGTGAGAACAAGCTTTGAGAAAATCACTATTCTGATGGAGTACCAATAGAGAAGTAAACTATGCATAGATATAGTCAAATTCTACTGAATATATCTCACGATTGAGGAATCCAAATGCAACAAAACTTTGGGAGTATATAGTATACTTAAGGAGCTAACTTTACTAAGTTAAATCACTGAAAATGATGGATCATGCTCAGAGAAATCGTCTCTGCAAACTCACTTTAAAAAACTGAGAGATATTGTAGCGAATAGTACACTCACATAGGCATGAAGATATGGATGCAAATGATCATGAAAATAAATTTATATTGATTGTAAAGTACAATGGAATTACTGCTACATATGTGTGCCTTGAGACCACACTCGGATATGACATGAAGCCCTGCTCATGGAGGTACAAAAAACATGACAAAAAGCCATGTATATGTAGTGATGTTTGGAGCCTAAATTTGAATTTGAATCTCACCTAAAATCAATCTGCAATCTTTTAGTGATTGATTATCCAACTCATTTAATCACGAGTTCATTGATTTCTCTTTCCTACTCATCAAGTAGTCTCAAGCACTTTTGATTCTTTCACTTTTACATCAAGTAGAAACTCAAAACTTACAAGGGTGAGCTCACAAGTGAACTCTACAAAGACTAGACATTTCCTTCAAGTTTCTATGTCTTTTGATGACTCAAGCCACCACTTAGACTTGTCATGGGCTTGTTCCAACAAACATCATCATCTTAAGGTTCACATTCTCATCTAGCTCTGGATGCATTTGATGTGCCCACACCATTACTATCTTGATCATTAAGTTCCATGAAAACATTTTCAATGCCCTATTTTTTCTTTGTTGGATATTTCTTTATGTAATTTTGCATTCAATCTATGGATAAGATCCTCTTGCTCTTCTATCTTCTTTTTCAATGCCTGCAACTTGTCCCAAAATCCAATTGCACTCTAGTGCCACTTTTAACATGTCTCTTAACCTTCAATCACAATCCACATAGACTAATAGAATTTGACACAACAAGATATAAGAGAATAAAATAGACTATAAGAGATTATGTGCAGAAACAAGGAGAGAGAGAGAGAGAGAGAGTTTTATTACGTGGTCTAGATTTTACAAGCAATTTTGATTTGTGTTACAAAATCTATCAAACAACTTCAATGAGAAGCCTCATCCACTCAACCATTCCCGAGCTGATCTCAATCCCAATCGAAATCACATTGGCAATCATAATCGCAATCTCAATCATAATCCCAATCTCAATCACAAAAAGGAAAATGATCTTGATCAATGCATGACCACAATTTGTATCCCTAGCTCTTAATATTTGTCTCTGGATCTCCCCTCCAGAACTCCATGACCAATCATGTCTTTCTAGACATGCGCGCATGAGATTTGCATGCTCCAAGAAAGCTTCTTTTTGCAGGTCTCATGTAGGACTCCTAGACTGGCCCCATGGTTACTTTTCATGTCCACCTCAAAATCAAATGTGCAAAAATATAGGCAATCTCTTGAACAAATTCACACTCACCCACAAACCAATCTGCATTTTCTAAACCTGTGACCATGAATCAAATGAATCATGGTTTCTCCTTTTTCTTTAAGTACCAAAAATTGGCAGTTTTCCAAGCCCCATATGTAAAAAACAAGGAGGAAAATTGAGAAAGATATGAAAAAACATGATAGATCTCTTCATTAACCTATCTTCACAGAATCAAATGAGACATATAACATAAGAACTATGAAAATTTCAATCAGGTAAAGATTTCCTACTAAGAGTGTTCTACCTTTCTCTCATACAACACTTTCTCTAATTCCTTCATCATCATGCTCAAATTTGACACACACTTCATGCGACAACTTCTGAGAGAGAGAATGCAAAAACTTATTGCAGACATGATCATAATATCCTAAACATGATATTTCATTATTACTTCCATATCACTTTCTTGAAAAGAACATCTATCTCAATATGGTGCATTACAATTCTCCCCCTCTTTGAAGAACTATGTCCTTAGAGTTGAAAAGAAGGGTAATCTTCCATAAATTCATCTAAACCGACCCATGTTGAATCTTCAATAGGATATGTAGAACACTTAACTAAAATCTCAACTATTTCACGATTCCTAAGATGTTTAATTCTCATATCTACTATTACTTCTATTTCAAGCTCAAAAGTGGCATCTCCCTTCAACTTAGATTTGTCGTGCAAAATGTGATCAACATTTGGAACATGATTTTCATGTAATTCAACATGAAAAACTTGATAAATTTTCAAGGTGTTAGGTGGATTAAGTAAATATGCAACATAGCCAACTTTCTTTAAGATTTTAAAAGGACCAAGATAACCAATATACAATCAATGATCTTTTCCGAAAACTATATTTGATTTAGAAGTGTTCACTTAAAAAAAAAAACCAGATCATCGGTTCTAAACTACAAGGGTCTTTTTTTGAGATCATAATATAACTTTGATGTTTCTATGCATCTTTGATGTTCTTCTTTAGCTTTTTCAGCTCCAAATCCATCTTTTCAAGCATCTCTTTAGATATCTCAACCTGATTTTTTGAATTAAGAAGTGAGTGTGGTACCAAACAATTATAGCCATACATTGCTTTAGAAGGTGTCATCTTAATAGACAAATGCCATGTACTATTACATGCATATTCAACCATAGGCAAATACTTAGTCTAATTGTTTTGTCTCTCATTTACATAGATACATAACATATCCTTAAGCACCCGATTAACTTCTTGATCTCAGCATTAGTTTGAGGATGAAACATAGTACTCATGCATAATTCTATTCCTATGGACTGAAATGTTGCTTTCCAAAAATTAGATGTAAACCTTGCATCCCTATCAAAAATTATACTTTTAGGTATACCATGTAACTTGAAAATTTCTTTTATGAAAAGTTTAGCAACATGCATAGCTATATCAGTTTTCCTCATGGGAAGAAAATGTGCCATCTTTCTAAGATGGTCCAACAAAGATGGTATTATCTCCACTTTTGGTCACATGCAATTTCTTCATGAAATCCTTAGAAATGGATACCCATTTTTTATCAGACACATCTAATGGTTGTAACATATCAGGAGTGTTTTTAAATTCATCCTTAACTTGCTGACATTCAGACATTCTTTAATATACCTCCAAATGCCATGTTTCATATGTGGCAAATAATATGAAGCTTTCACTTTAGCATAAGTCCTAGAAAAACTAGGGTGTGCAGAGAAAGGTGCATCATGATAATCATGCATAATCTTTTATTTCAAAAAAGATTCTGAAGAAATACACAAACTAAAATTACAATACAAATCATTATTTTTCAAATAAAATTTTCCTTAAAACATAGAACCGGGATTTTCATACATAAATTCCAAGATTGTTGCATAACAGATCTTCTTTTAATTTATTTTGAATATCAAAATCAGAAGACACAATAGAAATTAAATTGCACAAAGCTTTACAACACAAAGCATTAGTCAAATTTTTTTATTTTCTTGCAAAGTATTTAATATGAAAATTATTAGCAATTCTATCCATCTTTTCAATATATTCTTAAGTAAAGGTTGATTAAATATATATTTATGGCTTTGATAATCCATTCTTAATTCAAACTTTACTCCAAGCAATAAGTGTTTCCAATGTTTAAGTGCATGAACAATTGAAACATTTCCAAGACATGCATTGTGTAATTTAATTCATGTTTCCTTAGTTTCCTTGACTCATAAGCCACTACCCTTCCTTCTTATGAAAGTACACATTTGATTCGACTTCCACTAGCATCACATGAAACAATAATTGTCTAACACACAATTTTCAATAATTTTTTGTTTTAGATCTTCAACTACATTTTCACACTCATCATTCCATGTGAAGTCTCTATTTTCCTTGTCAATTCTGTAAGAGAATTTTCAATTCTTAAAAATTCTCTAATATGCCGTCTCATATTGTGCCAAACCAAGGAAGATTCTCACATCTTTCACACATTTGGGTGTAGGTGAGTCAATTAGGGTTTTGAATTTCACGAGATCTATGTGAATCCCTTCCTTAAGAAGAGCTCTCCCCAAATAATTCACTCCCCTCCCCCTTGTAAGAAAAAATTATCCATCTTAACATATATTTTATGCTCTCTTATTTCCTCTAAAGTCTTCTTGAGATGCAATGCATGTTCATCATCATCCTTAGAATACATGAAAATATCATTAAGAAAGACTAAAATAAATTCACTGAGATATTCATGAAACACATTATTTATCAAACACATGAATGTGTCATGAGCATTTGTCAATCCAAAAGAAAAAAATATGAACTTATAATGACCATTTCGTGTTCTAAAAGTGGTTTTAGGTATGTCCTCATATTTTACTCTAACTTGATAATATCCGGATCTTAAGTCAAGTTTAATGAATATTTTTCCACCACTTAATTGACTCATCAATTCATCTATGTGTGGAAGTGAATACTTGTTCTTAAGGGTTTTCTTGTTCAATCCCCTATAGTCAATACAAAGTCTTTTGATCCATCTTTCTTTTCCTGTAACAAAATAGGTGCTTCCTAAGGTGAACAACTAGGTCTTATCAACCCCTTCCTCAATAGATAATCTAGTTGTAGCTTTAGGTCTTTCAATTCATCAATATTGAACCTATAAGGTGCTCTAGAATAAGGTTCACTTCTTGGATAGAGGTTTATAGCATGATGAATTTTCTTAGGAGATGGCATGCACGGTGGATCATCATGAAATACATCTGCATTTCATCTAAAAGCTTCTTAACATATTCAAAGGTTTCTTCTTCTAATGAAGTTCATTCACATAAACCAAATTCTTCTCACAACCCTGCCAGACACCACTAATCAACTTTGAAGCATAAAAAGGAGAAAAACCTAAATTACACTCACCTACAAGATGATGTTCCTCCCACTCTATTTTCAAAGTAAGGATCCCACTTTTGCAATCAATCATGTCACTGTTATGAATTAACCACTCCATGTCAATGGTTACACCACATTCCCTCATTTCAATTACATGGAAGGTACCCAAAAGCTTATCTTCACCTAACATAAAATCAAGATTCTCAATACAGCCTAGAGTAAAGTGTATCATACCATAAGTCGACTGTACATGCCTTTTGGTTTGCATCTCAATATGCAATCTTAAAGCCTCTACCAACTTTTGTGAAAGGAAAAATTTTTCACTACATGAATCAATCAAGAAGCTAACCTTGTTTGGACATTCAAAAGTGTGATGTCCATGTTCAAAAGTGTGATGTCTGTGTCCATCTCAAAAGCAATGTCCCAATCTTTTGGCCTGCTCCAAGAAATCAAGATAATGTTGCCGATGCATAGGTTCTCGCTTCTTAGGTGTATCAATCTCCTTTGCCTAGTTTTTCCTCATTGACCATTTTATTCAATCTCTATTCATTCTAATTTGTTGAAATAGTTATTGGGAGTCAATGTCCTATTTCCTTGATTTGGATTCCTTGTGAGGTTGGGTAAGTCTTCCACCTCCACCATCAAAGAGACTTCGACATCTGAGTATCTCCCAATTAAAACCTCACCATGACCCTCTTTATCAACATCAAAGGCTTTAGACAAATAGGTAATCACTTTATCAATGACCACATGGATGTACATAAGCAGTATATAGAGAAGCTTACATAGTGTGTATGTGCTCAATATATAAAGTAAAATGGCATTGAAAAGCTCAGCTTGTAGCCCAAACACTAGCCAATAATAGTTGAAAGTGTCTATCAATATTGTTCTTTCAGCTCAAAAACTTGCACAAACTTGTTGTAGATGCTCGCACCACAACTAAAAACCTTTCAAGAAATCTGTGGATTTACTAGTGTGGCTGAAAACGCAGCCATAAAGATGAATATTTGTTGTCAAAGAAGTACAAAGAGCACTCTTCTTGATATTCTTGAACTTTTGTAAAGAGAACTATGCAAAAGTACTCCAAAATGGCTCCAATAATCACCAAAAAAATACTTCAAAATAGGCTTTGAAAGCAAAAAATGAAGATTTGAGGGCCCAACTTGAGTGTTTGGTACTTTGATATTGGTGCAACCAAAAATACTATCTCATCATGTAGTTTCTTTGCTTCACTTGAGCCTATACCTATAGAGAATATTATCACATGTGCTAACAAATCCTCCTATCTTGTAATGGGATTTGGAAAATCATTCAGAATATTGTTGATGGTAGTTCTTTCACATTTTTTGATGCCTTATATGTGCCACTGATCAAGAGAAATATGTTATTAGTTTCATCATTATCCAAGATTGCCTTGGTTATCAAATTTGTTGGTGATAGATATACACTCATGACCTCTCAAATGGTGATGTTATTATTGCTTTAGGCATTTTATGTCGTGTGTTGTATAAGCTTATAGATTACGCAAGATCTATGAATGATTCACCATGTTTAGTTCATTATTCTCATGATATCTGAGATGCAAAGCTTTGGCATGCACACTTTGGTCATCTGAATTTTGCTGGTTTCCTTTGCCTATAGAAATATGAAATGGTGTCCTCTCTGCCCAAAATTGAGACACCTTCTAAACATATATGAAGGTTCTATTCAAGGTGAAATGCAACATTCCTTATTCCGAAATTGCAGCTTGTTCATAGTCATGTATGTGGTCCTATGTAGACACATTCATTTGGGAACTACCTATAATTCATGACTTTCATTGATGAATTTCCCAATCATGCATGGTTTTATCCATTGAAATCAAAGTTAGAAGTGTTTATGTGCTTTAAAGCATCCATGTTTATGGCTAAAACAATTTTCAACATGAAAAATGGGAACCCTCCATTCTGCTGTGGGGGGGAGGGGCATTTCTTCTTAGTTAAATGCATTTTTGGCTGAGCATGAGATAAAACATTGGTATAATCGATCATATATACCTCAAAAAAATGGATTTGTTGAAAGAAAGGATGTCTCTCATGGAAATGACAAGGCATATGGTCAAAAGTTAGACTTTACCACATAGCTTCTTGCTTGCGGATGTTATGTGTGCAACATATGTACTTAATAGGTGTCCCACCAAAGCACTACTATCTATCACTTCATATGAGGCTTGGCATTGTTGCAAGCAATTTGTTGCTCATCTATGTGTCTTGATTGTCTACATATGCATTAGTGCATGAAGAACAATGCAAAAAACTAGCTAATAAAGTAGTGAAATGTATTTCTCTTGTGTACAATTCTGAAAAAAAAAGTGATGGCCTATATCATTGACATACTAAATGCATTCTAGTTAGATGTGATGTTTTTTTTGTGGAAGATGGAATTTGCCCCTTGCTTTCATGTACCCAAGAGACAAGATTTACCTCAAAGGATGTGCATGCAACTTTGTTACCTCTTTTTACAAATGGAAATTCAAGTGTTGGTCCAAACGAGGCAATTTCTCAGCCTTTAGTAGGTTTCAAATGATGATGGAGATTATTCCATTTTTTATGCATATTATATAATGCACTTGTCGATGAGAATGCCTAAATGGTTGGTCCAGACTTTTAGAGATATAAAATTAGATGCACCCTTGTCATTTCATACTTCAAGGTCTTGTAGTGTTTCTTTTGTGTTAGATTGTTAGAAGCACAAAATTCAAAAAATTGGATAGCTACTATGCAATCAGAATATGATGATATTATGAACAATGGTACTTAGTATTTATGTTATTTACCTCCAGGAAAAAAATTTCATTGGCACTAAATAGGTAGACAAGTTGAAACGTAAGGCTAATGAAATAGTTGACATGTATAAGTCTAGGCTTGTTGCCAAAGGTTACTCTCAAGAGAGAGGCATTGATTTTGATGAGAAATTTGCTCCCACATGATGAATGACCATCGTTCATAGCATTTCTGCACTTGCAACTCACCATGGTTGGAATGTACATCAATTGGACATTAGATATTCATTTCAATGATGATATAAAAGAAGAAGTGTATTTTCTTTCAGCCCCATGGTTTTGTATAGAAAGGGCATGAAAATAAAGTGTGCCGGTTGAAGAAGGCACTAGATGGTTGGAATCAAGCACCACATTTTTGTATGAGAAGATGCATGCCTACTTGCTTGCACATGGTTTTGAGAACAATCCAACTAAGAACACCTTATATGTTAACTGTGCAGATGAACTTATAATCATTGTTGTATATGTTGATGGTATGCTACTCACTAGTCCTAATGAGAAGCATATTGCTCAATGAAAGGCTGATTTTCATGCCTCTTTTGAGATTTCAGGTTTGAGGCATTTGCATCATTATATGGGCATTCTATTTACGCAACTTGATGGGTGAAATAGCTTTGTATAAAACAAAATTCATTGACACATTATTGTAGTGTTTTGGCCTTGAAGATTGCAAGCCTATTGCCACTCCCATGGAAAGAGGGTTTATGATTGATTCTTCATAATTCTAGAGATACATTTGATGTAATTGTCTATCACAAGGCTATTGGATGCTTGATTTACTTATGCATAACTCAGCCTCATATTCAATTTCTTTGTCTCTCATATGAGCAGGTTTATGCATTGTCTAGGTGTTAAGCATTGGCAAGCGGTTGTGCATCTTTTGTTATTTGAGTGGAACCCAACTAATTGAATTGTTTTATCCCAAGGGGGGATCATTATCACTTGATTTACATGATTTTTCTGACTCATACTAGCTTGGCTTTTATGTTACTCATGTGTCCATTGATGGTTTTTACTTCATACTTGGTAGCAAATGCATATCTTGGCTAAGCAAGAAGAAGCCTACTCTGGCCACTTGTAGTTATGAGATTGATTATAGGGCATCTTTCACAATGACTCTTGAGTGTGTGTGGCTCAAATGCTTTTCAGCATATTTGGGGGTTGCTCAGTCTTTGGCCACCACCATCTTCACTAATAGTCAGAGTGCATTGGCAATTGTCAAGAACCCTTTGTTCCATGCCCACACAAGGCACATTCAGGTGCACTATCATTATGTCAGGGAGAGGTTTTTTGTTGGAGAGATTAGTTTGAATTATGTGCCCACACAGGATAAGGTTGCAAACCATTTCACAAAGTTTGTGCCTAGGGAGAAGCTTGAATCTTTTCAAAAAGCTTTTGGCTTGCTTCCTTTTGTGGATTGATTTCTTTCCACATATGTTGGCACTTCCTTATAAATGAGTGCCACCTCCTTGTTCACTGCACCACTCCCATGGGGGGTTTGTTGATATATTCCATTAGTGATGTGTGTAAACATGCTTAGGACTATTGAGGCATTTTTTTCCCTCTTTAGGAGGGTTTTCCCCAGCATGTATATACACCTATAACCCTAATGGATCCCTTATGTTTGCACATTCACTTAGTAATACATTTTTTGTTGTGTTTTTCTCCAAGCTTCTTCTTCTTCCTTGTGTTGTTCATGTGCTTTTGTAGACCTCGATCTCCAAGAGTCCTTGGATCATCAGCTTATATCTTATTCTTTGATATCATTCCTTTGTTCATCCTCCATCAAGTGGCATTAATCATCAAGAGAACCTTGGGTGCATAGTTAATCACATGAGGGTGGGCATGAAATTACCTTCTCCATTCATGGTGTTCATGTTGTTGGAGGAGATGGTGGACAGATTCTAGAGATGAAGTGGTGCTGCAAATCCCTGGTTCACACTATCCAAGAAAAAGTTGAGGAGTGTAATGTAGACCCCTTGAGCTTCCCAAGGATTGCAAATAATCACCTAAGTACTTTAGAGTATGATTCTCTAATCAATGGATCAAAACAAATGAGAAGGAAATTCAACTATGAGCTAAGACTCGCTATTTTGGTCTCTACACATGTTCACTAAAATGAAAAGAGCTCTCATCTTGCTAGCAATTTATCAAATTACTTTTGGGAGTATCTAGTTAACTTAGATAGCTACCAATTACAAGTTATTTCACTTGAAATGATCAAGTGTGCAGTGAGAATTATGTTTAGTAAGTTAGATGACCATCCCCATATTTTTCGGCTTTTATAGTATGCAAACCAGTGAGCAAAGTTTTGGATATATTGCAAGATTAAGTAAAGCAATAACAATCAAACTTTGTAATAATAAACTAGATAGTATGTTGAATCTCTGCCACTTTAAATCACATCAAATGATCAACTATGCACTGAGAATCAAGTATGAGAAGTTCATTGTTACAGAGAAGAGAGAATGAGATATGATCAATGTATATGTATTAAATCACATAGATTTACAAAGACATTAGCAATGTATAATTGCAAAATGTGAGGTAGTGATCGAGCTATAGAATGAGCTCACTAAACACTATAGATCCCTCTCAAATGATCTCCGAATTGGGCTCTCTTGCACGCGTGATTTTGATCCATCTTTTACAGCTAGAGTTGGAGCCATTTTTTGAATTCAAATTCAAACTCTTACCATAAAGTGAATTCTAAACTTTAGGACTTGCTTTCTCATCAATCATCTACTAGATGATTTGGGATTTGATTCTTCCTAGCTCCACGTGAGAGTAATGCAACCAACATATGCACTTTTACAAGGATAAAAGTAAATTTCTTTTAACAATGGAATAGTCATATGTGACTTCAAATGAAGTGAATACTACTTGTCCAAGTAGGCTTGGACTCATTTGCACCAACAAATCCCCCTCAAGCCTAACATGCTTGGTCTTCATTTCTCCTTGATTTCCTGCAATCCAATCATCACCTTGAACCTATTCATCTCAGTTCCATCCAAAGATTTTGTTAGCATATTTGCACATTGTAGATTTGTAGATACATAGGACACTTGGATGTCCTTGCTAAGTAACTTTTCTCTCACATAGTGATAGTGCACTTCAATGAGCTTAGTCCTTGCATGATATACATGATTAGCAACCAAACGAAGTGAGCTAGTGCTATCTCCAAAGATCATTGGAGTGTAGGTGTGTATCCCCAATTATGAGTAGAGTAGCTTTAACCACATTACTTCTTGTGTTGCATTTGGTAAGCATCTATATTCTGCTTTAGTTGATGACAATGACATGATGACCATGATATCAACTTTGAATCTACAAAAGATAAGTAGCCAAAAGTGCTCCTCCTATCATCTTTTGAGCCAGCCCAATCTACATAAGAACATAGCTTGATATCCAAGTTAGATGTGAATGGACAAAATAGCCCTTCATTCATAGTACCCTTTAGATACTTTAAGATCCTCTTGGTAGCTTCCATGTGAGGTTTTCTTGGTGTATGCATAAATTGACTTAATCTACTTACTCCATAGCATATGTCCACTCTTGTTAGGGTTGCATAATTGAGACTTCCAATAAGCCTTTGATAACCTGCAATATCGTTAAGTATTTCTCCCTCATGAGAACTAAGTTTGTGATTGAGTTCCATGGGTGTACCTGAAACTTTAGTATTCTAGTAAATAAAATTAAGGAGGGGAATCAAGACATTCCCTAAATTGATTAATGATGTAATCCCAACTCACTCTCTGAGGAGCATTTATTCTCATTCATCTTGATCATCATTTCGATGAATTTATTGATCATATATATGAATTTATGTTAACATGCCTTTTTGATTGGCTTGTTAGCTTTGTCCACTCACCACACTCGAAAAAAAAGCAATGGGGGTTCAACATTTCTTCATACCTAAGCTTACTCCTGATTTTCATGAGGGACCAAAAATTCTACTTTGCCTTTCTTAATCTCTTCCTCTAGTATCGAGAGCGCAGCATAAAGCTCCTTACAACTCATGTCTAACGTTTCTTTGAGTTTTCAAGGGATTCGTTCTAATGGACTTCGTTGCCTAGACCCAACATCCCAATAGGAATCCCTTAAAGCAAAAAGAGTCTTTTCAAATGCCTTCAATTGAACACTGAAATGAGTGAAGACAAGAGAGAAAGAGATTTGCATGAAACCAAGGTGCTCTTTTGCCCCTACCAAGATTAAAATAGAATAGTATGATAGGGTATTGGTTTAAAAGAGCTACGCTGATGGTGAGAGAAATTTTCATGATTCCTAAATGGTTTGTCAATTGGCATGAAACACAACCCCTCTCAAGATGCACTCTAGCCAAGTCTTAGGACCATTGAAGATTGGTCCACTTGTAAATCTGATTGACTTTTAGGTCCTAGAGATATAAGTGAAGCTTGAGGAACTCCCACTCCACTATTTCCATCCCATCAAAAGAATACCCTTTCTACCCCCACCTATCATACCATGTGAAGGCTTGAATCAAAATGGTTATGGAAGGGATAGTGAGCTTGGATTGGAAGCACTTGACATGCTTATTAGAATTGTTCTAAGCATACCTTGATGTAATAGAGAATGGAAATGGACACCCAAAATGTGTTTGTGACCCAATGATTCCACCCATCAACATAAGAATGTTTGTGAAGAGGAATCCATCATGAGGCTCGTGTTGCTTACCTCCGAAAACAATTGGAGAGTAAGCACATGAATGAAGGTGATTCTATGGACATTTTTCTAACAAAGATCAAGGAGTTGATTTTTGCTGATGAAGTCCTTCCTGACAATTCACTTGTGAAGACTGTTTTGAATGGTCTTCCCGACTCATATCAAAGTTTTGCTTCTACTCTTTGTTTGATGATGAAAGGCAATCTAAATTCCTTAACATTTGAAGAAGATCAAGAAGATCAATCTAGGTAGAACATGTTTATTATGCATGTTGAAGACCAAGCTTTCCTCGCAAGAAGATGTTTAAGATAGGTAGAACATGTTTATTATGCATGTTGAAGACCAAGCTTTCCTCGCAAGTCAGACGGGCAAAGGAAAATGGAGCTCTTCTACTAGTAAGCAAAAATCTGCTTATTCTGCACAATCGAAGAAGGAAGACAAAGATGAGAAGAAATCAAAAAAGCAAAAATTGTTTTATAAATACTATAAAGCAAATGATCATGTCATTAAGAGCTATGCAAAACTGGCTGCTAAAGAGGCAACGAAGAAACATGCCAGAATGGTTGTTGTAGAGGCCTCTACACCAAAAACAGAGTCTGCTAATCTTGTGCAGAGTGAAGAATGGGTGTATACTATTATTTGCAGTTTTGACCCATCTTCTCATGAACAGTGCATGTTTGCAGTTGACTCAGATGTTTCGTACTTTGATAGTGGGGTGACCAAACATATTACCTCGCAGCACAGTTTCTTCTCTTTATTCGAGTCTGCCCCTACAGGGAATACTGTCACGTGCCAACAACTCCTCTTATACTGTCATGGGAGTTGGTAAGATCATTTTGACTATTGCTGATGGTAGTTCTTTCACTTTGTCAAATGCTTTATTTGTGCCAGGGATCAAGAAGAATCTATTATCAGTTTCGGTTTTAGCCAAGATTGCTTGGTTGTGAAATTTGATGATAGATGTACAGTTCATGACTTGTCAAATGGCGACATTATTATTGCTTCTGGCATTTTATGTCATGGGTTGTATAAGCTCATAGACTATCAAAGACCTATGAATGATTCAGCATGTGAAGTACATGATTCTCAAGCTATGTTAGATGCAAAGCTTTGACATGCACACTTTGGTCATCTGAATTTTGCTAGTTTGCTATGCCTACAGAAATCTAAAATGGTTTCCTCTTTGCCCAAACCTGGTAAACATGTCTTTGAAGGCTGTATTTTGGGCAAAATGTGTGTTCCTTATTTCCAAAAGATAGTTCAGTTCGGGCTATATGCTCTAGTTGTCTCTTCCAGTGACTCCCCTCACTTTTGGGGAGGTCTTGGCACAGAATACAAGGAGGCTTCCTCTCACAGAATGTGCATGCGTCCTACAGGCACGGAGATCGATGTCTGTACATCCGGCCAACCGGGTGGTCCATCCTCTATTTCTCTCTCTCTAGTAATCCATAAAGAGTATGACCCATGGCCCCTCACATGGGTGCCACTTGGCACTCAAGTGAGTATTCTACTTTAAAAGGCTAAGAGGTGGTTCACACCTCTTACTAAGGGCCATAAGTTATGCTCCATATAACATTTCCTTCCCCTTAACTCAATTTTTGTCCTCAAAAATGGTATTGGAAGGTCTGCCAGAAGGAGAGAAATAATAGGACACCACTCCCACTATATCCCCATGTATAAAAATACATGGTCATGTCTCCGTGTTGTTTCCCCCTATCCTTCCCCTTAAGAAAACTCTTGGGAAGATGATCTAAAGTTGGGAAACCGTCTCTGAAGGGTGCTAACCCGGTCCCATGTGGCGCTATCTTCTGAACTATCTTCCACTTTACTAGACACTCTTTATATAAGTGACTTCTCATCCTTTTCTCTCGAGTGCGTAGTATGCTCTCAGGATCATGTGGAATAGATTGAATAGAAATAGGCTCTACTACCTCGTTGTCTGGAATGAGGTTGTCAAATTCACCCAGCCTTCTCTTAAGCCGGCTAACATGAAAAACTGGATGGATTTGACTATTCTCTGGAATTTGGAGCTGGTAAGCCATCTTTCCTATTCTCTTAAGTATTTGGAAAGGTTCACAATACCTAGGAGATAGTTATGGACAAGGTCCCGTCTTCATGGTTTCAGACCTAGATGGAACTCTAAGATAGACTTGCTCTCCTACCTCAAAGTTGATGTCTCTCCTTTGAGGGTCAGCATAGGCTCTAGCTCTATCCTGAGCTCTCCTAATGCTGTCCTTAGCAAGCCTAAGCATATCATTCATCTCTTCCAAGAATTCCTTTGCAGCTTGAACTTTCTCATTCTGCAAGCCTACTGCATAAGGAGCTCTTGGTTGAAACCCATACATAAGCATAAATGGAGTATGCCTAGTGGAAGAGTGCTTGGCACTGTTATATGCAAACTCTACTATAGGTAAGTACTCTTCCCAATTAGTTTGCCTTTCATTCACATATGCTTGAAGCATATCCTCTAGGATTTGGTTAACCCTCTCTGTTTGCCCATCCGGCTGTGGATGCTCAGCCGTACTCATGCTAAGTTTTGTATCCAACCTTTTGAAGACCGCTCTCCAAAAGTGGCTAGTAAACTTCCTATCCTGATCGCAAACTATGTCTAAACACTACAAGAAATAAGGGGGCGTAGCGACACCCCCGAATTGAAAAAAAACGAACACCGTCGCTTATGTGACACTAGCATCGCATAAGCGATGGTGCTATTTTTGTATTTTTTTCTTAGGGCATACGTGGCATAAGAGAAGCTTGCGTTGCTTATGCAACACTAAAATTATTGCTTCGCAAATACCGTCGCTAACTAGCGATGTTGGCAAACTGGATAGTGTCGCATATGCGGCGCTCTGGAATGTAAAAAAAAAAAATCGATTTCTCCTAGCACATTTGTGCCGGGATTTGGACGCGAGAGCAAGAAGAGACAGAGAGAGAGAGAGAGAGAGAGAGAGAGAGAGAGAGAGAGAGAGAGAGAGAGAGAGAGAGAGAGAGAGAGAGAGAGAGAGAGAGAGAGAGAGAGAGAGAGAGAGAGAGCGTGAGAGAGAGAGATGCATCTCGTTGAAGCAAGGTATGCGCACACACACACACACATACATATGCATACACACACACATATACACACATAGACACACACACATACACATACACACAAATACACACACATATACACACATACACACATAGTGTTGCATACACACATGCACACATAATGCATACACATGCACACACATAAACACATACATATACACACACATACACACACATACACACACATATATGCATACACACACACATAGAGAGACATGCACACACATACACATACATGCATACATAATGCATATGCATATGCGTACATACATACATACTTACATGCGTACACACACATATGCATACATAATGCACATGCATACATACACATACATAATGCATATGCATACATAATGCACATGCATACATACACATACATAATGCATATGCATACATAATGCACATGCATACATACACATACATAATGCATACACACAAATATGCATACACAATGCGTACACACACATACACACACATATGCATACATACATGCATACACATACACACATAGACACATACACACACATAGACACATACACACACATAAACACATACACACTCATAGACACACACACACACATACACATAGATGCGCACACACATACACACACATATACACACACATACACACATAGACACATACACACATACACACATAATGATGCATTCACACACATACACACACACATACACACATACACACACATATATGCATACACACACATACACATACATGCATACATATGCATACATAATGCATATGCATACATAATGCATATGCATACATACATACTTACATGCATACATACACATACATAATGCATACACACACATACACACACCTATGCATACATACATGCATACACATACACACATAGATACATACACACACATAGACAAATACACACACATAAACACATACACACTCATAGACGTGTAGTGACACATAACATAGACACACACACATACACACACATACACACACATATACACAAACACATACACACATAGACACATACACACATAGACACATACACACATAATGATGCATACACACACATACACATGCATACACATACATATGCATACATACATGCATACACATACACACATAGACACATACACACACATAGACACATACACACACATAAACACATACACACTCATAGATACACACACATACACATAGACACACATGTTGTTGCATTTTACCCCAGAAACATAAACCTTGACACTTACAAAGTATAGAGGACATCTTACAATCGATTTTAGCAGATCCTCAAGGACCACATAGAGCGCATCGCTAGAGAGGAACATCCGCTTGCTGTAGACAGAGGAAGTGTGAAAAACCACTCCCAAAACTTCAATAGAAGATGTGAAACCTTAAATATTTGAATCCAACATGGTAGCATGTGACAATTGGCTCTTGCACGATTGATTCTATCGCATGATGGTTCCACAAGTGAAAGAAATGTTTTATGTTATGGTAGGCCACTATAACCTTATGAACATTTGAACATGACGATATAAAACTACCTACTTGGGCACATTTGAATGTGTTATTTTACAAAATATTGATGCTCTCATATGAGAAATCTAGAGCACTAGATGCTTGGTTCTTTATTAGTTAGAAAAACCATACTATTTAGGAGTATACATATAGGTGTCAAGAGGTCCTCCTCAAGGTATGATTTTCACCTTGCATTCCTTCATTTCCATATATTTTTATTAGAGCTGAAAGGAAACATTAGAACACTTAGTCTAGTTAGGAACGAGAGGTGATAGACTCTAGTAGAGGCTATGGAGTTGATCCTTTTCTATGAGGAAAAACATAGAGTAGCACTCAAGCACAAAGTTCTTCATGGGCAAAGCTAGATGAACTCTTTTGACCGTTTCATGCATAAATGCATCGATTCTAAAAGAGGATAAGGAGGTGCATATGATTAAGAAAGTTTCTACAAGCGAAAGGAAAATTTTCTCCTATTGTAGAATGAGCATAAAATAACTTTACGCTCATGCCACTTTAATGGGAAAGGGCTATCCAAAAGCGTCTATGATATGAATTCCTAGGGGAGCAAAGATTTAGAGAGTACCCTCATTAAAAATTATTTGTGTGCTAAGGGTAGTAAATCCTTTTAGAAGTAATTTAGAAATCGACCATGTTACCAACTCCCATCATAGCAATAATAATGAAAAAGAAGATGCCTATAATGGTAGATATTTTGCACTCACTAGTGGGTCGAAAGGTGTATCATTTCCCCAATATGGAACTTATTGTGATGAGGGGATCAATAGAAGGAGAATCTTTCAAAGTACCCTTTGATATGGCTTCACTTAAACACTATGCAACATTGTGGAGTTAGCTGATGGTAAGGGCACTAAGGTATGGGACTATGATCAAGATAGAGAAAATTTTTAGATAGAGATATTGGGCCCTTTTGATATAATTTTGAGGAATAAATAGAATTCTTGAAAATTATTAGTTACTGATTGTTTTGTATAATTGAGTGCATATATTATTTCAAAATTAGTTGGATATGATGTATAAGTCAAAAATGAGCTTTAAAATGATGTGTTAGTCACATCCTATTCTTCTTATCCCCTCACCCCAAAACAGAATAGTTTTTGGAGTGGTTTCATATGGAGATGTGTCATAATTTACAATCACTCTACTATCTATATAATAATCTTTAGATACCCCTAAGCTAGAGACATTGACATTCTTCATCTTATCAATACAAAGTCATGGTGTTCATATATTTTGGTAGTGATGTGTGTGAACACACTTAGGATTGTTGAGGCACTTTTTTCCCTCTTCAGGAGTTTTTTTCCCCCGAGTTGTATATACACCTATAAATCTAATGGGTTACTTAACTTTGTACATTCACCTGGTAATATATTTAGTACTATGTGTTGTGCTCTGCTAACCTCAAACTCCAACAATTGGTATCAGAGTAGGTCACCACATCATCTAGGGCATCATTGACACCCATCCGATCATAGTCTTAGAATCACATGTACTATCATAGTGCATGTGTAGGCGATTTTGCCCTTTTGTGCTAAACATATATACAAGTTTTGGTTCGCAAGTACAAGTGCCTTGAAGTGTTCTACGAGTCTAACAGAGTCTGACAAGGTAGTTCTATTCAACTTTTTTGAGATACGGTCATTTTTTTGCATCATATTATTTTAATTAGTGGCCATGGTTGAAAGCAATGATGTATTCCATATGTTGGTTGTTGAGGATAAGTTGAATGGTACCAATTACCCATTGTGGGCATATATGATGCTTCATGTTTTGTTCGCAAAACAATAGTGGAATATTGTGCAGGATGTTGAAAAACAACCTATTACATCTCCAAATATAGTTATTGAAGGTGATGTAGATGGAATCAAAGATGAAGATCTCCAAATTCATGTTCATGATGTGGTTCCTGTTGCGACTACTATAGAGCAACTTTGATAGGATGGCAGAGATGCTCAGGCATATGCATTGATAGCTTTTTTTGTCAAATGTGCCATTATCCCTCATAATTTCTCTTGCAAAATAACAAAGGATACTTGGGATACACTCACCACTTTATACTTGACAAGAAATGAGGCTCATGTTGCTTACATCCGAAACCAGTTAGAGAGTGAGCATATGAATGAAGGAGATTCTATGGATAGTTTTTTGACAAAGATCAAAGATTTGAAGGAGTAATTGATTTCTATCGATGAAGTCTTGCAAGACAATCACTTGTGGAGGCTGTTCTGAATGGTCTTCTAGATTCATATCAAAGTTTTTCTTCTACTTTTTAGTTGATGATGAAAGGCAATCCAAATACCTTAATATTATAGGAATTAGTCTTTGTTTTGTTGCAAGAAGGTCAAACCAAGCAAAAGAGTTCCATTATGCATGTAGCACATCAAGCTTTCTTAGCTATTCAAAAGGGAAAAGGTAAATGGAGCTCATCTACTAGTAAGTAGAGATTTGCTAATTTTGCAGAGTAAAAAAAAAGACAAAGATGATAAAAAATTCAGAAAAGCAGAAATTGTTTTGAAAATACTATAAAGAAAATGATCATTTCATAAAGAGTTGTCCAAAATTGGTTGCAAAAGAGCCAAAGAAAAAATAGGCTAGAATGGTTGTTGTAGAGGCCTCTACATCCAAAACAAATATGCTAATCTTGTGCAGAATGAAGAATGGGCATTTAGTACTATTTGCTCTTGTGATCCATCTCATCATGAACAATGTCTGTCTACAGTAGAATCAGATGTTTGGTACTTTGATAGTGGGGCAACTAGACATATTACTTTGTAGCATAGTTTCTTCAATTCACTTGAAAATCTGGTTCTTGCAAAAAAATTGCCAGCATGTAAAATGGGCACCCTCCATTCTAATCCAAGGGGGAATACATGTATTTTGATTTTAATGCATTTTTGTTTGAGCATGGGATAAAGCATGAGTGTACAGTGCCATGTACACCTCAATAAAATGGAGTTCTGGAAAGAAAGAACAGGTATCTCATGGAGATGGCAAGGTGTATGTTCAAAAGTCGGACTTTACCACATAGTTTCTAGCTTGAGGCTCTTATGTGTGCAGCATATGTACTTAATAGGTATCCCACCAAATCACTGCAGTCTATCACTCCAAATGAGACTTGACATGATCACAAGCCATTTGTTTCTCATTTGTCTGTCTTAGGTTGTTTGAAATATTTATTAGTGCTTGAACAACAATGTAGAAAAGTGGATGATAAAGTAGTGAAATGTAGTTTTGTTGGGTACAGTTCTAAAAAAAAAGGCTATCCTCTGTATCATCCACATATTAAACACATTTTGGTTAGTGGTGATGTTGTTTTTGTGGAAGATGTAATTCAACCATTACTTTCATGTAATAAGGAGACATCAGTTAGCTTCAAAGATGTGTATGGTACTTTGCTACCCTTTTTTACAAGTGGATAGTGAAGTGATGGTCCAAATGAAGCAATATCTCATCCTTTACAGGTTCCATAGGATGATGCAGACCATTCCATTTCTCATGCAAATTTACATGATGCACTTGTTGATAAGAGGGCTAATATAGAGGAGGCAAAACTATGTTTTAATGGCTGGTGCAAAATCTATGAGATAGCAAATTAGATGCACCTTTGTCATATCATATTCATTTAGCCTCTCATAGTGTTTCTTTGGCATCAGATTACTATGCAATGGCTGCCACTAGTTTTTGTGATGAGAACGAACCTCTTTCTTTTGATGAAGCAAAAAATTCAGAAAATTGGATTGCTGCTATGCAATCAAAATATGATATTATTATGAAGAATGGTACTTGATCTTTATTACAAGCACAAGTGACCTGATGGAAGAGTTGAGAGGTATAAGGCTAGGATTGTTGCAAAAGTTTATGCTCAAGAAAGAGGCATTCATTTCGATGAGACCTTTGAACCCACATGTCGAATGACTGCCGTTCATAGCATCTATGCACTTGCAACCCATCGTGATTTGAATGTACAATAGTTCGACCTTAAAACTACATTTTTGAATCGTGAATTACATGAAGAAGTGTATGTCTTTCAGCCCATATTCTTGTGCAAAAAGGGCATGAAAATAAATTATGCAAGTTTAAAAAGGCATTATACGGTTCAAAGCAAGAACCACATGCCTGATATGAAAAAATACATGCCTACTTGATTGCACATGGTTTTGAGAATAGTACAACCGAGCGTGCCTTATATGTTAAGTGTGCCAAAAATGTGCTTCTGATCATTGTTGTCTATGTTGATGACATTCTACTCATTTGTTCTAATGAGAAGTATATTACTGATTTTAAGGCTGATTTGCATGGCCCATTTGAGATGTCAAATTTGGGGCATTTGCATCATTATTTGGGCATTAATTCTATGCAAGTTGATGATGGAATAGCTCTCTATCAAACAAGGTATATTGACACATTATTGTAGCACTTTGGCCTTGAAGATTGAAAATGTATTGCCACTACTATGGAAAGAGGTTTAAGGTTGAGTCTTCATGATGCTGGAGATGCACTTGATGTTGTTCTCTATCGGTAGGTTGTTGGATGCTTAATTTACTTATGCATATATCAGCTTTATATTCAGTTTGTTGTCTCACAGATAAGTAGGTTTATGCATTGCCCAAGCGTCAAGCACTGGCAGGTAGTTAAATGTAGCTTTCCCTACTTGAATGGTACCTGACTACTTGGATTGTTTCATCCCAAGGGGGATCGCTACTACCAGATTTACATGCTTTTTCTAACTTTGACTAGGTTGGTTGCTATGACACTTGTGTGTCCACACAAGTGGTTTTTGCTTCATGCTTGGTACCTCATGCATATCTTGGTTGAGCAAGAAGTATTCTACTATGGCCACTTCTAGTTGTGAGGCTAAGTATAGGAATTTTTCACACCTACTATTTGTTGATATATTTAGGTAGTGATGTGTGTGAACACTCTAGGACCGCCGGGGCGCTTTTTTCCCTCTTTAGGAGGTTTTTTTCCCCCGGCTTGTATATATGCCTATTGCCCTAATGGGCTACTTATCTTTGTACATTCTCTAGTAATACATTCAGTCTTGTGTGTTGTGCTCCAAGCTTCTTCTTCTTCCTTGTGCTGTTCGCGTGCTTCCGCAGACGTCTAACTCCAACAATTGGTATCAGAACAGGTCGTTGCTTCTTTTAGGGCGTCGTCGACACTCCTTCGTTTGCAGTCTCAGATTCGCACAAAATTTGGTGAGCATACTCAGGGTGTTTCCGAGATCAAAACTGCTTCGCTTTGTGGTGCCGAAATCGCGATCTGAGCTCGTTTTGGCCTCCGAACGCACTATCGCAGTGCTTGTGCAGGCTATTTCGTCCTTTTGTGCCAAAGGTATATACCAGATTCTGTTCGCCAATTTAAGCGTCTCGAAGTCTGCTACAGGTCTAGCAGAACTCGTCTGGGCAGTTCTGTTCAACTTTTTGAGATACAGTCAATTTTCTGCATCAAGGTATTTTAGTCACCGGCCATGGCTGAAAGCAGTGATGTATTCCGTATGTTAGCTGTTGAGGATAAGTTGGATGGTACCAACTACCCATTATGGGCTTATATGATGCGACATGTACTGGTTGCAAAAGGATTGTGGAACATTGTGCAGGGTGTTGAAAGACGTCCTGTTACACCTGTAACGACAAGTACTGCAAATACAGGTGTTGGAGCTGATGAAGATGGTGTCGAAGATGATATTCCGTAGATTCCTGTTCGTGCTACTGTTTCTGTTGCACCTACTGCAGAGCAGATTTGTTGGGATGGCAGAGATGCCCAGGCACATGCATTGATAGCTTTGTCTGTCAAACGTGCCATTATTCCTCACATTCGCTCTTGCAGAACAGCAAAGGATGCTTGGGATACACTTACCACTTTGTACCAGGCTAGGAATGAGGCTTGTGTTGCTTACCTTCAAAAACAGTTGGAGAGTGAGCACATGAATGAAGGTGATTCGATGGACAGTTTTCTTACAAAGATCAAAGACCTGAAGGAACAATTGATTTCTGCTGATGATGTTATACCAGATAGCTCACTTGTGTAGACCGTTCTGAATGGCCTTCCTGATTCATATCAGAGTTTTGCCTCTACTCTTCGATTGATGATGAAAGGCAATCTGAATGCCTTGTCATTTGAGGAATTAGTCTCTGTTCTGTTGCAGGAAGATCAGTCCAGGCAGAACAGGTCCATTATGCGTGTTGTAGATCAAGCTTTCCTGGCTAGTCAGAAGGGAAAGGAAAATGGAGCTCTTCTACTAGTAAGCAGAAATCTGCAAATGCTGCACAATCGAAGAACCAGGATAAAGATGAGAAGAAATCAGAAAAGCAGAAATTGTTCTGCAAGTACTGTAAAGGAAATGATCATATTATAAAGAACTGTCCAAAAATGGCTGCTAAAGAGGCAAAGAAGAAAGAGGCTGGAATGGTTGTTGCAGAGGCCTCTACACCAAAAACAGAGTCTGCAAATCTTGTGCAGGAAGAAGAATGGCCGTTTACTACTGTCTGTAGTTTTGACCCATCTTCTCATGATCAGTGCATGTCTGCAGTAGACTCAGATGTTTGGTACTTTGACAGTGGGGTGACCAAACATATTACCTCGCAGCGCAATTTCTTCTCTTCACTCGAGCCTGCCCCTACAGGGAATACTGTCAAATGCGCCAATAACTCCTCTTATCCTGTTATGGGAGTTGGTAAGATCATTTTGACTACTGCTGATGGTAGTTCTTTCACTTTGTCAGATGCTTTATTTGTGCCAGGGATAAAAAAGAACCTGTTATCAGTTTCTGCATTAGCCAAGATTGGCTTGGTTGTGAAATTCGTTGATGACAGGTGTACAGTCCATGATCTCTCAAATGGCGATGTGATTATTGCTTCTGGCATTTTATGTCGTGGGCTGTATAAGCTCATAGACTATGAAAAATCTGTGAATGATTCGGCATGTGCAGTTCATGATTCTCAGGCTATGTCAGATGCAAAGCTTTGGCATGCATGCTTTGGTCATCTGAATTTTGCTAGTTTGTTACGCCTGCAGAAATCTGAAATGGTGTCCTCTTTGCCCAAACTTGAGGCACCTGGAAAACATGTTTGTGAAGGCTGTATTTTGGGCAAAATGCAGCGTTCTTCCTTTCCAAAAGATGGTTCAATTCGGGCTATGCAGAAATTGCAGCTTGTACATAGTGATGTCTGTGGTCCTATGCAGACACCCTCTTTTGGAAATTACCTTTACTTCGTGACTTTCATTGATGATTTTTCCAGGCATGCATGGGTATATCCACTCAAAGCAAAGTCCGAAGTGTTCATGTGCTTCAAACAGTTTTTGGTTTTGGCTGAAAATCTGTCTGCATGTAAAATGGGCACCCTCCGTTCTGATCGAGGGGGGGAATATATGTCTTCAGATTTTAATGCATTTTTGGCTGAACGTGGGATAAAACACCAGTGTACAGTGCTGTATACACCTCAACAAAATGGAGTTGCTGAACGAAAGAACAGGTCACTCATGGAGATGGCGAGGTGCATGGTCAAAAGTCAGGCTTTACCACATAGTTTCTGGCTTGAGGCTGTCATGTGTGCAGCATATGTACTGAATAGGTGTCCCACGAAAGCGTTGCAGTCTATCACTCCATATGAGGCTTGGCATGACCGCAAGCCATCTGTTGCTCATCTGCGTGTTTTTGGTTGTTTGGCATATGCATTAGTGCCTGAACAACATCGCAGAAAATTGGATGATAAGGCAGTAAAACGTATTTTTGTTGGGTACAGTTCTGAAAGTAAAGGCTATCGTCTGTATCATCCACAGACTAAACGCATTCTGGTTAGCCGTGATGTTGTCTTTGTGGAAGATGCTATTCAGCCATTGCTTTCATGTACTAAGGAGACATCTGTTAGCTCCAAAGACATGTATGATACTTTGATGCCTCTTTTTACAGGTGGACAGGCTAGCACTGGTCCTAATGAGGTAACTTCTCAGCCTTTGCAGGTTTCATATGATGATGCAGATCATTCCATTTCTGATGCAGATTTACATGATGCACTTGTTGATGAGAGAGCTGATATTGAACAGGCAAAAACTATGCCAAAATGGCTGGTGCAGACTTTGCGTGAGAGCAAATTAGATGCACCTTTGTCATATCGTACTCGTTCAGGCTCTCATAGTACCTCCTTTGCATCAGATTGCTATGCTATGGCTGCATCTAGTCTCTGTGATGAGAATGAGCCTGTTTCTTTTGATGAAGCACAAAATTCAGAAAATTGGATGGCTGCTATGCAATCTGAATATGATGCTATAATGAAGAATGGTACATGGTCTTTATGTGACTTGCCTCCTGGCAAGAAGGCCATTGGCACTAAGTGGGTATACAAGTTGAAACGTAAACCTGATGGTACAGTTGATAGGTATAAGGCTAGGCTTGTTGCAAAGGGTTATGCGCAAGAAAGAGGCATTGATTTTGATGAGACCTTTGCACCTACATGCCGTATGACTACTGTTCGGAGCATTTGTGCACTTGCAGCCCATCATGGTTGGAATGTACATCAGTTGGACATTAAAACAGCATTTCTGAATGGTGACTTGCATGAAGAAGTGTATGTTTTTCAACCCCGTGGCTTTGTGCAGAAAGGGCATGAAAACCAGGTGTGCATGTTAAAGAAGGCGTTATATGGTTTAAAGCAAGCACCACGTGCTTGGTATGAGAAAATACATGCCTATCTGATTGCACATGGTTTTGAGAACAGTCCAACTGAAAGCACCTTATATGTTAAGCGTGCTAATGATGTGCTTTTGATCATTGTTGTCTATGTAGACGACATGCTGCTCACTGGTCCTCTTGAGAAGCATATTGCTGATTTCAAGGCTGATTTGCATGCCTCATTTGAGATGTCTGATTTGGGGCATTTGCATCACTATTTGGGCATTCAGTTTATGCAAGTTGATGGTGGAATGGCTTTGTGTCAAACGAAATATATTGACACATTATTGCAGCGTTTTGGCCTTGAAGACTGTAAGCCTATTGCCACTCCTATGGAGACAGGTTTACGATTGAGTCTTCATGATGCTGGAGATGCATTTGATGTTGTTCTCTATCAGCAGGCTGTTGGATGCTTGATTTACTTATGCATTACTCGGCGAGATATTCAGTTTGCTGTTCTCACAGATGAGCAGGTTTATGCATTGCCCAGGAGTCACGCATTGGAAAGCGGTTAAGCGCATCTTTCGCTACTTGAGTGGTACTCGGCTACTTGGGTTGTTTTATCCCAAGGGGGGATCACTACCGCCATATTTGCATGCTTTTTCTGACTCGGATTGGGCTGGTTGCTATGACACTCGTGTGTCCACCAGTGGTTTTTGCTTCATGCTTGGTAGCTCATGTATATCTTGGTTGAGCAAGAAGCAGCCTACTGTGGCCACTTCCAGTTGTGAGGCTGAGTATAGGGCAACTTTCACAGCGACTGTTGAGTGTGTGTGGCTCAGACTCCTTATGGCTGATTTGGGTGTTGGCCAGTCTTCTGCCACCACCATCTTCACTAACAGTCAGAGCGCATTGGCAGTTGCGAGGAACCCTGTGTTCCATGCTCGCACTAAGCACATTGAGGTGCATTATCACTATGTCAGGGAGAGGTTCTCTGCTGGGGAGATCAGCTTGGCATATGTGCCCACGCAGGAGAACATTGCAGACCTTTTCACGAAGGCTCTGCCTAGGGAGAAGTTTGAAGCTTTTCGCAAAGCTTTGGGCTTACTTCCTTTTGTGGAGTGATTTCCACATAGCTCGGCACTTCCTTATACATGAGTGCCAGCTCCTTGTTCACCGCATCACTCCCAGGGGGGATTTGTTAATATATTTAGGTAGTGATGTGTGTGAACACTCTAGGACCACCGGGGCACTTTTTTCCCTCTTTAGGAGGTTTTTTCCCCCCGGCTTGTATATACGCCTATTGCCCTAATGGGCTACTTATCTTTGTACATTCTCTAGTAATACATTCAGTCTTGTGTGTTGTGCTCCAAGCTTCTTCTTCTTCCTTGTGTTGTTCGCGTGCTTCCGCAGACATCTAACTCCAACACTATTGAGTATGTGTGGCTCAGATGCCTTTTGGTTGTTTTGGGTGTTGTTCAGTCTTCTACCACCACCATCTTCATTGACAATCACTACGCATTGGTAGTTATGAGGAATCATGTTTTCCATGCTCGCACAAAGCACATTGAGATGCAATATCATTATTTCACGGAGAGGTTCTCTGATGGAAAGATCAGTTTGGCAACCCACACACGATAACATTGCAGATCTTTTCACAAAGGCTCTACCTCGAGAGAAGTTTGAAGCTTTGCACAAAACTTTGGGCTTACCTCCTTTTGTGGATTGAACAGGTGAGTATTTTATGAATGAGGTGGGCAAGGGTTCAAGTCCCTTCGCTTGCACTAGCAAGACACTTCTCATCATTACATGATGAGATGTTAAAATTAGATCCCTTTAGGGCTCTTGATGGAAAAGGCTGGTAATGGCAAGGATTGTGATCATTGTGATAGGGTTTCCTTTAGTTCAAAATCAATCTCCTCCTCTAAACTTTTTTCTTTCCCTTTCAAGTTCATACCATTAGCAAGCTTTCACTCCCTGTTATTTCTAGTAGGCACTAAGCATTCAACCTTTGCTTGCTTGTGTGAGATTCCGGTGGTCTCATGGGTGTTATTCGCTTTAGTGTTGTACTTTCCATTAATTCAAGTTATCACAAAAAATAGATCATAAGATCAAACTTCTTTAAAACCTAAAAGAAAAAATCAGAATTCTCTTCTCTTTCGCGGTGATGTTTTTTTTTTAATGGAGGTTTAACAGAGGCCTACTCCTCCAGGCTTTAACTTTGAAATCGCAAATGTACAAAAAAGAGTATAGTACCCATGGGATCCCCCTTATTCTGTTGTAATCATCCTTTATTGCTCATTCATAAAAGCCCTTCATCAATATACATTTCGTTTTTTGCTTGCTCAAAAAACAAAAAAAAAAAGAGAGCTGACAACATGGATTGGTCATCGACTCATCATGCATACATTCTTGTACGTCTGCTCCAAGTAAAGAGGAAGAGAAAACATGTGCAGCAATGCGATACGGAAACCCAATGATGTAGTACTACAAGAACGTCTACTTCGTCATCTGCATATGAGATAGATCAGCTGCAGGTGACGGCAACATACAGAGCTTTGCTCCCGTAGTTAAAGACGATTGGAAGAGATTGATTGCGGAGAGAAGCTGGCCCCCCATTGACCACCCTTTTCTGGAGAGAGAGAGAGAAAGAGAGAGAGAGAGATGGGGCGTCATACAGTACTCCTTAGGAGCTTGCAAATAAGCAGGTTGTGTCCGCCATGAAAATTGCGAGGAGGTGAAGGAGAAAAGAACACGTCTAATTGCTTGCACATAAGCATGTTGTGTCCACCATGAAAACTGCGAGGAAGTGAAGGAGAAAAGACCACACTAATTGTAAGACAGAGATAGAGATATTTTATTTTGGTGGGACGGTGGGGAGAGAAAATAAGAGAGAAAAGAGAGAGGAGAGGACGAGAACATGCCATGGGTTGCAAACTTGCAGTGGTGTTGGTGGCGACAGCAGAAGAGACAAAGAGACAAAAGCGTTAGAGAGAGAGAGAGAGATTTTGTCGTGCAGCAAAGTAATATGACAGCTAAGATCATTAATGATCAGACATCGTATCCAATGATGTCTTCGCTTGCTTATTTTAAGAACTTCATTTTGTGTGGCGATAAGTCTTTTAGTTCTTGTCTCAGGCCGTTGTCCTGGTGGTTGGGTCTCTTGCTTCTTGAGGGGGGGCGAGGGTTCAACCCCTGTTGGCAGCACTCGTGAGGGACATGTAAACCTTGGAATGATGTATCATGTGATTGATGTGCCATCGCATATTCTATCCTGTGGTAGTTGTGATCGTTGTTCAACCTATGTTAACCATTGTTCTTGTGGGATAAGGGGGGTCCCATGGGCACTATGCCCTTCGTTGTACAGTTGCAATTTCAAAGTTAAAGCCCAGTGGACTAGGCCTCGGCAGAACCTCCATTTAAAAAAAAAAAGTCTTTTACTTCTTTTCTTTTCTTTTGTCTTTGTCGTAAGTTCTTGTTTTCTTAGCGTAAGTTTTTTTCACAAGCTTATTACTCTAAGTTAATATAGAAGAAAGAAAAAAAAAAGAGAGAAGGCACATAAAAGAAGAAGAAGCTTTTGCATACATGTGGCAACCATTTCAAAGCCTTTTCTCTATCAAGTTGCAAACACTCATTTCAAGTTATTGGCTTTGCTTATTCCAATGGTCTTAAGTGGCTTCATCGGGCCTTTCTTGTTTGGGATCCTTTTATTCGTCGATCGTTTTGCTTTTTATGGTCAGGATCTCTCACTCATTGGTGGTGAGTAATGTGGGTCCACCCTTGGAGGATAAAACCTCTGATGCTTCAGTGGAGCTTTTTCGTGTTAAGCCCCCAGTCATCTCCCTTCGAAGGGAGGATATTTTGGTGAAGCAAGAAGAGTTGAAGAGAACTTCTCTCATTAGTGAGTTTTTGATCCTAAGCCCTCTCTTGAGTCCTTGCAACAATGGTTTTGTAAAGAGTGGTTCCATCATGGCTTGATTGTGAGCAAGTGTTAATTCTTGCCTATTAATCATGTGCTCTTGGTCTTCAAAAATGATGATATGGCCTTCCAAGCTTTACAATTTTGCACCTGATATGTATGGAAAACTCTTATGCCTTTTTAAATGGTTTCTTGTATTCATTCCAAATAGGTCCAAGCCTCTACGCTATCTGTTTTGGATTGAGCTCCCAAACCTACCCTTTTTCCTATCTTGATTCATAAGGGAAATTGTTTTGTCCATCAATCGACCACTGGCTTCAAGTGAAGACATCTCGAGTCTCATCTATGAAGGTGTGAAACATTCGTTCAACGCAAGATGGTACCTGCATATTTGTGTCGAAGTAGATCTAAACGAAGATTTCCCTTCCAAAATTTCCATAGACATTGGAGAAAAGAAAACCTTCGAGCAGGAGATTATATACAAGAACTTTCCAAATGCTTGCTTTCATTGTGGATTGCAGGGCCATACAATCAAAGATTGTCCTTCGAGACAAAAATCCATTAAGAACAAACAAAATCTGGAAAAAGATAATGTAACTGTTGTTAGGATCTTGCTCACACGCATACAGAGATTACGGACGCAAAAAAACACACAGAAAATAGAGACAACAAGAGACGAGACCGAATGCAAGATTGGGTGCAATCTCCCCCCATGCACTCTGTTTCGACAGTCCACAGAGTGCATGTATTTATAGGAATTTTGATTACGTCGAAAAGAGTGGTTACAAGAGGGCGGCTTCGAAAAGCAGACGTGAAACTAAAAGTTGATAACTTTTACAGAAAGCCATTGCTTTCAATAACAAAAACTACGGTCTACAACAACCCTTATTCTAACCATTACTTTTCTAACAATAGAACCTTCTACGCGGGTTTATTTACAAGCTAAATAATAATTATTCCGATTATTGATGTTCGCCCTTTCATGCCTTGCACGCTCCTCACGAACCTTCAGCTGCTATATCAAAAACATCAAAAATATATTAATACATTAATAATATAATACTTTAACAATGCATTGTTCAATAATATACAACATGCCTCTCAGTTGACAAGCAACTGACCTCAGTTGATAAAATAATTTAACACTCTAACAATTACAATGCAGTGTTCAACATATTCCATGTTACTGTTACAATCCAACAATGCATTGGCTAACATATTCTATGTTACAATCCAACAATGCATTGGCTATTCCATATTTCAATCCAACAATGCATTGGCTAACATATTCCATGTTACAATCGAACAATGCATTGGCTATTCCATATTTCAATCCAACAATGCATTGGCCAACATCTTCCATAATACATTAATAATTTAACACACTCCAACAATTACTTGTTCAACATAATCCATAATTCATAACATGCCCCTCAGTTGAAAAGACAACTGACCTCAGTTGATAAAATAATAAACATGGATAGCCAGTCACATGTTTCATCACTGAACGGAAAAAAACATAGGCATGTTCCATGTAAAAACACATGCATGGAAATGTTCATGGAGGTGTTAAGTTATTAAAAGTATCTGTGAGATGCGGACATAGTCTTTCTAATGAATTTGGGCAACCAAAACTTGAATATGCTCCTATAAACTAAATTCAATATGTAAATGCATCACAATTATCAAACATGTAGGATAAACTTTAAAGGTAGAAATGAATCCCGAAACTCTTCTTGAAAATCCTTCCATGTGCATGGACAATCTGCAGTCTGAGAAAGATCATTCCACCATTGTTGCGCTCTTCTGACCAAATAATTAGTGGCAAACTCAATTTTCTTATTTTCTGAATATAACTCATCGGAAAAGAAATCGTTGAATAGGGATAACCATGATAAGACAAAGCGGCCATCTATTCGTCCGTCGAATTGAAGCATAGCATAACGTCCTTGTATGGTTTGTTGAAGTGTTTGAAGTTCTTGGTTCATAATCTCTAACTCTTGCTCGAATGAAACTCCAGGTAAAGGTGAATTACTGTAATTCTCCATGGTGCTCTTGGATCCTTGCTCTCAACCTTGCTTGGTATCTTGAACACTCAATCAAGTTCCACCCAAGGATTTTAAAGGAATTCACACTTCCAAGCTAGCTCATTGGAAAGTTCGTTCCGAGAGCTTTCCAACGGTATATTACACGCCTCAATCCGACCCACGGATTGAAAGTTACACTTGATTCTTTGTTGGGACCATCTTTGAAATCGCCGCGAGCGCCTTGCACAAGTACCAAAGAAAGAGAACTTGAATAACAACTCCAAGAGATGGTGGAGTGGTCAAAGTACTTTCCTTGAAAGTAGGAGGTTGTGGATTCAAATCCTCCTACCTTAGGGACTCTAAACCTCTCTATTACCACTCAAAAATTAAAATTGCCTCGCACGTAGCCAACGGCTGCCAACGGTCGCCAAGGGAGCCTTGGGTTGCCAATGTATTGCCTAAGTTTTTGCCTTAGTCGACGCCTTAGTCGACGCCTTGGAGTAAGCCGAAGGTGTAAACGTAGGTGTAAACGTAGGTTCTGGTTAAGCAGAAGGTGTAAACGTAGGTGTAAACGTAGGTTCTGGTTCTGGAACAAGAACAGAAGCAGAAGCAGAAGCCGAAACCGAAGACGGAGATGGAAACGGAAACGGAAACGGAAATCGGAATCGGAATCCCGAACAGAGAACAGAGAACAAATCTGTATTGACGCATGCAGAGCTCTGATACCACTGTTGTCAGGATCTTGCTCACGCGCATATAGAGATTACGGACGCAGAAAAACACACAGAAAATAGAGACAACAAGAGAGGAGACCGAACGCAAGATTGGGTGCAATCTCCCCCCATGCACTCTGTTTCGACAGTCCACAGAGTGCATGTATTTATAGGAATTTTGATTACGTCAAAAAGAGTGGTTACAAGAGGGCGGCTTCGAAAAGCACGCGTGAAACTAAAAGTTGATAACTTTTACAGAAAGCCATTAACAGAAACTACGGTCTACAACGACCCTTATTCTAACCATTACTTTTCTAACAATAGAACCTTCTACGCGGGTTTATTTACAAGCTAAATAATAATTATCCCGATTATTGATGTTTGCCCTTTCACGCCTTGCACGCTCCTCACGAACCTTCAGCTGCTATATCAAAAACATCAAAAACATATTAATACATTAATAATATAATACTTTAACAATGCATTGTTCAATAATATACAACAATAACAGAGAACAAAGAAGCTTCAGTGGCCTAGAGCATGTCTGAAGATCATCTCAAGATGCTGAGAAAGGGAAGGAAACACAAGTCATGGAGATGAACCCAGAAGGCTTCATGAAAGTGAGATGAAGAAGGAGAAGAAGCCCTAAGGGGATTGTTAAGAGGATCCCATCTCGCATGACTTCCCAAACAAATATCTTTTGCAACTTGGAAAAGGAGGTTAATGACTTGGATTACCGAGGGAGAATGAACCACTATGAAGACTCCAAAGGATTCCACTTGCAAGGAAGACAACCAAGACGGATACACCACTAGCAAAGAGGATGGATTCACCACCAACAATGAAGATAACCATGATATCAAAAGCTCGATCATTGGATCCACAATTCTCGAAAGGATATCAGACTCGTGTTCGAAGAAGAATATTCACAAAGGAAAAAAACTGATTAAAATACCATGGAAAAGCCCTCTTAAGGGTAAACTCCTATGCCAAGACCACTCCACCTCTAAGGAAAAAGATGATGAGGAAAACAAGAAAAAGAGGGACAAGGTTTTTTCCCTGCTTGGCCTTTGCTCTATCTTGATTCTCTTTGATTGGTCTATCTCATGCTCCCTTGTCTCGTCATACCACCTGAACCTCCTTGGCTTTCAATAGGAAATGGTGTTGTTGACCAAGTGCTGGAGGATGGGGATCATCAAGACATGATACATCTTAGTTAGGACTCGGAAGAATCTTGAAAACATTCATTGAGCTAGAAGGGAAAATCTTTATCGTAGGCTAAGGCATCTTGAGGAAGAAGTAAACATAGGCCACTCTCAATACCAGACATGGCTCTGGAAAATAAGATGCATACTAAGATACGAAGAAATTCGAAGAAAGAATCTACACATATACTTTAAAGATTGGTGGGTAGGAAGGGCAAATAAACCTACTAAAGAGATGTGTGGCCTCCTCAAGGAGAAACAATCCAAGGAAATGATCCCTTTCATGATGGAGATCAATGGGTTTGACGGTGCAAAACAGATCAAGAAAATAGTTTATTGATAATGAATCACTTTACCTAGCTTTTGGGGGTTTCCACGCCTCTTTCTCCTCATAGGCGTGATTGCATGGAAGCTATCTCTAGGGTCAGACCCAAAATAATTCCACAAAATATGAAGCCTCTTCTTGATGCTTCCATTTCCGATGATGAGATTCTTGAAGTTATTGATTTGCTTCCTAATTGTAAAAGCCTGGGGGTAGATGGCCTCACAAATAGTTTTTCAAGACCTTCAAACACATGGTGACTACTCTCTTATGTGTGGTGTGGCACGAGGCCATTTCTTTTGTTGCATTGCCCGAATGTATCAATGACGTGCTATCAAGATTATTCACAAAAAAGACAGCAAGAATATGATTGAAAATTGGCATCCAATTACAATATTACAAACATGCTACAGTATCCTTTCTAAAGTTATTGCTAATCGAATTTCTTATCACTTACAAAAAATTCTGGTAATTGGAAAGCTTTGCTACTACACTCCGTTTGGTTGCAAAAGGAAATCCTAATATGTATGCATTTGATGACGTTGTGTCTCTTCTTTTGCAAGAAGAGCAATCAAGTGAATAGGAGTGCTTTGATTGAGGGAACGCAAGCACTTGCTATCTCACAAAAGGGGAAAAGCAAGTATGGTTCAGCTTTGGGTTCATCGAAACCAAAGCCTCAATCTTCCTCTTCCACTCATTGCTCTAATGATGCTGATTTGCAAAAGAAGAAGAGATGCAAATATTGCCAGAAGGCCGATCATACTATTGATGAGTGTAGAAAGCTTGCTAAACGCAATGAAAAGAAGAAGGAATCCGGCATGTCTATTGCTGAAAATTCAGCAAATGTAAAGAATGATGAAGCTAACATGGCTCAAGATTTTTGGGCATGTGTTGTTACATGTCATTATGATGCTTCTTTGCATTCTAAATGTATGGTTGTAAGTGAGGCTGATTCGGATTGGTTCTTTGATATGGTGCTTCAAAGCATATAACATCATGCAAAAGATTTTTTGCCTCTTTGAAAGATCCACCCAAAGGAGGACATGTAGTGTGTGCAAACAATGCCTCTTATCCTATCATTGGAGTAGGAGAAATTGAGCTTATGGCTGCAAATGGAGGTGTGATTCTCTTGAAAAATGCATTGTATGTGCCCAGTATCAAGAAGAACTTAATTTCAGCTCTGTTGACTGCCAAAGCTGGACTTCATGTACACTTTGTTGATGATAAGTGTATGGTTCATGATTTCAGCAATGGCGATGTTATCGTGATGTTCCGTACATTATGTAATGGTTTGTATCACATGGATACATACAAGAGGGCTGCCTCAAATGCCTTAGTTGCTCATACTTCTTCCATGGCTGAAATGGAGCTTTGGCATGCTCGTTTTGGTCGCTTGAACTTCAATAGTTTGCTTTACTTCAAAAGAAGGACATGGTTATTGGCTTGCCTACACTTGAGTCCATTGAAAAGCATGCATGTGAAGGTTGCATTCTTGGAAAAATGCATCGTGCTTCTTTTCCAAAAGATAGTCATACACACACTACAAGAAAATTGCAGCTTGTTTATAGTGATGTTTGTCGTCCCGTCAAGACTCCATCTTTTGGCAAGCATGTATATTTTGTTACCTTCATTGATGATGCTACTCTCCATACACGGGTGTATCCTATAAAAGCAAAGAATGAGGTATTTTCTTGCTTCAAATCATTTTTAGCTATGGCTGAAAATTTTTCTTCACAAAAGCTTTTGACTCTACACACAGATCATGGTGGTGAATACGTCACATGAGTTTGATGCTTTTCTTCATGAAAGAGGTATTTCACACCAATGTACGGTGCCATATACACCTCAGCAAAATGGTGTTGCCGAGCGTAAAAATAGAACTCGACTTGAAATGGCAGGGTGTATGGTTAAAGGAAAGCATCTTCCTGATAAGTTTTGGATGGAAGCAGTCATGCGTGCAAACTATGTGTTGAATCACTGCCCTACAAAGCATTGAGAGTCATCACTCCTTATGAGGCTTGCAATGGTCATAACCCTATGGTTAGTCATATGTGTGTGTTTGGTTGTTTGGCATATGCTCTTGTGCCATCACAACAACGTCACAAACTTGATGACAAGGAAAGAAATGTATATTTGTTGGTTATAGTGCTGAAAGTAAGGGATATTGTTTGTATCATCCATTGACAAACACAATTATTGTGAGTTGAGATGTGGTATTTGCTGAAAATTCAGTTTTCCCTCTGCTTGAATGCAAAAAAAGCCAACAGTTAGCTCATAAGATGTGTTCGATACACTCATGTCTTTGTTCCAAAATGGTGCGCTTGACTATGGCCATGTAGACCAGCCAATTGAGCCTCAAAGGGCTGAAAAAATCTAGCAAAATAGTGTTGAAAATGCAGAGAATTTCCAGCCAAACATGGCTGAAATTTTTCAACCAAAAACTATCAAAACTGTTGGAAATTTCCAGCCACGTATGGCTGAATATTTGCGTCAAAATATGGCTGAAAATGAGCACGAAATTCAACCCACGCATGTACATATTGAAGATGTTTTACATAATGAACGCATGTCTATCAAGAGCGCACAAACTATGCCAAAGTGGCAAAAACAAACTTTGCAGGACAACAAATTGAGTGCACCTTTACTTGGTAGAACAAGATCAAGCTCTCACCATGCATCAAGTAATTTTGTGGATTATTCTCTTATTGATACAACATCTAATGAAGAGCCACTTTCTTTTGAAGATGCATCTGACGATCCACAATGGATGAGTGCTATGCAATCAGAAATGGATTCCATACATAGGAATGATAATTGGGAGTTATGTGAATTGCCAAAAGGAAAGAATGCCATTGGTATAAAGTGGGTTTATAAGATTAAGAGAAAATCTGATGGTAGCATTGATCACTACAAAGCTAGATTGGTTGCCAAAGGATATGCGCAACAATATGGCATTGATTATGAGGAAACTTTTGCACCTACTTCATGCATGACTACCATTCGTACCGTGGTTGCATTGGCTGCCCATCAAGGTTGGAAAGTGCATCAATTGGACATAAAAACAACCTTCTTGAATGGTGATTTGCAAGAAGAGGTTTATGTGAAGCAACCTCCTGGATTTCTATGGAAGAGAAAGAGCATGTGATTTGTCGCTTGCATAAAGCCTTGTATGGTCTCAAGCAAGCTCCACGTGCATGGTATGACAAAATCCATAAGC
This sequence comes from Ceratopteris richardii, assembly GCA_020310875.1. Taxonomy (NCBI): domain Eukaryota; kingdom Viridiplantae; phylum Streptophyta; class Polypodiopsida; order Polypodiales; family Pteridaceae; genus Ceratopteris; species Ceratopteris richardii. The sequence goes on along the minus strand of CM035424.1, from coordinate 141,280,413 downwards.
ACTTGATTGCTCTTGCCTTCACATGTAGTCTGATTGAAAGCACACTTTATGTACGCAAAAATGGGGCTGATCTTATAGTGCTTGTTCTTTATGTCGATGCCATACTCTTGACTGGGTCATGTGATGCAAAACTTGACATTCTTATGGCTAATTTGCATCATACACTTATCTTGGTCTTTTGAGCTACTATCTTGGCATCCAGTTTGTATCCGTTGAGGGGGGAATTGTTATGCATCAAGCAAAGTATGTTGAAAACTACTTCAACGTTTTGACTTTGAGGATTGTAAGCCAGTTTCCACACCAGTTGAGACACGATTCAGGATCTCAGTTGAGGATTCCGGTGATGCATTTGACACTTCTCTTTATCAGCAAGCTGTGGGATGTCTTATATCTGCATGCAAGACAAGGCCGGATATATAGTATGCAGTTCCCCACTTGAGTCGATTCATGCATAACCCTGGCACTAAGCATTGGCAAGCGGTGAAACGTGTGTTTAGATATCTCAGAGGCACTTTGAGCTTAGGTCTCTTTTATGGCAGAGATGTTTAGCCATGCTTGCATGCTTTTACAAATAGTGATTGGGCTGGTTGTTATGACACTCGCATGTCCATTAGTGGTAATTGCTTTTTCCTTGGAGACTCATGCATATCTTGGTTGCATAAGAAGCAACCTATAGTGGCGACATCGAGTTGTGAAGCTGAATACAGGGCAGTTTTCACAGCTACAGTGGACTGGGTGAGACGCCTATTGATGAATCTTTGCATGGAGATTGATGCTGCTACGCATATTCTCACTGATAGTCAGAGTGCTTTGGCTGTTGCACGAAACCTAGTGTTTCATGCACGGACCAAACATATTGAGGTGCATTATCACTATGTGAGAGAGCGCCTTCATGCAGAAGATATTGATTTGGTGTATGTGCCTACACAAGATAATGTGGCAGACATATTCACCAAAGCTCTACCATGGGAAAAGTTTGAAGCTTTTCGCAAAGCTTTAGGCTTATTACCTTGTAGGGGCTGATCTGTCACTCCCTATAGGTGTTCACATCATTCGCTCTAGGGGTTTTGTTACAATTATGTGTTCCTCGAGTAGCTTTGATGTGAACCTTTTCCCTATACATGGGCACTTTTTACTCTAGTGTTGGCTAGAGGTTTTTTCCCCATGTTACCACATACTTGATACTCTCATATGTGATGGTACTTTGTACTTAGGGATATTATTCAGCTCTTACTTCAGTTCAGTTCATCATCAATAAAGAGAGAGCTATTCCAGCCATCGTCTTCTTCGTGTGTCTTTGCTGTGTTTGTGCTCCTTGTGTGTGCTTCTCATGTGTCTCTCACACTTCTACACACACCCATCATTTAGGTCTTATTCAAGGCCTCTTTCTTCCCCTCAATCAAGACAAGATGATCATGAGACTCTTTGCCAATGACATTTATGCACAAAGATCCAACCAACGTTGATACCTTTTGGTGTTGCCTAAATACATTTTATGAGGCATTAAGTTTCAAAATAAACCACTCTAAAACTGCTTTTAGGGCGGTTATTGGGCATCCACCTCAAATTTTGGCTGATCATGGCTATCAATTGATCCTCACGGGATAAATCTTCTGCCTCTTATGTATTTCGATGGGATTCCATGTTTCAATGGGTCAGCGATGGGACTAACGATGAAGAATGGTGCTTGTTGCGAAGCAGATTCAATGCTTGGGAGGGCTCAAAGACTTGCCTCCTTATTGGGCATGACTCCCCTCACCTTGAGGGTCTTAGATGGCACAACAACAATAGTCTTGATAAAATTCCAAGATTCGAGAAGAATGGACTTTCACATCATGCTTAATAAGAGATGGTATCTCGATTGGTCATGTTTTAAGTGGGATTTCAAGTTCCAATCCATAGGCATCCCCAAATTGAGGTTTAAAATTGGTTCTTATGTGGCAAATCCTCCACGAGGGAATTTGGACTAATGTAAAAGTTAAAATTTTTGGAGCCCCTCTGTTACACTTGTGTTGATGTGAACCTTTTCCCTATACATGGGCACTTTTTACTCTAGTGCTGGCTAGAGGTTTTTTCCCCATGTTACCACATACTTGATACTCTCATATGTGGTGGTACTTTGTACTTAGGGACATTATTCAGCTCTTACTTCAATTCAGTTCATCGATCAATAGAGAGAGCTATTCCAGCCATCGTCTTCTCTGTGTGTCTTGCTGCGTTTGTGCTCCTTGTGTGTGCTTCTTGTGTGTCTCTCGCACTTCTACACACACCCAACAGTGGTATCAAAGCAGGTTCAACTTCTTCTCAAGTTTCGGTTTTTCGCGTCGCGGCGTGCGTGCACTTTAACAGTGCAAATCGACTTCGGAGAATAGAAGTGTGAATTTCAGCAGCCCGAAAACATTTCCACCAGGTGCACTGGGGTTTTACCCCCATTTCGAAGCCATTCGTGCAATCAGAATTGCCATCAGAGTGACGGTTTGTGAGCTGAAATTTCAGCACTCATTTCAGTTTTCGTCGAAGTGAAGATTTTGTCACATTCTTGTTCCTTAGTGAAATGGCAGGCAGCAATGACTTGTTTGGCATGCTTCAAGCTGAAGATAAGCTTGATGGGACCAACTATCTGATGTGGTCTTACATGATGAAGCACGTTCTGGTTGCAAAACAACTTTGGAACATAGTGGTAGATGTAAATCGAAGACCGGCAGGTGCTTCTACTTCACAGTCTACTGTCACAGATGGAGCTTCTTCTTCGAGTACAGTGGTTCTCCTTCTCCACCTACACAGGAGTAGCTTAGATGGGATGGAAAAGATGCACAAGCTCATGCTTTGATTGCGCTTTTAGTGAAGTCATATAGTTCCACACATTCGGTCATGTTCCACATCACGACAGGCATGGGACACTCTTGCTTCTTTGTATGCCATGCGTAATGAAGCACGTGTTGCATACTTGAGGAAGCAACTTGAGGATGTATGTATGGCTGAAAATGAGTCAGTGGATGTGTATGTGACACACATCAAGGACTTGAAAGAGCAATTGGCAAACATAGATGAGATCATTCCGGATGCATCACTCATTTCTACATTGTTGAAAGGATTACCAGAATCTTTTCAAAGCTTTGCTACTACACTTCGTTTGATTGCAAAAGGAAATCCTAATATCTATGCATTTGATGAGTTTGTGTCTCTTCTTTTGCAAGAAGAGCAATCTAGAGTGAATAGGAGTGGTTTGATTGAAGGAACGCAAGCACTTGCTATCTCACAAAAGGGGAAAAGCAAGTATGGTTCAGCTTTTGGTTCATCAAAACTCCTCTTCCACTCATTCCTCTAATGATGGTGATTTGCAAAAGAAGAAGAGATGCAAATATTGCCCGAAGGCAGGTCATACTATTGATGAGTGTAGAAAGCTTGCTAAACGAAATGAAAAGAAGAAGGAATCGGGCATGTCTATTGCTGAAAATTCAGCAAATGCAAAGAATGATGAAGCTAACATGGCTCAAGATTTTTGGGCATGTGTTGTTACATGTCATTATGATGCTTCTTTACATTCTAAATGGATGGTTGTGAGTGAGGCTGATTCGGATTGGTTCTTTGATAGTGGTGCTTCAAAGCACATAACATCATGCAAAAGATTTTTTGCCTCTTTGAAAGATGCACCTAAAGGAGGACATGTGGTGTGTGCAAACAATGCCTCTTATCCTATCATTGGAGTAGGAGAAATTGAGCTTACGGCTGCAAATGGAGGTGTGATTCTCTTGAAAAATGCATTGTATGTGCCCGGTATCAAGAAGAACTTAATTTCAGTTCCGTTGATTGCCAAAGCTGGACTTCATGTACACTTTGTTGATGATAAGTGTATGGTTCATGATTTCAGCAATGGCGATGTTATCGTGATGTCCGGTACATTATGTAATGGTTTGTATCGCATGGATACATACAAGAGGGCTGCCTCGAATGCCTTAGTTGCTCATACTTCTTCCATGGCTGAAATGGAGCTTTGGCATGCTCGTTTTGGTCATTTAAACTTCAATAGTTTGCTCTACTTGCAAAAGAAGGACATGGTTATTGGCTTGCCTACACTTGAGTCCATTGAAAAGCATGCACGTGAAGGTTGCATTCTTGGAAAAATGCATCGTGCTTCTTCTCCAAAAGATAGTCACACACACACTACAAGAAAATTGCAACTTGTTCATAGTGATGTATGTGGTCCCGTCAAGACTCCATCTTTTGGGAAGCATGTATATTTTGTTACCTTCATTGATGATGCTACTCGCCATACATGGGTGTATCCTATGAAAGCAAAGAATGAGGTATTTTCTTGCTTCAAAGCATTTTTAGCTATGGCTGAAAATTTTTCTTCACAAAAGCTTTTGACTCTACGCACGGATCGTGGTGGTGAATACATGTCACATGAGTTTAGTGCTTTTCTTCGTGAAAGAGGTATTTCACACCAATGTACGGTGCCATATACACCTCAACAAAATGGTGTTGCCAAGCGTAAAAATAGAACTCTACTTGAAATGGCACGATGTATGGTTAAAGGAAAGCATCTTCGTCATAATTTTTGGATGGAAGCGGTCATGTGTGCAAATTATGTGTTGAATCGCTGCCCTACAAAAGCATTGAGATTCATCACTCCTTATGAGGCTTGGAATGGTCATAAGCCTATGGTTAGTCATATGCGTGTGTTTGGTTGTTTGGCATATGCTCTTGTGCCATCACAACAACGTCACAAACTTGATGACAAGGCAAAGAAATGTATATTTGTTGGTTATAGTGCTGCAAGTAAGGGATATCGGTTGTACCATCCATTGACAAACACAATTATTGTGAGTCGAGATGTGGTATTTGCTGAGAATTCAGTTTTCCCTCTACTTGAATACAAAAAACTGCCAACAGTTAGCTCACAAGATGTGTTCGATACACTCATGCCTTCGTTCCAAAATGGTGCGCTTGACTATGGCCATGTAGACCAGCCAACTGAGGTTCAAAGGGCTGAAAAATTCCAGCCAAATAGGGCTGAAAATGCAGAGAATTTCCAGCCAAACATGGCTGAAAAAATTCAGCCAAAAATTGCCAAAACTGTTGGAAATTTTCAGCCACATATGGCTGAACATTTGCGTCCAAATATGGCTGAAACTGAGCACGAAATTCAGCCCACGCATGATGTACATATTGAAGATGTTTTACATAATGAACGCATGTCTATCAAGAGTGCACAATCTATGCCAAAGTGGCTGAAACAAACTTTGCAGGATAGCAAATTGAGTGCACCTTTACTTGGTAGAACAAGATCAAGCTCTCACCATGCATCAAATAATTTTGTGGATTATTCTCTTATTGCTACAGCATGTAATGAAGAGCCACTTTCTTTTGAAGATGCATGTGACGATCCACAATGGATGAGTGCTATGCAATCAGAAATGGATTCCATACATAGGAATGGTACTTGGGAGTAATGTGAATTGCCAAAAGGAAAGAATGTCATTGGCACAAAGTGGGTTTACAAGATTAAGAAAAAATCTGATGGTAGCATTGATCGCTACAAAGCTAGATTGGTTGCCAAAGGATATGCACAGCAATATGGCATTGACTATGAGGAAACTTTTGCACCTACTTCACGCAGGACTACCATTCGTACCGTGGTTGCATTGGCTGCCCATCGAGGTTGGAAAGTGCATCAGCTAGACATAAAAACAGCCTTCTTGAATGGTGATTTGCAAGAAGAAGTCTATGTGAAGCAACCTCCTGGATTTGCTATGAAAGGGAAAGAGCATATGGTTTGTCGCTTGCATAAAGCCTTGTATGGTCTCAAGCAAGCTCCACGTGCATGGTATGACAAAATACATAAGCACTTGATTGCTCTTGGCTTCACATGTAGTCTGATTGAAAGCACACTCTATGTACGCAAAAATGGGGCTGATCTTATAGTGCTTGTTCTTTATGTCGATGACATACTCTTGACTGGGTCATGTGATGCAAAACTTGACATTCTTATGGCTGATTTGCAGCATACTTTTGATGTCACTTATCTTGGTCTTTTGAGCTACTATCTTGGCATCCAATTTGTATCCGTTGAGGGGGGAATTGTTATGCATCAAGCAAAGTATGTTGAAAAACTACAGCGTTTTGACTTTGAGGATTGCAAGCCAGTTTCCACACCAGTTGAGACAGGATTTAGATTCTCAGTTGAGGATTCCAATGATGCATTTGACACTTCTCTTTATCAGTAGGCTGTGGGATGTCTTATATATGCATGCAACACAAGGCCGGATAAACAGTATGCAGTTTCCCAATTGAGTCGATTCATGCATAGCCCTGGCACTAAGCATTGGCAAGCGGTGAAACGTGTGTTTAGATATCTCCGAGGCACTTTGAGCTTAGGTCTCTTTTATGGCAAAGATGTTCAGCCATGCTTGCATGCTTTTACAGATAGTGATTGGGCTGGTTGTTATGATACTCGCGTGTCCACTAGTGGTAATTGCTTTTTCCTTGGAGACTCATGCATATCTTGGTTGAGTAAGAAGCAACCTACAGTGGTGACATCGAGTTGTGAAGCTGAGTACAGGGCAGTTTTCACAACGACAGTGGAGTGTATATGGCTGAGACGCCTATTGATGGATCTTTGCATGGAGATTGATGCTACTACGCATATTCTCACAAATAGTCAGAGTGCTTTGGCTGTTGCATGAAACCCAGTGTTTCATGCACGGACCAAACATATTGAGTTGCATTATCACTATGTGAGAGAGCGCCTTCATGCAGGAGATATTGATTTGGTATATGTGCCTACACAAGATAATGTGGCAGACATATTCACCAAAGCTCTTCCACGGGAAAATTTTGAAGCTTTTCGCAAAGCTTTAGGCTTGTTACCTTGTGGGGGCTGATCTGTCACTCCATGTATGTGTTCAGATCATTTGCTTCAAGGGGGTATGTTACACTTATGTGTTCCTCGAGTAGCTTTGATGTGAATCTTTTCCCTATACATGGGCACTTTTTACTCTAGTGCTTGCTAGAGGTTTTTTCCCCATGTTACCACATACTTGATACTCTCATATGTGGTGGTACTTTGTACTTAGGGAAATTATTCAGCTCTTACTTCACTTCAGTTCATTGATCAATAGAGAGAGCTATTCTAGCCATCGTCTTCTCCGTGTGTCTTGCTGCGTTTGTGCTCCTTGTGTGTGCTTCTTGTGTGTCTCTTGCACTTCTACACACACCCAACACCCTCCATGGTGTAAACAATGCCTTCATGGTAATGAGGACTTGGGACACCTCTTCTTTTCATGCCCCAAGTCAATATGTGAATTGCCGGCCCTTGGCAGAATAATGTTGCTACAAGGACAAGCAAACTGGAAGCAAGCGCTATTGGGTTGAGCGATTGGTTTTTCCTCAGCACATTGGAATGTTATAACAGGTGAGACCCTCCTAAAGAATAGTGGATTGAAAAATCTCTTTTCCTTCTAGGCAAAAGAGTTTCCAATTGTAAGAATCCCCTGCTTTTAGACATCATAGAGTGTTTTTCCTTGAGAGAGACAAGATTAAAAGCAAGTGCGCCCCCCATGAGGGGGACAAAAGGGACAAAATTGGTAGCCCTCCTAAAGAATAGTGGATTGAAAAATCTCTTTTCCTTCTAGGCAAAAGAGTTTCCAATTGTAAGAATCCCTGCTTTTAGACATCATAGAGTGTTTTTCCTTGAGAGAGACAAGATTAAAAGCAAGTGCGCCCCCCATGAGGGGGACAAAAGGGTTATCAACCTTCTTTGTAATGTCTTCTAGCAAGTTTTAACATTGGATTTTCATAGTCTTTTGGGACCTTTCTCGAGGGTGGGAGTTAGAACTCCAAGTTGTGAAAAATCTATGTACATTTACCATTGTACTCTCTCTTTTACACACACTCACACACACACATACACAACCACACACACACATAATGAGTGTGCAGGCAACCCTCTTAATTATGGAGTTGCAAAAAATCAGAGTAAATATATTGCTAAACCATTATATATATATGTGTGTGTGTGTGTGTGCGCTCGTGCATGCAACCCTCTTAGTTATGGAGTTGCACAAAATCAGAGTAAGCATATATATATATATATATATATATATATATATATATATATATATATATATATATATATATATATATATATATATATATATAATCACCATTGCATCTCCTTCAACCCACACCAAATTATTGAGCAGTAGTCCACTTAAATTCGATAAAGTGTTATTTAAGGCACTTTCTCGGGGATTAAGATTAGTTCTTCACTATTTCTGTATTAGTATAATCCCATATTATATGCCCCAAATCTCGCCTCTTATTGCCATTTCCCATTGAAGTGTCTCTGAATATCCAGATGCATTGATCGAGCTTCGTAGTTCCTTAATTGCTAACTTTTTTTGGAGACACCTCAATTTGCTAAAATATTGGCAGTTGTACATGTGCAACAATCGTTGGTGGTTGACTATTATTGAGCAACCAATTGGTTGACTATAATTGAGCAACCAATACGTATTTCTTACTAATACGTAGCCAGATTATGTATGACTCGAAGGACTAATTAACATACTAGAGGCCTTTTCAACTCATTTTTGAAGATGATAATGTAGCTTTTCATGTGTTCCAAACTAGAACATGGATGATTATACAAGCTAAAGAGTAAGTGGTTCCGGCATGATACAAAAAATTTATGTATGTGTTATGTGTGTGTATGTATGTATGAACCTACATATATATGTATTTATGAATATATGCATGAATGTATGTATGTAACCAAGTATGTAAGTATGTATGTACACACGTATGTACCTAATGATCAACCATTCTATAAAATATTGTTATCCTATCATAATTATATTAAGCTTGTAGGAAAAATAGTCTTCAATATTTTTATAATAAATTCTCTCAAAGATTCCAAAGCTAGTGTCTTATTAGAGGAGGTCTACGATTTTGGAAATTCATTGATTGAGCCCTTAGGAGTCTTACCTTCTCCATTCATGCGAGATATTCCAAAAAACATTCAACACTTAGGAGTTGTAAGAAATTCATATACTAGGATGTTGTGACATTCATATTAAATAAGGAATAATTAAGTAATTCAAGTAAAAAAGCAAGGAATAATAAAGTAATTCATGCGGAACTCCTATTGGAGCCTCTCCAAAAGTTATTTTTAATAGGCATTTTACAATGCATTGTCGTTTTTTGGTCGGCTGGTCAAATTCTTAGAAGAAGAGTGATGGTCTCCATACTCTTCTTGTTCACACCAAATGAGGCTTGTCTTGAATGTAGGGATGAGATCAATGATGTTAGCTAGAGATTCAACCATGATCTACTTGAATGTCTATCCAACATCAATAATGACATCCCTATATCTTGGTTACCGTCACTCCTAGCAGAGTAGAAAAGACATCAAGTAGGTCCTTAATACTTTCTAGGATATGCTAAATTTTCGATATGTAAGAAATCATTTAAAATATTCAAGCCACATCTGATAGAGTGGTAGAGAGATGCCTATTTTAACATGGTTTCATGACAACTTTATAGCTATTCAACGGAGAGGGTGGAAAACAAACCAAGTAGGTCTTTCCTAAGAGTCGCATCTCATTGAAGCCACCTCTAGAGTATGTTGAATGTAAAATCTACAAGAAGTAATTTCAAAACGGGGCATGGTTTGTGCCAATGAGCTTGGCCAAGATTTCTACTTCTTCAAGGTAGATTTTGATAGGGTTTATGGTATAATAGAGTGGTATTTCATCATCCAATTTCTTCAAGATATTGGCATAGGAAAAAATTTCATGAATCTTGTCCATGTCATCTTTTGAAATGCTTATGCTAGGGTTTCCATTACGGAGAGATTAGTCAAACCCTTTAAGTTGTAAAGTCCTATAAGACAAGGTTAACCTTTAGCCGCTCTTGTCTTTGCTATCGTTAGTGATGCACTAGGTTGGCTTATAGAGGATTTCTTGAATAATGGGCTCATCAAAGGTGTAAAGGTATCCAAGTCTCCCTCTCCCCTCCGCTTGAAAAGTTTTGATAATGACACTAGTCTTCTTACCAATGCTAATCATTTTTTTGCTTCTAATCTCATTTAATTTCTCAATGTTTATTTTTTTTTAGTGGATCACATATTAATTATTAAAAAAATGGCCTTAAAGCTTCAAATAATGTCATTGCTAATGGTCTCTAGGATTCTGGGTATTTCCATGGGATCTGATGTTTCTCTTAATCGAAGATGGGATTGGATTCTTTGAAATTTTAGCAGAAACAGCTTCAGGTGGCATGGAATGCAAGGCAATCTTTGTAGTCGACTTTTGTTTTACATCATTTCACTCTCGCAAGTATAATTTATTTCCTTGCCTATCAGATGCAAAATAAAAGGACATTTGTTGAAAGTTATTGTTGTATTAGGAAGGTTTCTAAATGCGACAACAATGGTTATCAATGTCCAACCTTGCAAAGCTTAGTGGTTTGATGCCTTGAGTTTCTGGGAGGAAATTATGAGTTCAAGTCTTGTTTGGACATATCTATGAGTTCTTAAAAAATGGGTGCCTCTACCTTACGAAGTTGGATGTGTGAGTGTATTTCCAATTCATTGCACTCTCAAGAAAAGACAATGGTTATCAACACGTTCATCTTTCTCCCACCTCTACTCTCTTAATCAATGTGAGCCATGGGCTTGGCTTATCAACAAGAACAAAGAGCTCTTCTCCTTGAAAGTTGTCCTACATTTGAGGGGACACAACCTTATTCCTCTTTTCTCTCCCTTCAAGATCTATATTGAGGGTTTCGAGCGTGTTTCCAATTCATTGTACTCTCAGAAAAAAAACAATGGTTATCAACACGTTCATCTTTCTCCCACCTATATTCTCTTAATCAATGCGAGCCATGGGCTTGGCTTATCAGCAAGAACAAAGAGCTCTTCTCCTTGAAAGCTGTCCTACACTCGAGGGGACACAGCCTTAGTCCTCCCTTCTCTCCCTCCAAGATCAATATCGAGGGTTTTGAGCATGTTGCCTCTCTCTGGAAACACCTTAAAGATCATATCAAGATAAGCTCAAGATGGGCTATAGAATTAGGGAAAGAGACTCCACTTGGTTCCTTATGGTTGGCTAACATACAAATGGATGGGGGTATCTGTAAGATAAAAAGCTCCGGTTTAAAGGGATTCAAGACGTGAAGGACCTTAGGAATCATGGAAGTAATAGATGGATCCAACTTGGAGACATTGACCTCAACCTCAGGCAAACTTCAAGATCTCATTTTAATGCAATTTAAGAGTGAACCCTATTCCGAAGACCTAGATTGGAAAGAGGGTAGGCCTACAGAGGAGGTGGCTTGGGCTCTTAGAGAGGTGAGCTCTCACTCCAGGATCAATAAGCAACCAAGCTTGAACTACAAGAGCACAAAATAAAGTGTGAAAAGTTAAGGGGCAAAACTTCTTATTTTCTTGACAAGAAACATCCACCTTATGTAAGTACATGGGCAAAACGTTTTTCTTCAATTCCAAGTGGAATATTGTTTATTTTTTGTGTTTTTCCGAGTGACTCTTTGTAAACTTTTTCTAATTTCCAGGTGGAATATTTGTTTCTTCCAATGTCTCTATGTGAAAGTAACCTTGACAACAACTTTTGTCCTTGTATCAATGTGATGGGTAAGCTCACCCATGTCTAGTGATATTGTATTCTTCCTTTTTCAAAATAAAAAACAACCCTTCCCAAAGAAAAGGTGTGTTGCTCTATTGTGCTCTAGATAGAGCCTTCCCTAGGTAGGTTGCTCTTCATTAGATTTTTTTCAAAAGGAGGTTCAACAAAGGCCTACTCCATCGGCTTTAACATTGAATTTTTTTTTTCCAAAAGAAGGTTCCACAAAAGCTTAATCCCCTACTTTTAACTTTGAAAATACAACTATACAAGTGAATGGGCATAGTAATGACTCTGGCGAGTTTAAACCAATTGTAACCCAATCTAACCCATACTTTGTGGGATAGAAATCTTAAGGTTGCTTGACAATGTCTTGTGAACTATTGACTCAATCAATGCTGACAAGCTATGGAAATCAATCAATGCCGACAAGCTATGGAAATCAATCAATGCACACAACCTATAGCTTCTCATGTTTTCTTTTTTCTTTTGAGAGTACAATGAATTGAAAACACACTCACACATCCAACCTTGTAAGGTAAAGGCACCCATCTCTCAAGAACTCATAGATACATGTCCAATCAAGACTTGAATTCCCGAAGAACTCATAGATACATGTCCAACAAAGATATGAATTCAGGACTTCTTCGGAGAGACTCAAAGCATCAACTTGATCACAAGACTCGATCAAACATTAGCTGCAGGTGGTAAGACAGCTTCTTATGTTTTCTTTTACACAAGTCTCGATCAAACATTAGGTGCAGGTGGTATATTGTAATATGCTCTGATTTCTGCGTCTTCAAGCAGCGAGCGGCGTCTTCTCAGCGGCTCGTCTGAACATGTCTTCCACGAACAAGCTGAAATGAGCGGAAGAGGCTCCGGAGGAGGCCGCCTGCAGCTCAGATGCCCTCTTGCGGAAGGAGAGAGTCTGATCACTTCGCATCAGAGTTTTAATGGCTTTCTCTATCTCGTTCGCGCAGAAGGGCCGCATCAGCTGCACGCCCGTTCCCCACACGCAAGACATCTCCCAGCTGTTCGTGAATTGGTCGAGGAAACATGGCCACGCCAGCATTGGAACCCCTCTTGTCACGCTTTCGGTGGTAGAGTTCCACCCCGCATGCGATAAGAAGCCGGCAACCGCTCGGTGTGACAGAACCTTGAGCTGCGGCGTCCATGTCGTCAGCTTCCCAAATTGCTTGGCGAACTCGAAGAACTCCTCACTCAACGATTGCCGTACCTCGTCGTCCCAGCATCTCCGCAAGGCCCATAGGAAAGGCTGCCTGCAGGCGACAAGCGCCTCCGCCACTTCCCGGATGTCGTTCTGTGCGCGCGTGACGATGCTTCCAAAAGAGATATACAGCACGGAGTTGTCTTCTTGGCTATCTAACCATTCAAGGCACTGTGATTCTTCCTCCTGCCATAAGCTGCCGCGGAAGGTAACGTCCTCGTCGCACAGGGGACCGAGTAGCAACAGCTTCGAGCGGGGGATGATGGAAGAATTGCAGAGGGCATCAATGAAAGGAGCCTCTATCGCCTGGAAGGAGTTGCTGATGACCCAGGCGGTCTCATCCATCCTGTGAAACTGAGACTCTAACGTCCGTCGTAGCCACTGGGTGTTCTCATTCTCCTCGCGAGCGAGCCCCTCCCAGTTGAAAGGAAGATCGTAGGGATCGATGGGCGGCAGACCTTCAACGACCAGATCCGTGGGTGGCAATATTCCCCTGCAAGTCACTACAAAACGCCATTTTTTTATACAGCATGGAATCCAAGCACACAGAGATCTTCGCTATGGTTTTCCCTCAGAGGGTCATCATGCAGGGACTCTTTCGCGAGAGAGGGGCAGACCAGACATAGCTGAGTCTACCGCTCTCGCGCAAGAGCTCGAGTTATCATCACGAAACATGGAAAAGAGAGAGCAGCGTCTGGCATACTTGCAAGTACCTGGTGTTAGCATTGGGTCATGGCCTGTCGCAACGATCTTGGACATGGAGACATAGCAACAGCAGGTCGCGAACGACATGGTCCAGAACAGAGCTCTAGGGATGCCGCACTTGAGGGCCACATCTAGAGTCCATGGCAAGTAGGAGTCGGAGACCAGGCAGGTCACGGAGGGCAAGCTCTGATCAGAGTCGATGGAGCTTATGAGCTGTTCGAGAGCGCCGCTCAGACTCTCCACTGCGCGCATAAAAGCCATGTCGATAGGGCTACGTGGGTTATCTGCAGGCAGTCCGTCGTCCAGCCCTACCATCCGGAATAGGCCACCGCTCTCCAACTCCAGCTGGGTGATGCCGAATCCACCTTCAGCGGCTCTGCGCATGTGCGCCACTCGGTATTCGACGGTTACGAAGGTCACCATGATTCCCCTCGCCACGAGTTTCTGCGAGAAATGCATCGTGGGAATGATGTGCCCCTGAACAGGCATCGGCATAACCAGTACATGAGGCTTGTTCGCGCTGCTGATGCTCATCCTTGCCACACGATCCTCTTCCTCTTCCTCTTCCTCTGTTTCTCTTTCGTTCTGCTTCATTTCATTTTATTTGGGAAAGCTGTATGACGTATGCGCAAATAGGGAGAGTCGAGAGAGTCAAAGAGATTTGGGTTGATTTTAAGAACGGTCGCAAGTTTTCAACACACCAAGCTGTTCAACAGACAATTTCAATATTTATTAATTGGAACAATCTTGACATCTTCACCTTGCTCTTTTTTTCAATCCTCCTCTTCCCGAAAGGCTCTAATCTCGTGTGCTCCCTATGGAAGAGTTGGAACAAAATCAAAAGCTACACAAGAATTAGTGAAGACTAAAAGTGGGCAGCCGGTATCAGACAAAACGACTATCTAGTTTCCGATCCATGGCATCCGGAGTGTGGAATCTTGAAACATTCAAAATGCCAAGAAGTTATGGAACAAAGGCTTCAAAAAATGGAAACATCTCTGGAAACAAGACACCAACCGGTGGATCAACTTCGAGGATATTGACCCTTGCGTCAACATTTCGTACGAAGAATGGAACACTTTGCAAAGTAGATGTCTCGCCTGGGACCGACACAAAGTTCGCCTTCTCATGGGACACGACACGTCGAGCTCGCATCGTCTCAAATGGCACAATGGGAATAGCCTATCAAAAATCTCAAACATCAAAGAAACGATTGACTATCAAGTTAACCTCAACAAGAAGTGGTGCCTGTCATGGACGCGGCTTCGGTGGGACATGAAGTTCATGGCTATCTGGCACCCCCTGATAGAAATCAAAAAGTCTGTCCTCTTATGGCAAATTCTTCATCATGGAATCTAGACCAACCTTAAGGCCAGGAAATTTTGTGGGATTCCTCTTCAGAAACATCTCAATTGGCAGCAAGCCCTGCTGGGAGAAGCGATTGGCTGCTCCGCGACTCTCTGGAACGCCATCAGAGGGGAGGTCCTATAGAAAATCTGGCGGGAAAGATGTGCTTTCAACTTTGGTGACTCCCCCAAAGAGTGTTCAATTGAGAAATCGTTGTTCCTCCTTGGCAAAAGGATTGTTAACTGTAAGAAATCCCCCCCTTCAGGCATCATCAAGTACTCCTTTTGATCAATAACAAGCTTAAACCCAAGTGGACCCCTCATGAGGGTGATGAGAGGGTGATTAACCTTCTTTGTAATGCCATCTAAGCTCTGTAAAACTTCCCCTGCTTTGTGGGATTTGGGGGGTCCCGTGGGCACTAGTCCCCTTCTCTTGTACTTTTCTTTATTTAATCAAGTCCGGGAGAGCAGGCTAATGCCGAACTTCCTTTATATTAAAAAAAAATCAATATTTATTCATAAATAATAAAAGAAATAAATTTATAAATGTAATAAAGTAGAAAACATAATTTAGTCAGCACATTGGATCAGATGGTTGAGTCCCTCGCCTCTTGAGGCAAGGGAGAGGGTTCATCTCTCCCCACGAGCACGACACATAGATCAGACCTTTGGGTATGATATTGAGTCAAACGAGTTGTGAAGTCCATTTTGGGCAGTCGTAAGACCTTGTCAAACCAATCTAATTCTTGTTCTAAGAAACAAAGAGGATCGTACGGGTATTATGCCCATTCACCTTGTACAGTTATATTTTCAAAGTTAAAGTTGGAAATTCGACTAAAACTCCATTTAAAACAAAAATGTAATAACTTAAATTTTATGCGTAATAACATGTAAAAGGAATTGACTTTCATAGCTAAGAGGATATAAGATAGTGAATGAACAGAAAAATGAATCGCATTGTTATGCAAGAACTAACGAAAAATTGATCATTTTATTTTTATTTTGTCTTTGTACATAATTGGAGCAATGTCTTCTTTGTATTTTGATATGATTTTGAGATCATTATTGAATCTATCAAAAAAATATGAATTCTTTTGTGTCATTTAATAGCTCTCTAATTTTAATTTATCAAAGTTAATCTTGTCTTGCTTTTGGGGAAGTTTACTCAATAATGTATTTTTTGCTAAGTTTGATAAGCTTTTTATTCTTCATATCTAGACTAGTTGCTTACCTTTAAAATTATTTATAATTTTCTCATAAATTCATTAGAACCAGCCTCCACCATATGCCAAAAAAAGAAAACTCACTTTTAAGCTCCTCTAGTTAAAGATTGTCTTTTTCTCAAACATCATGTAGAAACACTCGAACATATTTTATGTTGGAGTTAGACGTTTGCGGAAGCACGCGAACAACACAAGGAAGAAGAGGAAGCTTGGAGCACAACACACAATACTGAATGTATTACCACTAGAATGTACAAAGATAAGTAACCCATTAGGGTTATAGGCGTATATATAATCTGGGGGAAAAAAACCTCCTTAATGTTGAGATATCAAGCTCAACACGTGATGATCCAGGATGACATGCATCACTTTTTCATTTGTCTGACATATATAGTGGTCACATTGGTATATGTCAGGGACACTTCATTGAGCTTCATTAGATTTATCTACCGAGAGTGATGGCACATTTGTTTCTTGGCAGCTCACTCATTCACGGACATTAGGTTTTTTCCTTATGTAATGGTCTTTATATATTGGAGTAGTTGTATTCTTGTTTTTAGGTCATTCTTGTACATTCCTTTTTATGTAATAGAAGAAGAAGAAGAAGATCATTCTTCCTTGCCTCAATCTAAGTGTGTGCTTCTCTTTGATTATGAGAGTGTGTGCATGTGAGCTCTCTTCCTTATCTCCTTCCTCATGACATGGTATCAAAGCTAGTGAAGTTGTAGAGAGCTCTTGGAGAAGGCCGACGGTGAAGAGCACGTGAGAAGGCATGGAGAAAGCGCGATTCACAAACGACCTCAGATTGCTATAAAAATTAGCATGAAGGTAGAAGACCGCAAAACATTTTCAAGAGTTATCCCTTTAGGCTCTTTAGGGTCACTTGTTATTATCAGATTAGTGTTTCACAGCCATCTTGATCTCCATTTTGAGCCCACAAGGTGGAGCCCATAGAAAAACCACGTCGTTTTGCAAAATTGTAACTTGCATCCTATTCGGCAACACTCATATATTCTAGATCCAGAATTTCAAGCGATTCTGTGTACTGTGGATACATGAAAACTGTGTTTTTCTGAGATCAAACTATCACATCATAGTGCGAGAGTTTTCAAGCAGAAGTGCTACTTGTAGTGTTTTGCAGTGTTGTGAATTGCTTCAGAAATGGCAAATGCAGATGCAATGAGTCAGCTTATGAGCGATAAGCTGGACAAGAACAACTTCCATGCTTGGAGATTCAGAATGAAGAATTTCCTGATGGGGAAAGGCTACTAGAAGTACATCGAAGGAGAGAACGAAAATGCTCCGCAATTACCAGAGAGGAATTGGAGTGCGAACCAGTTAAGAGCATATGAGGAATGGAATCAAGGAGCGAAAGGTAATGTATTGCTATTTGTTAGCATACATGATAGCATGATTGGGCACATATAGGATGCCAAGACTCCAAAAGAGGCTTGGAATAGTTTGGTCACATTGTATGAGACCAATACAAAGGCATGGAAGTTGCAACTCAAGAACAAGCTGCATACATTGGAGAAGAAGGGCATGTCGGTAAGTGAGGCTACACCCTGAAAATCAAAAGCATATGTGAGTCACTTGCATCTATTGGTGTGAATGTAGATTTCAAACTCCCAAGGAAAACCTAGTTCTGAGAAGGTATTCTACTCTAGTAGAGGAAGAGGTAGAGGTAGAGGTTTCGGAAGTGGAAGAGGAAACAGTAACCACGATCAAGGTCAACAACAGAATCATACAGGAGGAAAAGGACAGTTTCGAGGTAGGGGGAGCCAAAGAGGCCGTAGAAATTTCCAAAGAAATGATTAAGGTAATGACAGTAAAGGATGTTGGAATTGTGATAAACCTCAACACTTTGAACGTGATTGGAGGTTGAAGAATCAAAATAACAGAAGGCAACAAAACAACTATGCATCCACAAGTGCAGATGATTCTGAGAAGTTGTTCATGGTTCAACATCACATGATGAATACGATGTCTGCAGGTGTTTCAAAATCGAATGATATGTATGGTATGACGATTCAAGTTCTTCAAATCACATGACTAGTCATGCGGAATGATTTAGTACTTTGTAGAAATTGCCGGTTCCTGGATATGTTGAAATAGGTGATAACACATCACACCCTATCGAGCATACAGGAAACATAGCATTGTCTATGGAGGATGGGAAGGTAAAACATCTTGCTGATGTGCTGCATGTTCCAAATATAACAAAGAATCTGGTTTTTGTTGGCCAAATAGTTGACCAGGGATTACAAGTCAGGTTCAATGTTGATGGGTTATATGTAGAAGAATACAAACAGGATGGACGATTGATTGCCAAAGGAAACAAAGTGGGTAGGATGCTCACCTTAAATGTGAAAATTTGTGAAATGAATGCAGCCATGTTTGCAAAAGGTGCAAGAGTCATTGCTGATATAGAGATTTGACACAAATGGATTGGACATGCAAAGGCTGAAATTGATGCAGTCAAAGGAGATTGTCCATGAACTACCAAATTTCAAGGTTGCAGAGATGCAAAAGGTATGTGTAGCATGTCAATTTGGAAAACAATCAAGAGCATCATTTCCACATGACAAGCATGTTAGTGAGAACATACTAGAAATAGTGCATACAAATGTTTGGGGTTCTGCAAAGACCACATCTATGGGCGGTTGTAGGTTGTATGTTACTTTCATTGATGACCATACATGAAAAGTGTGGGTATATTTCATGAAGGAGAAGAGTGAGGTGTTCACTCACTAACTTTTAAAGCTATGGTGGAAAAGTAGACAGGGAAGTACATTCAGACATTAAGATTTGATGGAGGAGATGAATACATGTCAAATGAGTTCAGCAATTTTCTAAAAAATCATGGAATTTGGCATCAGTTTTCATGCAGATACACACCACAAAAAAATGACATTGTTGAATGCAAAAATAGCAAGGGCCTTGATGGCTGAGAAGAATATGCCTCATTGTTATTAGGTAGAAGTTGTTCATACTGTTGTATATATCATGAACAGAATCCCCATTACTGTTGTACATCAAGTTACACCTGAAGAGAAGTTTATAGGTAAAAGTCAAACTTATCACATCTAAGAGTTTTTGGCTGTATTGCATATGTACATGTTCTAGATGAATTGAGGATGAAGCTTGATCCAAAAGCAAAAAAGTGTGTCTTCATTGGATACTCCCTTGAGAAAAAGGGATATAAATGTTATAACCCACTCACACGACAGGTGAAGGTGAGCAGAGATGTGGTATTTGATGAAATGTCAAGATTCTATGCAGATGCCAAAGAAGGACTGAATCTTGAACCAAATGACAAAGAAAATGCTGAAAAATCAAGTGCAAAATCTCAAGCTTTGAGTGGACCGAAAGCATCACCAAGCAATAGTTCCAACTCAAATCCATGGAGTGGAAGATTGCGTGGAAATTTCAATCCAGCAAATTCATCAATTACATCCAAGAAAGGTAAAGAAAAGCTTTCTGCTGGTCATAAAACATGTGTAGGTTTTGAAGATGTTGATGGAGATTCAACCGGTTCAGAAAAGAGTCTTGATGAGGAACTTGGATTGCCCTCTATGAAGACTCCAAGCGTAAGAAAGGCACATGCAGATGATACAGGGAGAAGTGAACCAGGACCAAGAAGATCTGGGAGGATACAGAATTCAGTGCAATGATTGACATATGATAGTTACAATATGGTTCGTCATTGTGCCTACATGGCAAAGGTAATACAAGATGCTAAACCTTCTTGTTTTGAAGATGCAATTGGAAATGCAGATTGGGAAAAAGCTATGGATAAGGAGATGGCTGCACTTTATGGAAACAAACATGGAAGCTAGTTCCATTGCCACAAGGAAAAAAACCCCATAGGCTGCAAGTGGGTTTAGAGGGAAAGCACAATGCTGATGGTAGCATAAGCAGGTATAAAGCACATTTGTTAGCAAAAGGATATGGACAAACTTATGGCATTGATTATGAGGAAACATTCAGCCCTGTAGTTAAAATGTCTATTATCATAACACTTCTTGCCTTAGTTACAACAAGAGGATGGACATTGCATCAGATGGATGTGAAGAATGCTTTTCTACATGGTGAGTTACAGGAAGAAGTATACATGGACCAACCACAAGGATATGAATATTCAAAGCATCCAAACTATGTTTGCAGGTTGCAAAAGGTTTTGTATGGGCTGAAGCAAACGCCTCATGCATGGCATGCAAGGATTGCTGATTACTTGAACACCGTTGGATTTTCTATGTGTGATGCAAATCATTCACTATTTGCAAGGAAAGGTCATGATGGCATCACAATTATGGCTATCTATGTTGATGACTTGATTGTAAGTGGTGATAATGAAGAAAGCATCAAAGACGTAAAGCAACTTCTTATGTAGGAATTTGACATGAAAGATCTTGGTGTGTTGTGCTATTTCTTGGGCATTGAGTTTATACATACAAAAACAGGTATATGGATGTCGCAAAGGCAATATGCCTTGAATATGATGCAAAATTATGGTATGGCTGATTGTAAGATGATTTCTATGCCATTATGTTAGAATTCAAAGTTAGATACTACATCAGGTGAAGCATATACATGCACAGACATATACACACACATACACATGCACATGCACATGCACATACATACATATACACACAGATACACATGCACATACATACATATACACACACATACATATAAACTTAGGTACACACATATGAATGAATTATATAATTAAAGTATTAAAACACATGCTTAATATAAACAATAATAACAATCAATAGAACAAAACTCTTTATTACTTAATACCATACACACAATTCAAAACATAACTAAAATGAAAAATATATAGATAATATATATATATATATATATATATATATATATATATATATATATATATATATATATATATATATATATATATATATATATATATATATATATATATATATATATATACATATCAATGTAAATACATATAAACCAATGTCATAATCAACTAAAATCCTAATCATCATCATCATGATCATCATCATCAGCAGCAATATCATGATCATCCTGATCTTCCTCATCCTCATCCTCACGATCATCCTGTGACGATCGAGA
The DNA here is from genome assembly GCA_020310875.1 of Ceratopteris richardii. Taxonomy (NCBI): domain Eukaryota; kingdom Viridiplantae; phylum Streptophyta; class Polypodiopsida; order Polypodiales; family Pteridaceae; genus Ceratopteris; species Ceratopteris richardii. The sequence goes on along the minus strand of CM035424.1, from coordinate 141,259,157 downwards.
TTGGCCCTCCTGTGTCTGTCTCTCCACCTCATCCATATTTGTCTCTCCGTAATACTCGTGTATTACATATAAAGTTAAAATAAAACAATTAAACCATTCATAGAAATAAAATAATGATATAAAATTTAATAATACTCACAAAGGCATCAGGATGATCTTGCATATACTCGCTCAAACGCCGATATCCAAAATGTGTAGCATACTCGATCTCATGTTTCCTAGGATATCGGCCATAATCCTTCTGCTACATTGAAACAAATAAAAAATATTAGTTGCTTGCATTTTAACTAAAATAAAATATATACTCACAATAACACATATACTTACAAATGTAGCTACAAAACCATTATGGCCCATTTGGCCTAGGTGCGATGTGTGGCCCGACTCCACTTTCTTCTTTGGAGCAGCCTGTTTATTTAAGAAAAAAATACATAAATTAGATGTTAAAATTTACTAAAATATATAAAGATTATAAATATAAACTATTAATTTGTGTACCTTCTACTGAGGAAATGACTCCTAAAGACGTAGCTGTCTACGAAAAAATTGCCACGTCTCAGGTGTTATGTTAGCTCGCCTCTTATTTTTTTCCACCATATAATATCTCCTGTTAATTTAATCTCAAACAAAAAAAAAATCAGAATATATACACACACATACACATACACATACCCACATACACATATACATGCAAACATATACGCATACATATATGTATACATATACACATATACATACATATAACATAAACACACATATACATATCCACATATATACGTACACACACATGCATGCATATACACTCATTCATACAAAACTCATGCATTTATCCCACAATAATGTGTAGTTGTGTGTATGTGAATATGTGTGTATGTGTAAATGTGTATATGTGAATATGTGTGTATGTGTAAATATGTATATGTGAATTTTTTGTGTATGTAGATAATCAGATTATTAATATCAAATACCATTATTTGTAGATTCTGATCAATCAGATGGAACTCCACCACCGTCTCCTCATTGTGCAACGACTTTATACTGTAAGTATATCAAACATTTAATTTTAAATATATTTGATGGATACATAACTTATATTTTTTTTTTCTTATTATGTGCAGATTTTGATCAATTAGAGGGTACTCCACCACCTCCTACCCATGCAACGACTTCACATGTGTCCTCCGATAGGAATTATGATGAATTTTACTATGAAGAGCATATTATATGTTGGTGTAACTCTTGTTATGACACGTATTGAAGACCACGATTGGAATGTATTGAACATGAGGCAGAGTATGGTACTTTTGAGCGTGCACCATCACCTGATCAACGTGATAATGCTTGGGTATGTATTTTCTATATATATTAATGTCATTATTTTATTTAAAAACCATAAACAAAATCAAATTACTGTTGATATACAGGAATACTTGCTTGATGATGATGATGATGATAATTTTTCTCATAATGTTAATATACCTCGTACACGTAATGGACTTGTTGTTCATCAATTACAAGCAGAGGTTTCTAGAAATCCTCTACCTCCTGGTTTAAAGACTGAAATGGTTGGAGATTATCCATTGCCAGCTCATGATCGTTCTTTAGTACAAACATATGATAGAAGAAGATATGGAGGATGGAATAGAGGACCACTTCCTTTAGATGGAGAGGTTTTCAACTTTTGGGGTAATCGCTATATGATTGCTCCATCCACTATTACTAATGCTGGTCGTGGTCTCTTTATTGTAGAGGATTTGTATGTGCCTCCGAACTCTGAAGTCACTCTTATGTCATTTTGTGGTCCTATATATGGATGGGGAGATTGGCATCGACTTTCACGTTATGTTCAAAGCATGAGTACTTATGGAATATGCTTGAATGCAACATCCCTTACTAGTATAAGGATTTTACATGCAGAAAATGAAAGATTATATATTGATGGAAGACCTTACACACATGGAAATATAGCAAGTTTAATAAATAGTAGTCGAGGGTTACATAATAGTTCAAGTACTAATTGCACGTTTGAGGAGCGTGAAAATAGTCATGAATCACCATACATGAGTAGAGATGTATCAAGATACATAGTTGTCAATGCTATTACTACATTACATGTCGGTGATGAACTATTAGTGAATTATGGATGGTGTAGACCTCCAAGAGCACCTTTTAGCTAGAGAGAATAAAATTTTTTAATCCATATTTAATAAGTTATATAATTTATTTTATATTTAAAGTTTACTTTTTACTCATTTATGGAATACTAATGAATTTTATTTATATGTGTCGATTCCAACGTATGATGTTGATGATATTCCTCCACAACATTCACAATTACCAGTAAGACCTCATTTATCAGAAGCTTCCATGAGGAGGCTACGCAAAACTAATCCTGTGCATTATGCAAAGTTGAAAGATCTATATTCAAAAGACGATAAAGTACAAGATTTGTGTGACAATGATGAAGATGATGGCATGACAGATTTTATTGAGGATTGGTATCAAAATGACAGTGAGAGCATTGATCTTTCTAAAAATGAGAAATATCTTCGAGAGGAATGTCTAAAGCATGTATAGGAAGGAAGTCGTTTGACACGACTAAGTGCAAGCTTACTTATTCTCAACCTCCAAAATCGTTTTGGATGGAGTAATGTATCTGTTTCGACACTATTAAGGTATAATTTTCAATTTTCTATCTATTTATATATATATGCATAAATAAATAAATAAATAAATAAATAAATAAATAAATATATATATATATATGCATGCATATATAAACATACACATAATATACATGAATGCATATACACATATAAACATACACACACATGTACACACATTTTGAAGGATGGAAAAATAGTTTTAAAGGATGGGTGAACAAAAAGTGTCCATTCAATGCAGGTTTTTATTCTTACTTTAGATAAGGTAAGAACAAGAACTTGAATTGAATGGACACTTTTTGTTTGCGCATCTTTTAAAACTATTAATGCATCTTTCAAAATATTCGCGAAAAATTTGATTGTTTGGATGGCAGGATACGATTGTTTGTGAAGAATATTTTGACTTGGTAAAAACTTTTCAGATAATAACATGTAAGTTTATCAAAAAAAGATATATAAAAAAGTAAATAAATAAATACACACACACATATATATATATATATACATATATATATATATATATATATATATATATATATATATATATATATATATATATATATATATATATATATATATATATATATATATATATATATATATATATATATATATATATATATATATATATATATATATATATATATATATATACATATAATTTTATATATGTGTATGCTTATGTGCATCTTTCAAAATATTCGCGAAAAATTAGACTGTTTTGGATGGCAGGATACGATTGTTTGTTTTGGAGGATATGAAGTATGTACCTTCATTGAATGATTTGTCGATTCTATCATATGTTCAGTTTGAAAGTGTGAGAAGTGGGTTTATAATTGCTATTCAAAGAATTTGGCACTGTTTATAGGCGATATGATGGTGACCTCGATGAATCGCATGCACAGAGGTTACTCAAGATAGAGCAACCTGATTATAAGGGACTAGTGCCAACAGGAATCCTGGGGTATGCAGTAGACCTCTTGCATGTCAATGATGAGCATCTGAACTTTAGGATACGAAGTGGAAATCATGGTGGCTTGAGAGGATCACTTTTATACAGCTTGTTCAAAAATTATGACACTGAAGTTTTTTGAAAAAGCTGTATAAAAGTGATCCTCTCAAGCCACCATGATTTCCACTTCGTATCCTAAAGTTCAGATGCTCATCATTGACATGCAAGAGGTTTACTGCATACCCCAGGAATCCTGCTGGCACTAGTCCATTATAACCAGATTGTTCTATCTTGAGTAACCTCTGTGCATGCGATTCATCCATGTCACCATTGTCTGGCCTATAAACAGTGCCAAATTCTTTGAATAGCAATTATAAATCCACTTCTCACACTTTCCAACCCATGGTTGCTTTCTCTTCAACTGAAGCTAAATATAGAGCCTTGGCCCAAGCTAGTTGTGAGATAACATGGATGAAAAAGCTAATCAAAGACTTGAATGTGCAGGTTGGATCAGTTCCTTCGTTTAGAGATAATATATCAAACATATATCTTGCAAACAATCCTTATGTTTCATGCAAGGAGCAAACACATCGAAGTCCACTATCACTTCATAAGGGAGAAGGTGCTTGAAAAGGAAGTGGATATTCATCATGTAAGTACAAAGGACCGGGTAGTTCATCTACTAACAAAATTCTTGCTAAGTTGAAGCAAGCCATACAACTCAAGGAACCAACTTCAAATGCAAAAGAAATTTGAGCTTGAGGGGGAGTGTTAAAAGATATGCATTTCTAGGGCAAGCTCAAGTTTTATTTTTCATAAAATAACTCCATTTGAAGGATTTTGAACCTTAGGAAAGTCAAAGAACAAAGTTGAAGGCACAAGCTTATCGAAAAAGAGGCATTGGACCACCAAAAGCCACTGCAATGAAGAGACAAAGTCATAAGGCAAGTGAAGAGACAAGGAGGGCATGTGAAGAGACATGGAGGACATATGAAGATTCATAGAAGGCTCTCATGGCTATATAAAGACCATCCAAGCTCATTCAAGGTGTGTGTGGATGCTAGGAAGTTAGTGTGTTGCATATATATGTGCCATTCACTACAACAGATCGATGGTATACTGAGGTTTTTACCGAGGAAAATGAACGCGGCTTTATTTTCCGCGACGTCGGTGTAAAGGTCGGTGTGCGCATCGGTACCAAAGCGTCAGTATATGCATCGGTATATGCGTCGGTATACGCATTGGTAATACCAATGCATTGAAAATCAAATACAAAATATTGGTGTTCCACTACCATACACATGCAAAGAACATTCCATATCAAGAGTCCTGCAACAAAGAACATTAATGGAATGAGATAAATCCACATGAAAACTACAAACAACAAGTAAAAACCAAGTTTATAAATTAATTAACTATTCACAAATGCTCCCATGAAACTACCACACTGCGTCCCTCCAAGTCCTCCAATAGTGCCATCAACCCATGACTATATCCGTAAGACTCCTCCGTTAGTGTTGGAGGACGAACCATTGCCAGCTCTTGAAACAAATATACAAAAGATTAGAGAAACATACATGAGAAATTTAACACAAATAAATTCAATAAATGAAATGGTACTTACAAACTCATGACGCATCGTGTCATATCCACCGCTGCCCAAATGTGACGGTCCAATCGTATCTAAACGTGTGGCTGCGGCAACTCGCTACTGGCGATATCGGTCTGGAGTCTGCTGCTGCTCGTCACGAATCATGTCCCACTCCTCAGCATCTAACCATACAGGCTTTGGTTAAGCCTGCTCTGAAAGCATCACGAGCCTCGGATCATCGATGGGACATAACCTCACGTGTGGTGTGGAGAATCCACTCTGAACTAACAAGAGACTGTCCATCGGTTGGTCGGAACTCCTGATAAATTGTCTGTGTGATATAATTCTTCCGATCTTTATCATGTTCACTCCATTTCAGCATTATAGAGTGTCCAAACTGGATGGAGCAAAGCTATCGTATGCGTGCACGCATCGCTTTTCCAGCCGCATCCATCACCGAAGCTCCATCTCGGATACTATACACCTTGGAGTCATCATGGTCATGAGCACCCCAAGGTGTACGTGGTGTTCCACGTGGTGTACTGCGTGGCATACCTACATCTGAGGTACGCGTCCTAGGAGTAGAAGCAGGCGACACAACGTCCGTCGCACTGCCTCCACAATAGCCGCCTCCTCCGCCTCCAGACCATTAGGGGAAAAAATGAACCCCCGTTGGGCCTTTTAGATTAAGGCCTGATTAGTGATCCACCAATGAGAAGAGAGCAGTGGCCACAGTCTAGTCCCTTAAACTACTAGGCTAGCTAGTAGGCTTCGCTTGTTTTTTCTAAGTCAAAGGGATCAAAACCACTATGAGATGGTAGTTTTTCGAAGTTTCTGGTATAGGAGAGCAAAAAAAAAGTGCGCATTGTAATTTGAGCCGTCGATCCCTCTTTGAATCCGATGGACGAGTTTGAATTGCCCCTTCGAAGGCGCCTTCAATCTTGCACCTTTAGATCTATTGATGATCTGATAGCTATTGAGCAACCGTTTGAGCTAATGGCGCGTTTAAATCTAATCCATTGGATTCCCTTGACATCCAACATCTCATATCAGCCTTCATTTCGAAAAAGGCCCATTCTGTTCACTGCCGTTCGATGTAAACTTCATCTAAAGGTTAATATTAGTCCCAAAGAACAAGGCACTCTCTCTCTACCTTTTCCAAACTCCCACGACTGAGCTTATTTTGTCCTTTTGTGATAGTGTATGTCTTACATCCTTACCATTCATTTCCATGGAGATCCAACGTTAACCATGACCCAAGAATTCAAAAAAATGTGCCTTGTGTTTTGTACCATTGGATCTAGACCCATCTAAGGGTGCATATGGCTCCTAAAGTCAAATCATTCTCTCTCTTCCTTTTCCAAACTCCCACGACTGAGCCTATTTTGTCTTTTTCTGCCAGTGTATATTTGATCGTAGCCATTCATGAAAGAAGATCCAAAGGTGCAAAATGAGTATGTATAGAATACCACTAGTGGTTTTCATTATCCCCTTCTTAATCCAAAAGATTCATTTTAATCCTTGAAAATTAGGGATCCTTACAAGGCCCAAAGAGGGTCCATTTTTTCCCCTAATGCCTACCTGTAGATCCACTCCTAGAACCTCTTGCTCCAGAGCGTGACCTCAATCTACGAGATGGGCCAGAACATGTATCGCGCTGAGGTGTCGAACGCACATGTCTACTAGTAGACCCAGTAGGAGATGGCTGAAAAGATGGTCGTGGTGGAGTCACAAAGCTAGGAGACATACCTCCTATGGGAGTAGCACCACCCGTAGGAGTGACAGGCAGGAGTGACACCGGTGGGAGTGACATCGGTGGGAGTGGGGCCAGCGGGAGTGAGGCCGGCAGGAGTAAGGCTGCCGTGAGTGAGGCCGGGAGGAGTGCTACCACGAGCGATCCAATACTGTGATGCAGCAGCCATATATGCAGGAGGAACCTGAGAGATGAACTCCAAAAACTGCTCCTCTGTCATGGAATGTGGAGTGACTGGAGGACTGTCTCCCATCGTGCTCTGTAATAAAAGAACTCAAATAATTAGCATGCGATAATAAAAGTAATATAGAGAATAAACCAAAAAAAAAAGCAAAAATTAGTACGTACAAGTGTTTTATTCAAAAGTCCTCTAGTCTACCATCTTCTTGAAGATCCGATGCACCGAGAATATCTATCTCTATATTGATGGCTTCTAAATCGCTTGCTATGCTGGTTTCCTCCCGATCATCGTCTATTGCTTCGTCTTCTCGAACAATGAACTCTTCTTCTCTAACAATGATCTCTTCCTCCTCGACTATCGAATGAATCTCTGAGTCCACTAGAGATGGACTTTCTTCTACATCTATGTTCTCAAAAATTTATCTACTACGTGGAGCGACTTGTAAAACAAATAGCCACTCTGGGTCTTTTGAATCTGGTATAAAAACAACTTGCTCACAGTGTTCGGGAAGTACAAATGTATCCCTTTCATCTGTCCATAATCTTGTGGAGTCGACTTGAAGCAAACCGCTTTTATCCCCTCTCACTGTTGCGTTTCTTCCAGAGGTGACTACTTTGAACCAGTTCACATAAAAAACAAAGTAATCAAACTTTCTTAAAGATAGTTTCAAGATGTCTTGAATCACACCACAATAATCTAGCTCGCCTTCTAGAGCATTATCATCTCTTGCACTTGCTCTACTTTTTTGCAAAAAATTCACTATCACTCCACTATCAAAAGTAGACCTATTTTGATCGATTCGTGCGATTCGAAAGTGTCGTCCATGAGACCATAGTGCACCGTATTTAATATACTCCCAATCACATCCTTTTGCGAGTTCTTCTTCTTCTTCAGAGATATCTTCACCCGCTGCCTTTGCTTGTGAAACCGCTGTATCTATCCATCTGCTCGTTGGAAAAGGTGGAAGAGGTCGAAGATTTTCTAGAAGAGGCAAAAATCGAGTGGAACGATTTCATCGAAACTGAGCTCTTTCCTTTGCGTTAGTTTCCTTGGCAAGTTCATACCTTTCTAAACACTTCTGCATAGGCTCAGAGTTAACTATGCAAAACGTCATTGCCTTCTCTCTGAAAAAACTGCATCCATTTTTCTTTGCAATCCTTTACCTTGTGGTTCATCACCTACGAGACAAACATCTTCATCATCGCTCCATAAGCGAGGCATTTTGGGATCCAACATATGTAGAAACTCAGTTATGAATACAAGAGATTCTTGTACAAGCCATCCCTCTGTCATGCTACCCTCTGGACGTGCTCTCTCTCGAAGAAACCCTTTTAATGTCTTCATAAAACGCTCTAAGAAGAACATCCATCGACTATGGACAGTTCCTGCTATTGCAACTTCATCTACCACATGAACCAGTAAATGAAGTTGAATAGTGAGAATACTTGTGGGAAAGTATTTCTCTACCATACAAATAGCCTCGATAGCATTGAGTTTCGCACTCTCTATGCTATCTCTATTTATCTCTTTAGAAGATATCCACCGTACTAAAAAACTAATTTTATAAATGGTTCTTCATACATCCTCTGAAAGACAATCTTTTAGGGCTACAGGGAGCACAAACTGTAAAAACTTATGCCAATCATGAGACTTGAGTCCTGCAAGATCGTCGTTTCGTGTGAAAGCAGTCTTTAGACACCTCATGCATCCAGTAGGTGTTCGAAACTCTAAAATTGTTTTCTTCATTTGTTGCTCTTCCATCCTACGAAGCACCCAAGGAGCTCTTGGTAACGATACTGTTCCGTTGGGCTTAGTAATTGCCCACAAATCTCGCATACGACCTCGCTCTTCTAAGTTCTCACTTTGTGCTTTGCTTTCTTTCTTTCCGATCAAAGTTTTCCAGAGTTCTCCCACATTCTTAAAAATATGCATCAGGTCTACCAAACGATTGATCAACAATTCACTCCAATAAGGGAGTTCATGAAAAATGGACAACCGTTTCATGCCAGCAACTGGATTTTCTGAATCCCACAGTTGTTTCCAATCACTAGCTTTCATTTGGTGTTGCGCTTGTCGACCAATTTGTCCTTCACGTAAAACATGTCCATCAGGCAAATATCTATGATATCCTTCATAGACAGTTTTACGTAGTGCTTTGGAATAGCATGCTTCGAGTCGTGGTCCGCATAAAGGACAAGCATGGTAACCCGAAATCGATAAACCTGAACATTCACCATAACCAGGCCAATCATGCATTGTCCACATAAGTATGCCTTGCACTCGCATGTCTCGTCTTCTTATAGGTTGAGACATGTCACGCACAATAATCCCATCCCATAAAATGCGCAGTTCTTACACAAGTGGTGCAAGATATACATCCATGTTTTTTACCTTATACTTACCTGGTACAATAAGAGCTAATAATAAATGACCTTTCTTTGTGGCCAACCATGGTGGGATATTATAATTGACCAAACATACAGGCCATGTGCTCCATGAAGAACTGCGTAATCCAAATGGATTCACTCCATCCATAGCTAGGCCTAGACGTATGGACCGAGGCTCACTAGCAAACTCTGGCCAGTTACTATCTATGTGCTTCCAAGCATCAGAGTCAGCAGGCACTCGCATTACATTATCTGTAGACCTGCTCTTTGTATGCCATGACATTAACTCAGCTATAGATTTGCATCTAAACATGTTCTTAATTCGTGGAATGATAGGAAAGTGGCGAAGAACCTTTGCGAGGATTGCTTCGCCTACAACATCTTCTCTAAATCTATTTGCTCCACACTTTGGACATACGTGGAGATGCTCATACTCATTCTGAAAGAGAATGCAATCTTTCGGACAAGCATGAATTTTAGTATAATCCATTCTAATGGACTGTAAAAGTTTTTTCGCATCTCCACATGTTGGAGGCATGTCATTGCCCTTTGACAAAAATTGATCTTTAAGAAGCCTGCAATAAACAATTAAAATGATATTAGTAAATGAATCTAATCGTGGAATTTCTGTTGTGTCCATGAAACTCTCGACACCTTCTTCACCATCATGATCTTCGTCCATCTCATAAAATGCTTCAAGCATCTCTTCCATATGTTCATTCTGTGTAATATTATTAGTGCTTGCTTGTACGTATAAGTCCTTTTTTGCTCTCTTTTGTCCACGAGAGGTTACTAGTGCAATGTCATTTGGGTCCATCTGCTCACCTGGGGGACCATGCGAATGATAGCGTAGGTTTTCCAGTCGACTCCTATCAAAGGATCCATACTCTCTAACATGTGCAGTACAAATCTTTCGTTTCCGATAAATCTGATACTTGCACTGTGTGCAAGGACATGCCATTCTCTCTTCAGGATCCAAAGAAGCCATCTGCTACAATATGGACATTTTAGAACATTTGTTTTTTTATTAAACCTAAAAATCTAACTCTGAAGACTTAAATCTGGAATAGTAAACCTAAATACTTAAATACCTAAAAAAACTTAAAACCCTAATCTATATAACTATCCTATTCTATCTATATATTCGTATTTTTTCTTAATTGATCCTATTATATATATATATATATATATATATATATATATATATATATATATATATATATTTATTTATTTATTTATTTATTTATTTATTTATTTATTCAGATTGTTTTCCTCTTAATCGAGTTATATGTATGCCTAAACCCTAAAACCTTAATTTTAAAGATCTAGACCTAAATTATGTATATTTCTATACACATGTGTATATACATGTATATATGTATTGTATATGTATATGTATGTGTGTATATATGTTATGTAGGTGTTAAAACCCTAAACCCCTAATCCAAATGACTTAGACCTAAAACATGTATAATTATCCTACTTTATAAATATATATATATTAATTATACAAGCCGATTTTTTTCTTAATTAATCCTATTTTTATATATTTTATTATATATATTTAATTAAATTATTTAAAATACTAGTCCTTTTTATATTTATTTATGTATATAATTATCTTATTTTAAATATATATTTATTTATATATTCAAAATTTTTCCTTACTTAATCCTATTTTTATATATTTAATTATAAATATTTAATTATAAATATTTAAAAATTTTAAAACATTAATTCTTTATATATTTATTTATCTATATAATTATCCTATTTTATATATATATTTGTTTATATATTCAGATTTTTTCTTTACGTAATCTTATTTTTATATATTTAATTATATATTTTTAATTAAATTATTTAAAACACTAGTTCTTTTTATATTTATTTATGTATATAATTATCTTATTATATATATATATTTATTTATATATTCAGATTTTTTTCTTACGTAATCCTATTTTTATATATTTAATTTTATATATTTAACTATATATATTTAATTAAAACCCTAATCTTAAAATTCTAGATCTAAAATATGTATATTTTTGTATGCATGTGTATCTACATGTATATATGTATTATATGTGTATGTGTATTTGTGTATATATGTTATGTAGGTGTTAAAACCCTAAAATCTTAATCTTAAAGATTTAGACTTAAATTTGAAATACTAAAACTTAAATACTTAAACACCTATAAAAATCTAAACCCCTAATCCTAAAACCCTAATCATATTTTATATATATATTTATTTATATATTCAGATTTTTTTCTTATTTTTCTCTATAATTTTTCTTAATATAAATATAGTTGAGTTATATATATGTCTAAACCCTAAAACCCTAATCTTAAAGATCTAGACCTAAAATATGTATATTTCTGTATACATGTGTATATACATGTATATATGTATTATATGTGCATGTGTATGTGTGCATATATGTTATGTAGGTGTTAAAACCCTAAAACCCTATTCTTAAAGATTTAAATCTAAAATATGTATATTTTTGTATGCATGTGTATCTACATGTATGTATGTATTATATGTATATGTGTGTTTGTGTATATATGTTATTTACGTATTAAAACCCTAAAACCCTAATCAGAAAGACTTAGACTTAAATATGAAATACTAAAACCTAAATACTTAAACATCTATAAAAATCTAAACCCCTAATCCTAATACCCTAATCATATTATATATATATATATATTTATTTATATATTCATATTTTTTTTCTTATTTTTCTCTATATTTTTTCTTAATATAAATATAATTAAGTTATATGTATGCCTAAACCCTAAAACCCTAATCTTAAATATCTAGACCTAAAATATGTGTGTCTATGTATGCATGTGTGAGTATATGAGTATGTATGTACATATGTGTGTGTATGTATGTATGTGTGTACATGTGTGTGTGTATGTATACATGCATGTGTGTATATGTGTGTATGTATGCATGTGTGTATATATGTGTGTGTATGTATGCATGTGTACATGTGTGTGTATGTATGCATGTGTATACATGTGTGTGTATGTGTATGTGTGTGTATGTGTGTATGCATGTGTGTGCATGTGTGTGTATGTGTGTGTATGTATGCATGCATGTGTGTGTATGTGTGTGTATGTGTGTGTATGTGTGTATGTGTATGTGTGTATGTATGCATGTGTGTATATATGTGTGTATGTATATTGCATGTGTACATGTGTGTGTATGTATGCATGTGTATACATGTGTATGTATGTGTATGTGTGTGTATGTATGCATGCATGTGTGTATGTGTATGTGTGTATATATTGTATGCATGCATGTGTGTATATATGTGTGTGTATGTATGTGTGTATGCATGTGTGTGTATGTATGCATGTGTGTATATGTGTATATGTGTGTATGCATGCATGTGTGTATATGTGTGTGTATGTATGCATGCATGTGTGTATATATGTGTGTGTATGTATGTGTGTATATGTGTGTGTGTATGTGTATGTATGCATATGTGTATATATGTGTGTGTATGTATGTGTGTATGCATGTGTGTGTATGTATGCATGTGTGTAAATTTATGTCTGTGTATGCATGCATGTGTGTATATGTGTGTGTATGTAAGCATGCATGTGTGTATAGGTGTGTATGTAAGCATGCATGTGTGTACATGTATGTGTGTATGTATGCATGTGTAAATGTGTGTGTATGTGTGCTCTATTTTCCTATCTCTATCTTCCTTTCTTTCATTATTCTTTATCTCTCACTCTCTCTCTCTCTCTCTCTCTCTTTTTTTTCTCTCTCTCTCTCTCTCTCCTTCTCTCTCTATCAATAGAGAATAAAACAATCACTTACACGTATGTCCCTTTTTTGAATCGTTGTCGTCAAAGCGTAATGTATGTCGTCTATCGTCCAATTCCAAACAATCGACGCCAAAGAAACTTTTGCAAAATCAAAGAAAAGAGAAATTATAAAACCTAAAGCATAGAGAAACACAAATGCTAACAGTATGTGCAGCACTTACCAAGATGTGAGATCTAAGCCGAGAGAGAGTGTGTGTGTGTAGAGAGAGAGATGTGTGTGTGTGTGCACAATACAATGCAGTTCGCAATTCGGTTCACGCGCGCAAGTTCGACAGAAGACCAACAGTACTCAAACACGTGCAAAAATGTGAAGTTTTCCTCTCGGGTTCGTGGTATGTTTAAAACTCGCCGCCGGTATATGCGTCGGTGTGGGCGTCGGTATATGCGTCGGTAATTCCTATTAAATTATCGATGCTTATATCGGCACCCATACCGATGCGTATACCAACGCATATACCGACGCGTATACCGACACATATAGCGACGGGTGCGGGCCACACCGACGATCTCTTTTAAACGGTCATACTGACGATCACTTGACCGTCGATATCTCTAAGTGACATTTTCCGAAGTGCATACCGACGTCGAGTGTGACCGTCGGTATGCACCTCATATGTTGTAGTGATTGAGCCATAGGCTCTCATAGATGCTCATATTCTCTTGTATATATCTCCTACCCTTCCCAGACGGTGCTTCATTTCTATAGTAGCTTGTTAGGGCTTCATTTTCTCTTTGTAGGAAGCTCCATTCTGAGAGTTCTTATACTTGCTGGAAAGCTTATAAAGCAAGGATTTTTTTGCAAAAAGAATTTTGGCAAAGATTTTCTTGTACTGTGAGATATAGCTTTTTCTCTGTTTGCTATTTTGTCCTGAAAACTGCTAGGAAAACTAGTCTATCGTGTCTGACTCAGTTAACAGGTCTACATGTGTCGAAATCCAATGACTGATAGCTCAGTGGAAAGTCCTTGCTATCTAGTTTTTGTGGCCAAAAGGGTTTTTGGATTGGATTCGGGAATTGAGAGAGATACTAGTTTTAGTGAGTATTGATCTGAGGGCAGATAGGTCTTGGGAAGGGTCCAAGCTTCTTGTTGTGCATTTGGATGAGAAATCTTCCAACAACGACTGCAACCCATGGCAATGGCATGTTCTCCTCCTCTTCTTCTCTCTTTGTTCTCTGCCGACCATGCCACCAAAATAGAATATCTCTATCTCTGTCTTACAATTAGTGTGTGTTCTTTTTTCTTTCACTTCCTTGCAATTTTTATGGCGCCATAACATGCTTACTTATCTGCCCCATCTCTCTTTCTCTCTCTCTCTCTCTCTCTCTCTCTCTCTCCCCCCCGAAAAGGGTGGTCAGTGGGGGGCCAGCTTCGCTCCGCAATCAATCTCTCCCAATCGTCCTTAGCTAGGGGGGCAAATCTTGTCTCTTTCTCCCTAGCTTGCTGTGTATGTTGTCGTCACCTGCAGCTGATCTATCTCATATGCATATGACGAAGTAAACGTTCTTGTAGTAGTACACCATTGGATTTCCGTATCGCATTGCTGCACATGTTTTCTCTTACAAGAATGTATGGATGATGGCCAATCCATGTTCTCTTCTCTCTCTCTTTTTTTTTCTTTTTTTTTCTTAACAAACGAAAAACAAAATGTATATTGATGCAGAGCTTTTACGAATGATGACAACACAAACATCACGTGAAAGAGAAGAGAATTCTGATTGTTTTTCTTTTAGCTTTTAAAAAAGTTTGATCTTATGGTCTATTTTTTCTTTGATAACTTGAATTAATGGAAAGTACAACACTAGAGCGCATAACACCCATGAGACCTCTCGAATCTCACACAAGCAAAGGTTGAATGCCTAGTACCTACTAAAAATGATAGGAAGTGAAAGCCCGCTAATGGTATGAACTTGAAAGGGAAAGAGCGAAGGTTAAAGGAGGAGATTGATTTTTAACTGAAGGCAACCCGATCACAATGAGCACAATCCTTGCCATTACCATCCTTTTCCATTGAGAGCCCTGAAGGCATCTAGTTTTAACATCCCATCTCATCATGTAATGATGAGAAGTGTCATACTAGTGCAAGCAAGGGGACTTGAACCCTTGCCCCCCTTTATACACAAAAAACTCACCTGTTTGAGTTAGCACTCTTGGACTACCATTCTGAATCTTCTGGGGGAGTACAAAGCCAGCATGGAATCTCTCCATTTGGTTGGAGGAGATAGTTTGATAATTGAGTATATAGAATCATTGAGTACATGGAATCATTGTTTACTGAGTACATGGAATCATCTCACTCTCAATATTCATGCACATGCCAACATGCACGAAAAGTGTGCATGATTCCACTCTCTTCCTTTCTGTCAATGATGTCATCAGCAACCCAACATACATGAAAACCATGTGCATGATTCTCTCTCTATCATATCATCTACAAGCCAACATGCATGAGATGGTATGCATGGTTCTGTCTCTCTCTCTCTCCATCGCCTAGCATGATGTATATTGCATGTCACCAAAGCTCTTCTGAAGCTCTCATACCATGTGTTCATGTAGAAACGTGACACATCCCCTTAATGTGTGTTGTTTGTGATGAAGAAATTTCCGGCTAGTATCTCTCTGTGAGTACAACTTATCCACGCTAAGAGTACAACTTATGTTTTTCTATCTTTTATTGCAAACCTATCTAAATGCCAAAACGAAGGTTTGCAAGAACCAATAAACTAAAAAGAGATCCAAGGCCTAAAATTGACAGCTTTTCCTTATCAAAGGGTGTTTTTCCTATCACAACAAGTAGAAACATTTTCACTTGTCAAATTATAGGAATCCATGATAATGTACCTGTCAATTAATAGGTTGAAGATAAATCTACCTGTCAATTGAAAAGTAGAGAGAACCAACTCCCCTATCATTTTATATGTACTATTTAAAATTATATAATATATAATAACGCATCATTTTAAACCAGGAAAGATCATGAATCCCAAACCTATTCTTGAGGGCCGAGGCTTTTCTCAAATTCTTAATGCTCAGTGTGTCGCTGTCACTTGCACATTGTACAAACAAAGTGAGAAAAAAAATGGCACAAATGTATTACAATATTTTCAATGCAAATCATGATCCATTTATTAGTGAGTGTACTCAAAGGATTAAATAAGCTTGATATGGAGCTCCAAAGATATGAAATGGATGTTACAACTATTGGTGCAATGATTGATTTAACTGTTGAAAAGTTGAGAACAAGATACATTGATGTGGATGCACATAAGTTTAGCCTTAACTCACCATGCTTATCTTGTTTTTTGAAAATGGCAAGAGAATCGATGCTATCATATAAAGATGCAAATGGAAATTTTCATAAGCATGCATTGAGGTTTGAGTCTATTCCTATGGATGCAAATATGAGAAAAGGTAAAGAAGTGAGTGGCTCCGATGGTGAAGATAAAGAAATCAATCTCAATTCATTTCCAAATAATCATGGCAAAGAGCTTAGATCAATTGAAGAATGTATTTGCATCGCAAAGATTTATGTAAAGAATATTTTAGAGTCACTCACTTCTTTACCTTTACGAGAAAAGGTAAAGAAGTGAGTGACTCCGATGGTGAAGATAAAGAAATCAATCTCAATTCATTTCCAAATAATCATGGCAAAGAGATTAGATCAATTGAAGAATGTATTTGCATGGCAAAGATTTATGTAAAGAATATTTTAGAGTCATTTGAAGATGGTTTGAAGGTCTTTCAATGTATAATACATTCAACATATTCAACCAATCTTCTTATCCATCAAACATAATTGACCGTGAGAGGGTGACACATGAATGGTTAAATAGGATAATTAATTTTCTTAATATTGACACTCATATGATTGATATTTGCAAGTGTATGAATGAAAGGGAGGAATTTTTTTGAATGCTTTGTAGAGTTTTTGAACATAAAAGCATGCATGATGCATGGAAGGTTTGTTTTTATATAGAGTTATGGTGGGATTTATATCCCAACGTGATCAAAGTATGGAAAATAGCATTGGTTATTCCTGCAAGCACCTCTACATGTGAACGAAGGTTTTCACAATAAAATCTCACGAAAAGCACATCCCAATCTTCATTAGGACTAGATACATTAGATGCTTTGATGCTTCTATCCATTGATGCACGTGGAATTCATCATATTGATTGCGAAGATGTATTTGATAGTGGAAAAGTGCAAAAAGAGAAGAGCCATGCCATTGGACTGAAAATCTAAATATTCTAATTACTTCCATTTTGTCATTTTTAAAATATGGTAGACAAAGCTTTTTATTGTTCATTATGGTTGGAAATTTGAACTTCTGGTGTCATGAGAGAATTGTATTCTAGTACTACATGAATCTTGAACTACAATATTCTACCATACAGCTACTTCCCTACTATTTTCTTTCCCAAATCTCCTTTGAGTAGCACACTTCTCCTTCTTATTTCATGCCCACATAGTGAATTGACTAGATATTGAGGCAAAAATGTTTTGACAATTCGACTTCAGTCTTTCATTGGCCTGATGTGCAATGGATGCATAGTAGTAGTAAGCAAAGTACAATGGATGTATAGTAGTATAGCAACAAGTACAATACTAAATCTAAATTGGGAATTGAACATACAGTATACATGAATTTTAATTGAATGTGTCCATATGGAAGATCTTTGAATGTATTTGAGTTTGAGTAGAGATATATATTAGTTATCTCGAAATGATGAGAGAGTATTAAGTTTAAGCATGGATATCATTTTTTGTTCACAACCTTCAATAGCAACAAATATATCTTGAGAGAACTGTATTCCAACACTACATGAATCTCTGTACTAAAATCTTCTACCATACAATTGATGCTCTATTGTTTTCTTTCCCAAACTTTGAATTCCATTTTGCTCTTGAAATAATGACTCCATGTGTTGATCTCGATCATGAGTTATCAGTTATTTCATTAAATAAGCTCAGATATGTGCTCAATACTTGTAGGAGGTCCATTATGATGTTCTACTTGCATCATGATTTTCTTTACGAAAAGCTTAATACATTGTTCGTCTTGATGTAGATAATACATGGTTGATGAGTGCACATGTTGTATGCATTTTGAGGATTTAACTAGAGAACATTGAAGATAGTAGATAATTATTGAGTTCCATTAGCTGACTTCCGTTTGAAAATCTCAATTGCATCATGAGCGTAGACTGTGATTTCATTAAGGGTATTTGAATTTTTGGGAGCTTTTTTGAGACCAAGCTTTGGTGTCTCATCAAGATATGTTCTATGGACAGTAAAATCAGACAAACAATTCCATTAGGAAGCTCTTTGAATATACTCAAGCTTGAGTAGAGATATATATTAGTTATGTGAAAATGATGAGAGAGCATAAGTTTAAGCATGGATATCATTTTTTGTTGAAAACCTTTAATAGCAGTGAATATATCATGAGAGAACTATATTCCAGCCTGACATGAATCTCTGAACTAAAATCTTCTACCATACAGTTGGCCTCTTGTTTTCTTTCCAAAATCTCTGAATTCCATCTTGCTCTTAAATAATGACCCCATGCTTCATTGTGGATCATGAATTATTAGTTATTTCATTAAATAAGATCACATATGTGCTCAGGACTTGTAGGAGATCCATTCTGATGTCTTACTTGCATGAACATTCTGCTAGAAAAGTTTAGTTTGTTGTTGGTCTTGTTGTAGATAATACACGATTGATGAGTGCACATGCTGTATGCATTGTGGACTTAACTAGAGAACATTGAACATAGTCGTTATTGAGTTCCTTTAGCTGACTTTTGTTTTAAATTTCAATGGCATAATGATCATAGATTGTGGTTGCATTAAGGACATCTGAAATAAGGTGTATGGCCAAGAGTCAGGCTTTACCACATAGTTTTTGGGTTGAGGTTGTTATGTGTGCAGCATATGTACTCAACAGATGTCTCACTAAAGCATTGTATCATATCACTCCATATAAGGCTTGTCATGCTCGTAACCATCTGCTGCTCATCTATGTCTTTTTGGTTGTCTAGCATATGCATTAATGCCTGAACAACATTGCAGAAAATTGGATGATAAAGTAGTGAAATGTATTTTTGTTGGGTACAGTTCTGAAAGAAAAGGCTAGCATTTGTACCATCCACAAACAAAACGCATTTTGGTTAGCCCAAGTATCAAACATTGGTAGGCAGTTAAGCACATCTTTTGCTACTTGAGTGGTACCCGACTACTTGGATGATAAAGCAGTGAAATGTATTTTTGTTGGGTATAGTTCTGAAAGCAAAGGCTATCGTTTCTACCATCCACAAACAAAATGCATTTTGGTTAGCCCCGATATCAAGCATTGGCAAGCAATTAAGCACATCTTTTGCTACTTGAGTGGTACCCGAATACTTGGAAAGTTTTATCCCAAGGGGGGATCACTACCGCCAGATTTGCATGCTTTTTTTTATAGTGATTGGGCTGGTTGCTATGACACTCATGTGTCCAATAGTGGTTTTTGCTTCATGCTTGGTAGTTCATGTATATCTTGGTTGAGCATGAAGCAGCCTACTGTGGCCACTTCGAGCTGTGAGGTTGAGTATAGGGCAGCTTTCACAACGACTATAGAGTGTGTGTGGCTCAGATGCCTTATGGTAGATTTGGGTGTTGGTCAGTCTTCTGCCACCACCATTTTCACTGATAGTCAAAGCGCATTGGCAATTGTGAGGAACCCTATTTTCCATGCTTGCACTAAGCACATTGAGGTGCATTATCACAATGTCAGGGAGAGGTTCTCTGCTGGAGAGATCAGCTTGGCATATGTGCCCACACAAGAGAACATTGTAGACCTTTTCAAGAAGGCTCTGCCTAGGGAGAAGTTTGAAGCTTTCCACAAAGCGTTGGGCTTACTTCCTTTTGTGGATTGATTCCACATAGCTTGGAACTTCCTTATACATGAGTGCCAGCTCCTTATTCACTACATCACTCCTAGGGGGGTTTGTTGATATATTTAGATAGTGATGTGTGTGAACACACTAGGACCACTGCGGTAGTTTTTTCCCTCTTTAGGAGGTTTTTTTTGCCCCAACTTGTATATATGCCTATTGCTCTAACGGGTTACTTATCTTTGTACATTCTAGTGGTAATACATTCCGTATTGTGTGTTGTGCTCCAAGCTTCTTCTTCTTCTTCTTCCTTGTGTTGCTCGTGTGCTTCCGTAGATGTCTATCTCCAACACAAGTTTCACTAAGAAACCTAACATATGTGTGTTGGAAGTTGCACTTTCCTCATTGTATATGCAATTTTTGGATGTGTTTATTATAGACTAAGCTAATGATATAAGTTGACATTTGTATTGAAATGCTTATAGGCTCAAATGGTGTCAAACCCTACCATTTTTTATGAGAACCTCATCATGTTGGCATGCCTAAAAAATGTATGTCAAGTGATAGGGAGTTTTTAGAAAAAATCTATCATATGAGAGACATAATGTTTGTCCCTGTCATAAGGAAGGTTAGGATTCCCACTAATTTTAGGCCCTCGAGAGATCCCGTGGAGTACTTGGAGCTCAATTTTCATCATTGAAATTTTTTCAAGCATTTAAAGGCACTTGATCCCTTTTTTAACTCTAGAGTCTCTAATTTCCTCATTCATGGAAGTCCAAGTTCACTTTTTAACTAGAGCCCTCTAGAAGATGTCAAGATGTGCCCACCAATGTAGAAAAAAAAACATGGCTTCTCAACAAGATGATTTTCCTCAAAAGGTTATGGTTTCTCTAGATGGAAAACATGATTCCTTGAAATACAATTTGTCAAAGATGATAGATCACAATTTCTAAAAGTTAAAGTTCTCAAATATAATTTCCCAACACAATCTCCCATGTGAGAGGGACATCATGATTTCTCACAAAACATATTTTCGTTGAACACCTTTTCCCATACGATGGAAATCAAAATTTATCTATTAGAAATTTCTCAGATATCACGAGTTCTTTTATATGATAGTTGTGAATTTTCTTCAATCATGATTTCCCAAATGTATAGACCTACAGAACTAGGGAACCTAATGCCAAATTGAAGATGTTGTATTATATTTTGTAGAGTTAACACCAAGAGATTCAAATAATGAGGTGGATCTAGTAATGATAATGCAAAGTCAAGGTGAGATTCTTTCTTAGAGAGGGGGATCACAAGTTTCATGGAATGGGTAGACCTTCCAAGGAAGGTAAGAAACATAACGAGGATTATGATGTTAGGAAGAAGACCCATATGAGGTATATTAGTGTTGAGGCTTTCCTTCTTGTCCCATAGGGTAGTTCTTCCTACAAGTTGATTGATGATTTGCAAAGTCATACCATCAAGATATCATTTGGGAAATTCTGGAACCTAAGTCTCGCTCTATGTAGAATGGAACAAAATAGCTAAGACTAAATAAGGAAAGAGAAAAGAAGTAGATCTGAATGTGACTTGGATTGAGGAATGCATCAACTATGTACCAATTGTTCATAGAATGCCAAAGTTACGTAGAGTGAGAAAAGTGCATGTGGATAATGGAGCTCAAATAAGTATAACTAATCAAAATGTAATGCTTGAATTAGTGCTCTGAATGAACAAAACATTAGATTTCTATGTGAATATGGCCAACAACAAGATACATCCACGACCTTGTCAACCCTATTGTCCTCTTGTAGGTTCAATGACCCAAGTCTCTCATAATGGAATGAAAGTATATGACGATGACTCTCAACAAGATTGGCATAGGGGGGCAATGAATCTTGTTTAGATAAAGGATTCCTAGTAAAGCATCAAGTTAGACATGATATTAAGGAAACTGTGTACCTAAGTCATGAGGTCTTAGGGACTTGTGTCAAAGAGACTAAATCTCATTTCCCCACAAGTGCGTATAGTGGTGGATTGACACACATTTAATTATCAATCCGAAAAACCACATGAACCAAGTGTATGAGGACGTGTGCACACGTGGTGGAAGTGAAGTGGCTCAACTATAATGCATATGAAAAGACTAAATTACCTCTCCAACTCACTAAATCTCTGGAAATGTTTGCCGCAATACCACTTATAGCAATAATCACAAATTCAAATGTTTCTCCCAGCTCCGAACTCAGAATATGGGGAACAGTGAGTTCATTTCGAAGCTCTCGACGAGAGAGATCTATTGGTTTAGTTTCACTCAAATCTGACAACTGTTCTTCAAGTTATGACCAAAATAGTGCATGGTAAGAAACACCTACACTCGCTCCACAACTCGTATTGGCTCACACACACACTATAGTAGTTCAAAAGTGATGGGGAGGGATGGACAACAGTCCTACACACACATTCTAAGCTTCACAGACACAGAAAAGATCATAGAGGAGATGAAAATCAGCAGGAAAGAAGCAAATTCGAAATTTCAGTTCTCGTTCTACACATAATGGCAAAACGTTCTTACAAAGAGTCACAAAGTGACTTATATACATGTGCCCTAAAAATGGTCCTTTCACACAAGAGATTGAAACTTTATTGACTAATCTCTAACTTCCTACTATTTTACAAGAATTATGTTACAAAGATGTGGGGTTTATGCATCTAGAGGACTCCTCTAGTGCATTTACATAGCTTTGATGGAATTTCCTAGGATTTTAAAGAAGAAATTTATGCCCATTAATTTGAAAATTTTGGGGCTCCTCTTTTGTGCCTCTTTTTTCTACAACACTCTCCCCCTCTTTGTCTTTGTCTTCCCTTGACAGGCTTAGCTTTTTGTCTTCAGCTTGTCTATGGCTCCTGAATACATGCACCCAGTGGTTGACAAAGTGATAAGGATTGTCAGACATTAAGACCTTCAGACAATTGGTTATCTTATCCGATGAAGAATCCTTTGTGTACTGTCTCCCTTCTAAAGAGTAAGCCTATTCCTTTCTTGCCACTGCATGCACCTGGTGGATGAGGAAGTTGTATGCAACCTCCCATGAAAAGTCTTGGTTGTTATTATCTTCATTTCCATTCCTCAGGACGTGGTTCCTTAGTGTTGTCGCCTGATGCATGCCCCTGCGGGGATTTCGGTAGAGGGTTGTTCTTTTCTTTGTGAACTCTTTGCTTCACTAAGCTGTTTTAGTCTTTGATCTCCTTCTTCTTCTCTTTTTGCTTGATTCCCCTTCCACACATCCCTCCTCATGAACTCTATTGTCCCCGACAAGCTTTTTGTGGCGACGTGTGTATGTCTGTATGACTTTCTGCTCTCGATGGTTAAGCAAATTTGCTTGACATATCATCAATTCTTTCCATTGGATCGACTTTACTCCGTCATCTGGTGCCTGTCTATGATCTACAAAGAAGCTTAATTCATAGGCCACCAATCATGCATTTAGGTTAGAAGATATTTTTGCAAAGATTTCTGAGTCCATTTCAAAAAATCCGGTAAAAAGTGCCTCTTCAAATGTCTGCATATATGTACTTGGCAAAAACATGAGTCTTGAGTATAGAGCCATGAGTGTTAATCGACTAGCTATGGTCGATAAATCGAAAACAAGGGCATCTGAACCCTGTTTAATGCCGATGAAGTTCAAAAATGTATATTGAGCGTGTTGAAACACCTTTATTGTAGTAAGTAACATACTCAAAATTTTGTTAGTCATTTTTTTAGCTAAATCTGGTACGGCGGCATATCTCGCAATCCAAAATTCGATTCTTTTTTACCATGTACTCTTCGATCGGTAAGTAATTTTGTGAAGGACTTGGTAATAATGGATAGTTTAGCCACTGATGATTTATGCTTCCTTGGTACTGTGCTTCCCAAAATTGCATCTAGGAGCGTCTTCGGGGTACAGGGCAAAAAGATGGATTGACTTGAAGCACATATGGTGCCGATTCCTAGTGTACCTGTAATGTAGGATTCTTTTCCAAAAATTTTTGTCTCCAGATAGGATTTGCTTTATCAAATTCCTCTTGAGTATAGGTAAATGTCTGCATGTTAAACTGTAGGTTGCTATCTGGCTCTTTATTGGTGGTCGTCTTTATGTACTGGCATGTTTCTTCTTTTAGTAACCCATAAGGTACATTGAAAGGCTTCATAATCTGTTCTAGATTCCTGCTTTCAATCTTTGCTTCTCTCATTACTTGGATGACTTGTTCTTCAAAATCTTTAGTAAGCGGGGACACTAGTAGTGCCCGCTCATTTCGGCTTAGTTCTGCAATAGCCACTGTGGAGTGTGGAACTATTTGTGTCCCCACATTAACCTGTTGTTCTAATTGAGCTTTCAACTTATTTATTAGCTCATCCTTTGCTTTGATCTCTTCGTTGGCCCGCATAATTGTATTCTTGTTCTTGAGGAGCTCCTCTCCTATGGCAGCAAGTTGAGTGGCATCTTCATTGCATTGCACTAAGTATTGATTTTTTGCCATCTTCACTTCTTCCTAAGTTCATTGGTGTCGTTCATATATCTATTTTCGCAATCGGCTATGGTGGCTTGCTCTTTCTTCAGCTGGTCTTCATATTTTGCTATTCGATCCTCCAAAGCTTTTGTGTTGTTTTCCGTCATTTCAGGAGCTTCTATCGGTTGGTTGCATAATAGGACTGTCATTAGTTCTTTGTTCCTCTTCCTTAGATTGTCAGCTTCATCCATGTATATCTTGATTTGAGATTCAAGGATTTTACTTCTAGCATTCATTCATGCCTTTTTTGCTTCTCCAGCGTCATATTTGCTTCGTAGTTCCTTGAGTTGTTCGTGTAGCTTCTTGTTTTCCGTTTCCAGTGTAGCACATTTATTCTTGGCCTCGTTGGTTTCTGACTCTTTCTCTAATATTATCTTTTGCGCTTGAATTAATTTGGCAGATATATTCTCACCTACTTCATGGAATTGTTTTTTCTCCCACATGGCCTTGTCGTAGTCGGCATCAGCTTCAAGCATTATCTGTTGAGTATCCATAGCAATTTGTATCATTTGTTGTACCACTGGCTTGAGCTGAGCTACATCCATGTTCAACCAAGTTTTGGGGATGTTTGGTTCTTCCCCCCTTCTTACGTCTCTTCCTTGTTCTACATGTATCTAGTTGTGCGGTTGTCTTATTTGTAGATGTACTTCTTGGTCTCTTACTTCCTCTTCATTATTACTCGATTTGGTGGCACTCCTTTGAAACGTGACATCCATTGGAGAGGGTTCTTCTACTACCCTTATTGGTGTGTAGGGTTCGGATTCTTTCAATGTGTGTTCTATTTTTTCTTCCTTGGGGTTCTTTACCAGGAACTCTCCTGCTAAAGGAGTCTCTTTGATTTGGATGTTTGATGCTTCATTGAATTTGATTATATGGATGTTTTCTTGAGATGTTTCCTGCCTTGTAGTGCCCTTGATAGTGTTATCAGGCATCTGATTGATCTTTGTGCCTTGCACGCCAAAGTCATCGTGTACTTGATTCAGTTCCTCCCATTGACCATCATCCCTTGAATCACTTCTAATATCCACATTCAACACAAATGGTTCTTGTTCCTCTATTGTGTCGGATGATGAGATAGAATTCATCAAGCCCAATTCTCTATATATATGAGCTTTGGTCAACCTTTTTCTTTGTTCAGAGTCTGGATGGGCTTGTTGTTAGTGATGCCCTTGCATCGATAGGTTTACCTATCCTTCCATATACTGGTGAGTTGTTTCCATTGCCTTTGTTAATTCCTCTTCCGTGATGGGTTGATTGTCTTCGAGCCTTGTCCTTGGAATTACATGTGTCCTCTTTAAAGCTAGGGCTTCTGCTTCTATCGTCATCTCCCGTAATCTCTTGGTACCTCTCATTCTCAGTTTGGAGCTCGTTTCCGCTTCTTCTACTATCTTGACTCCTTTCTTCTTCCTTGGAACCGTGGCAATCTTCCTATACTTAACCATTTCTTCAGATGAAGGCATCTCCTTCAAATGTTCCCGAATGCCTAAAGCATGATAGATCAGTATTGTTAAGGCAATGCTCCCATTCAAGAACTTCTTATGATTCCACTGTTTTTTCGCTTTGAAGAATCGTTCTTGAATGTATGGAGTCATGTTTACTTGATTCCCTATTTGTTTGATGGCATGGGACAGCATTAATTTTGCACTATGGTCTTCTCTGGAGCAGTATATCTGTGCATGTTTGGAAAGCAAAAATGTTCGTGAATGAGTCTGACTTCCTCATCTATGTCAATGCAATTGATATCTGTGAACGTTCGGGTCTTGATTCCCCTGCTTTCCTCTTTCAGAATTGTATTCGTGTCCTTTTCCCATCTGAAGGCTTCTTTAATTAAGTCGTGGGTGAATTGTATGATGACCCACTCGCTAGCTACATCAAGGACTCTTGCTTCAGGTACTAATGGATCATGCAGAGCCGGTTGTAAGGTGTTCATGACTTGTGTGCAATGCTGGAAATCTGGTTTGTAGATTGGGAGCTCAAAATACTTCTAGATACCAGCTTTCTTCATAATGTCCACAATCGATGGAAGTTCATGCACTACTTTGAAATCTTGGGACATTACTAGAAATTGATGATCCTTATACGTTATTTTAATTGTTACCAAGAACAGATAATCACCCGCAGGTTGATCTTCTCGAAACCAGTGACCCTTTGCCTTTGTCACGCTTTGTAGGGGAAATTCCAGCATCGCCTCTGTTGGGGCTTCACTCACTAATTAGGCATTGATATATGAAGACATATGGAGACATATGATGGAGGAAAGAAGAAGTGAAGGAAAGACCTACAGAAAATCAAGCCTAAGTGAAGGGACAATTTCACTATTGTAAATTAGTGCAAAATTAGAGTCTAGATTTGTAATTGATCTTTAGAACTTACGAGTTCAAGTCTAGATGTATGTAAACCATAGGTATATAAGTTAATTTGAGTCAGAAACATGTATGAGAGAACTCAATTTTGTAGTTTGAGTGAGTAGAGAAAAGTCGTGTAATTTCTGAGAGAGATGGTGAGAGAAAACTTCTGAGTCTGAGAGAGTTTTCCATGGCTGTGAGCAAAATTAGGCCAAGCCATTTTGTACACATCTTCTCTGATAATCAACACATGTTTGTGTAGAAGCATTGTGTCTAATTCCTATTGTACATTGAGTCTCAAGTCATTTCATATGACTATGAAAGTTAGTTGACAGTTACGACTTTTTTGGCGCACATTTGACTGATCTTCTTAAGGTCAGATCTCGAAGCATGGTGTAAAGTTTTTGGTAAGTGATAGCTCGTTGGAAAGCTATAATCCTCAACTACATTTGGTCAAAAGATCTTTGAGAAACGGGACGCGTACTCAGAGAAATCAGTTTAAGAGTGAAGGTATGTCAAATCGATGAAGTACATTTTCAGTTTTCAGACATAGTGTAAAGGTTGATACAAAATCAGAGGATTGTGAAGTTATTGCTTGAAAGTTTTGTTTGTTATGTGTTGCTTAACACTAGCAAGAACTTCTCTTAGCAAGTAATCAAAATATTTGGCAAAGATTGAACTAATACAGGTCAGATTGAAGGATTGAAGAAAAGGCGCAGATTTCTGTGAAGTGAAATTTTGATTTTCACTAAGTTCAGAGATGAAGACTCATAATGTGAGTGTTGCTAAGCTAATGGTGGTTATGGAGGTCTTCTAATACCACATTAGTTTAGTTCTTGTGGTGTTTTACACACCAACAAGTGGTATCAGAGCAGATAAGGTTCTCGAGAAGTAAAGGAGAACAGATACAAGAAGATTTGAAGAGTTCTTTATCAAAGAAGGAGGAAGCTGAGGTGTTCAACAACCAAAGTCATCAGAAGAGTATTTCGAAGTTGCTCCCAAGAGTAAAGGTCTACACAAGGTATCATTCTTTAACCTTACACTTACAGGTTGAAGCAGAAGCAAGGATACCATGGCAGATCATGTGTCCATTGACAAATTGGACAGAGATAACTATCCTGCTTGGGTAATGAGGATGGAGGCCTTACTTATGAGTAAGGACTTAATGGTATATGTGACAGGTGAAGAGGAGAAGCCTAAATTTGAAGATGAAAGTCATCCAAGGAAGGAAGAGCTAGAAGCTTTGAAGCTATGGCAGAAGAGAGATGCAAGTGCAAGAGCTTATATATATAACACTATTACAGATCACTTGTTGCCACATATCAGAGGTTTAGAAACAGCTGAAGATATTTGGAATGCTTTGGAAGACCACTTCCAAAACACCACTAAAGCTAGGAAAGCTAGCTTATGGTCAGAGTTTACCACATTCAAGAAAAAGCAAAGTCAAAGCATTAGTGATTATGTCAATAAGATGAAGGACTTGGCAGATAGCCTTGGATCCATTGATGAGGATATTGAAGATCATAGGTTGATAGCTCAATTACTTGCAGGATTAAGAGGTGATGAAAGGTGGAAGCCTTTTGTACTTTCAACAGAACTTTCATTAAATCATTATGTGCCAGAATTAAATCAATTACTTGGATTGATGCTCACATTTGAGCAAGACTTAAAGTCAGATGGAGACAAAGGTCAAAGTTCTGCAATGTATGTGAAGAACAAAAAGAAAGGAGATAAAGGCAAAGCAAAGGATGAAGAAGAGTCAACAACTCAAGCAAATTATGCAAGAGGAAGAGGTTTTGGCAGAGGTAAAGGTCGAGGTAATGGAAGAGGTAGAGGTAATCAGAACAATAACAAGAAGACATGTTGGATTTGTGGATTGAGCAATCATCTAGCATATGATTGTTGGCACAATCAACAAGGAGCAAATCAAAATCAGAACAACAATGGCAGAAGTAGAGGTGGAAGGTTTCAGAATCAATTTCAAAGAGGAAGACATAATTCAAGAGGAAGTTTTGGTAGAGGTGGTGGAAGAAATTGGAATCAGAACCAATCATACAACACTACATATTACAATTATGCAAATGATACACAGAATGACAACCATACAACATTGATGATGAATTCAATTAGTTCATCAGAGAAGGAGGATCTCAAGGTATTCTATATTGACTCTGGTTGTTCAAATCATTTATCAGGTAATATAGAATTATTGTCAGAATTGGAAGAAGGAAATTCAAGTCATACAGTACAAACAGGTGACAATACAAAACACAATGTGCATTCAATTGGAAAGGTGAAGTGCAGGAGTGGAGCTGATTTATTAACAAATGTTTTGTATGTTCCAACAATACCAAAGAATCTGATTAGTGTTGGACAAATAGTGGAAAAAGGTTTTCAAGTCAGATTTACAAATGAAGGGGTATTTGTTGAAGATCCAGAGGATGCATACAAACCCATTGTTTGTGGTAAGAAGGAAGGTAGACTTTTTACTCTCAAAGTGCAAGGAAATGTTGGTCAAGCCCTAATCACACATGGTGATGAAGTAATTACAGAGTTAGATCTTTGGCATAAAAGATTGGGACATTTCAATGAAAGAGGAATCAAAACTATGGTGGAAAATCAATCTGTATTGGGACTACCAAATGTGAAGAATCAACATATGATATACAAGTGTGAAGCTTGTCAGATGGGGAAAGCTCATAGACAACCATTTCAGAAGAAAGGTTTCAAGCATGATGGTTTGCTTGAACTCATACATACAGATGTATGGGGACCAACAAAAGAAGGTTCAATAAATGGATCTAGGTATTATGTTTTGTTTATTGATGATGCTACAAGGTGGATAACCCTTTATGTTCTAAAGGAAAGATCAGAAGTCTTTGGAGCCTTCAAACATTTTCATGCTTATGCAGAAAGAGTTACAGGTCACAAACTCAAGAGGCTAAGGTCTGATGGAGGGGGAGAATACTTCTCCCAAGAATTTAATGACTATCTTTGGAATGCAGGTATCAAGAGAGAGATAACTTGCAGGTATACACCTCAACATAATGGGGTGGCAGAAAGGAGGAATAGAACATTGGTTGAATTTGCAAGAGCAATGTTAAAAGAAAAGAATTGCCCTAATTATCTTTGGGCTGAGGCTGTAAATACAGCCACATACCTTGTGAATAGGTTACCATGTGGAGCTTTGAATGGTATGACCCCTTATGAAGCTTGGTGGGGTAAGAAACCAACACTTGACCATTGTAAAGTGTTTGGGTCAATTGCCTATGCTTATGTACCATCACAACTCAGACATAAGCTTGAACCAAAGGCAGAAAGATATGTGTTTATTGGGTATGATGAAAAACAAATGGGTTATAGACTATGGAGTCCTTTAACTAAACATTTTATTGTTTCCAGAGATGTGACTTTTGATGAACAGAAGAGTTGGTATGCAGATAAAGAATGTGATCTTGAAACATTTGAAGAAGAGATAAGAAGGAGTGCAAGAGGTAAGTCACATATGCAAATAGATGGAGATGAAGAACATATGCAAGCAAGCACATCAAGAGTTGGATCATATAGAAGGAATGAAGATGGACCAATATTTGATGAAGAAGTACATCCAGATAGACATGAAGAGTGTGAACCAAGAAGGTCAACCAGAATGAGGAAGCAACCTACAAGGTATTCATATGACACTTCTTACTTGACTCAGAAAAATTATGCTTACATGGTTAAGGAAGATGAAGAACCTCAAAGCTATGATGAAGCAAAGGGTAAGAGACATTGGGAAGTAGCAATGAAGGAAGAGTTTGATGCTCTTGAAGAGAACAAAACTTGGGAACTTGTCCCAAAACCTAATGGTAAGAAAGTGATTGGAAATAAATGGGTTTACAAAGTTAAGAAGCATGCAGATGGAACTATAGCCAGATACAAAGCTAGATTGGTGGTTAAAGGCTATGCTCAAACATTTGGCATAGATTATGATGAGACATTCAGTCCTGTGGCAAAGATGTCAACCATAAGGACAATCATTGCCATTGCAGCATCAAAAGGATGGACATTGAGTCAATTGGACATTAAGAATGCATTTTTGAATGGATATATATCAGATGAGGTGTACATGGAGCAACCTCAAGGGTTTGCAGATCATAAGTTTCCAAATTATGTTTGCAGGTTGAGAAGAGCCCTTTATGGTTTGAAGCAAGCTCCAAGAGCTTGGAATTATAGACTTGTAAAGTATCTTAATGACCTTGGATATCAAAGTTCAAAGGCAGATGCAAGCTTACTTATCAAAAGAACAGATGAAGGTATGATCTACATTTGTATATATGTAGATGACATTATAATTACAGGTACCTCAAATGAAGGAATCAAGGAGGTGAAGAAGTTACTTGAAAGAGAATTCAAGATAAGTGATCTAGGAAAATTATCATATTTTCTTGGAATGGAAATCACTTATGCAGAGCATGGCATTTATGTATCACAAGAAAGGTATCTCTTGAATCTTCTAAAGAAATTTAACATGGAGAATTGCAGAGAGGCATCTACACCATTAGAAGTCAATCACAAACTCAGTAGATATGATGGTGCAGAGTTCAAAGACATGAGGAAGTATCAATCTCTAGTTGGAAGTTTGATTTATGCAACTCTAACAAGGCCTGATCTTAGTTATGCAGTTGGTGTCCTTTCCCAATTCATGCATTGTCCAAAGGATCCACATTGGATTGCAGGTCAAAGAGTTCTTAGATATATCAAAGGAACTTTGAAAGAAGGATTGTATTATCCTTTTACATCAGATATAAGATTGAGAGCCTATAGTGATTCAGATTGGGCAGGAAGTCAAGATGACAGAAGGTCTACACATGGTTACATGATATACATTGGAGATAAGCTTGTGAGTTGGTGTTCAAAGAAACAACACACAGTGGCCTTATCATCAACTGAAGCTGAATACAAAGGACTTGTAGAAGCAGCAAAGGAAGTCATATGGATGCAGACATTATTCAAAAGCTTGGGAATTGATCAAGGTATACCCATCATTCATGGAGATAACATGAGTTCATTATATCTTGCAGCAAATCCTGTGTTTCATGCAAGGACAAAGCACATAGAGATACAGTACCATTTTCTTAGAGAAAAGGTAATGGAGAAAGAGATTGAAGTGGTGTATACTTCCATAAAAGATCAGATTGCAGATATTATGACAAAAAGCTTGGATGGAGTAAAGACAAGTAAGTTCAAGGAGATGGCAGGAATAAAAGAGAAGGAGATTATGTGAAGAAGTCAAATTATGCTAATTAGTGATTGAGGGGGAGCTGTTGGGGCTTCACTCACTAATTAGGCATTGATATATGAAGACATATGGAGACATATGATGGAGGAAAGAAGAAGTGAAGGAAAGACCTACAGAAAATCAAGCCTAAGTGAAGGGACAATTTCACTATTGTAAATTAGTGCAAAATTAGAGTCTAGATTTGTAATTGATCTTTAGAACTTACGAGTTCAAGTCTAGATGTATGTAAACCATAGGTATATAAGTTAATTTGAGTCAGAAACATGTATGAGAGAACTCAATTTTGTAGTTTGAGTGAGTAGAGAAAAGTCGTGTAATTTCTGAGAGAGATGGTGAGAGAAAACTTCTGAGTCTGAGAGAGTTTTCCATGGCTGTGAGCAAAATTAGGCCAAGCCATTTTGTACACATCTTCTCTGATAATCAACACATGTTTGTGTAGAAGCATTGTGTCTAATTCCTATTGTACATTGAGTCTCAAGTCATTTCATATGACTATGAAAGTTAGTTGACAGTTACGACTTTTTTGGCGCACATTTGACTGATCTTCTTAAGGTCAGATCTCGAAGCATGGTGTAAAGTTTTTGGTAAGTGATAGCTCGTTGGAAAGCTATAATCCTCAACTACATTTGGTCAAAAGATCTTTGAGAAACGGGACGCGTACTCAGAGAAATCAGTTTAAGAGTGAAGGTATGTCAAATCGATGAAGTACATTTTCAGTTTTCAGACATAGTGTAAAGGTTGATACAAAATCAGAGGATTGTGAAGTTATTGCTTGAAAGTTTTGTTTGTTATGTGTTGCTTAACACTAGCAAGAACTTCTCTTAGCAAGTAATCAAAAGATTTGGCAAAGATTGAACTAATACAGGTCAGATTGAAGGATTGAAGAAAAGGCGCAGATTTCTGTGAAGTGAAATTTTGATTTTCACTAAGTTCAGAGATGAAGACTCATAATGTGAGTGTTGCTAAGCTAATGGTGGTTATGGAGGTCTTCTAATACCACATTAGTTTAGTTCTTGTGGTGTTTTACACACCAACAGCCTCTTGCATAATCGCTTCAGAGTCCTCAAAAGCCATTTGCACTTGTAATAAGGAGAGCCATCAGCTTTTTATGTAAGGCATGCCATTAGTGCTATGTGTCTTGTGACATGTTGTTCATTTCGTCACTTTGTTTCCCCTTACTTAAGTAAGTAATATCTCTTACCACATATCTTAAGTAAGTAATATCTCTTACCACATATCTTGTGAAAGAAAACAAGAGTTAGTTTAGCCGAAGCATTTATTTATTTACATACTAGGTCCATTCCTATGGAAGTAGAATATATGACCTATTCCCAAGTGGGAAATGTGCACTATTAGTTTTGTTAAACACTTCATGTGCCAAATGCATGGTCGTGTAGTGTGGCCCTGTCATGCATACTTTAGGTGCATTCAACTCTTCATGAGTGCAATCGGAATCCTATTGAATATGTTGTTCCTGTCGTGGCTGCCTCTTGGGTCTCCATATCCTTTTTGTTGTTGCTGTGTGAGGCTTCGTCTTCTCTTGGTTTTTCCGTGCTCTAGGTTTTTCCTCTTTCCGTTTTGAAGTATGATTGGTTGGTATCATGTTCCTCTGGTACCTTTGGTGAAGCTTTTTTGGCTTTATGGTACTGCTTCGTCGGTGTAATATTTCTTCTTGCTTCTCTATCTCTTGACTTGCAGTATGTTTGATCTTTTTTGGAATCCATATGTGTTGCCATGTTTTCTGGGCTTCTACTAATGACTTTGGAAGCCATACTCTCAAAAGCCTTTTTGGTTCTGCTTGTAATGAAAAGAGTTTGTTGTCTCCTTTTGCCTTCATAGGATGAATGACCTGTATCGGTGTAGACTTTTCTGCTTCCCTCATTCGATCCTTGCGAACCCAGTGTAGATTAGCTCTTCCTGGTTGTGATAATTGGATAGTGGACTTCCATGTGGATGAGCTTCCCTTGTTGTCGATAACTTTAGGATCGTTGCCCTTGCATTTTCTCTGGGATTCACCGTTTTGGGGGGATGAATCCACCTCATCAACTTATGCATTGGTACTGGTAGTCAATCCTTTCTCAGGGCACTCCTTTGGTAAACTTTTGATTGACTCCTTTGCTAACTCCTCTTCTAGGGTTTCGTTTTCACGCTTGATGGCTTCATGCATGCGAGGAGATCTTTCTTCTAGCAAGCTGAAGATTTCCTTATGCCCTATTTTGGCTGAGATGTACCCTTGAGCTAGATGAATGTGCACTTCATTTTCAATAATCCAATCTTGTCCTCGGATCACGTTCTCTATTAGATCCTCATCTTTACACACCAAAACTCATTGCTCCATAGTGGAATTACCTAGGTGGAGGGATACTGAAGCTTCTCCAATACATTATATCCCCAATGCCTATCATGTGAGCTTTAGTTGGCTTGATGATCGTCTGAAGATGCGTAATAACCATTAGCCGTATGCAGTTGAGAGCTGCCCCTGATTCAATTAATGCATCTATCAACTAGTATTTTGTAGTTCCAATCCCTAGGTTTAAATATGGTTGAGATATGCTGAGATTGGTTGTGTTGGCCTGGTGAACTTGATAGTTGGCCATTGGAATAGGCTCCTCTCCTGTAAATATCGTTCATCCCTTTGCCTTATCCACTCTTTTCGTTTCTTGATATGCTCTAGGGCTTCTTGCCTGGCCTCTTACCTAATTCTATCTTCTTCTTTTTTCTATTTTGTGCCCCCACAAGTCGTGTTAACGTTTGATCTTTCAATGGATCCATGTAGAAGTTTCTCGACAACCACTTATGTAATTAGGAAGAACATCTCCATCCAGAGTGGCTAGGTTAACAGCTCCACTTGTTGAGATCCTATTGATTATTAGAGGTCCATATCCGTGTTTCTGTAGCTTCTTGATGTGTTGCTTCAAAGTATACACCAGGACTAAATCTCCTTCTTTTAATCCTTTATCTTTGATGTGCGCATCATAATAGGTTTTCTGTCTTCTTTTCGCTGCATAAACTCCCCCAACAACTTGTATTCTAGTCTCATGTAGCTTCTCAATTTGTTCGAGTTTCTTGGACAATTCATGCCGTGTCCATTCATACTGTTGGGCTACTCTCAAAGTAGGCACTAAAAAATACGATTGCATTTTATCCATACACTAGGTTAAATGGTGTGGTTCAAATGGCTGTCTTGTAAGCCACACAGAAGGCTCAAATTGCATGACGCAATTGTTTGTCCCAATCTGACCTTCCACTATTGATTATCTTCATCAATACAGTACACAACACCTTATTGGAACTTTCTGCTTGACCGTTGGCTTGAGAATGATAAGGGGCTGATTTTTTATGAATCACTAAGAACTCATTCATTAAGGACTCTATTACTTCATTAATGAAATGTGTTCCTCGATCACTCACTATCTCTATAGGTAGTCCAAAGCAAGTAAAGATATGCTCAAAAAGAAACTTAGCTGTGGTCTGAGCATCATTTTTTCTAGTTGCTTTTGCCTCTACCCATTTAGTCAGGTAATCAGTTGCTACTATTATGTATTCAGCGTGTGATCCTCTCGTTGGTGGATTAATGGGTCCTATGAAATCAATACCCCATTTGGAAAAGGCTCTCGCACAAACCATAGGTCTCAATGGCATGTCATCTCATTTGATAGGATATTTAGCTCTTTGGCATGTCTCACAACTTCGTCTGTAGGTGTCTGCATCCATATGTAGAGTTGGCCAGCACAAGCCTGCAAAGAGGATCATTTTTATAGTTCTTTCAGCTGAGAAATGTCCTCTTACGGCACCTGCATGTGCCATTTCTAATATGGGTAAGTAGTCTCCTTCATGCACATATAGCCGTAGTTGATTATCCTTCCCTCGCTTGAATAATTGTCTCCCCATGATGACATAGTCCTTACTCATTTCTTCCAGGGATCATTTCCTCGCTAAACTGATTTCGTCCTCATGCTCTCGTGTCTTTAGGAATTTTACTAATGTCTTACTCCAGTTGGGTGCTATTGTAGAGAAAGGTAAGGATGTATGATCATCTGGAGTGGTTTCCTGAACAATCCATGCAACTACTGACATACTCATGAACATCCTTAGGCATGTTAGACCAATAGACTCCTAATCGTTTCAATTCTCTTAGAGTTCCATGAGTTCCCTTGTGCATTCTCCATTTGTTTATGTGCGCTTGTTCAATCAAGTTCTTCTGTTCCTCTTCCTCTACACATCTAGACATTACACCATTGGCTTCTTTATGATACAACTTCCTGCTACAATGTGTAAAATACGTGATTGTAGAATTTCCTTTCTACTCTCCCTGTTAATTGAGTGTTGTGGTCCATGAGTGAGTATTGGAATTAGCTTTTCTGCCCACTTAGGACATGCTTCCAAATTGAACAAGTAAGTGTCTGGCAACTCGTCGGATACTCCGCTAGGTGGTTCTCAATGTGTTAATCTAGAGAGATGACCCGCTCTCACATGGGTATTTCCTTTTTTCACAATCACTTCAAAATCGAATTCCATTAACAATAGAAACCATCTCACTAGTCTTCCTATGTTACAAGGTTTATTGACCAAGTACAATAAGGCTTGATGATCTATGAAGAACTTGAACTTGTTGGCTAACATGTAGTGTCTAAATTTCTTTATAGCGTACACCATCCCTAAGCCTTCTCGCTCTGTAGTTGTATAGTTTCTTTCAGCTTGATTCAGTTGTGTGCTTGCATAAGCAATAGGATGGTCCAGTTTTCCTTCATCTAGCGAATGAGCTAAAATGCATCCTATTGCGTAATTGGAAACATCCACATGAATATGAAAGGGCTTGTTCCAATTGGGTGTTTTCAAAATAGGTGTTGTGCTAAGTCGTTTTTTTAGCTCATTAAATGCTTTCTCGCATTCGTCCGTCCATGTAAATTGAGTCAACGATCCATACAATGGCTTGGCAATTATAGCATACATGTGGATAAATCGGCGATAGTATCCACAATGATCCATAAATGCTTGCACTTCCTTTGCATTTTTTGGTCTTGGAAGTTCTAGAATTTCTTTGATCTTGCCTTCATCCATAGATATTCCGTTCCTAGATACAATGTTTCCTAGGATTTTTCCTTGTCTTACCATAAAAACACACTTTTCAGGATTTAGACATACTCTATATTGTCGACATTTTTTGAATATTCTTCGCAATTCCAAAATATGTTCCTCCCTCCGATCTGAGTATGTACATAGGTCGCCTACATATACTTCCATACTCCTCCTTATAAATTCTTTGAAAACATGACACATCAACCTTTGGAAAGTAGCAGGGGCATTCGTGAGTCCAAAAGGCATCACTCTGAAAGCATAGACTCCCCATTCAGTCACGAATGTGGTCTTATGTTGGTCCTCAGTAGCAATGGCTACTTGATTGTATCAAAAGAATCCATCCAAGAAGCTATAGACTTCCTTATCTGCAACTCTTTCCAAGAGGTGATCAGTGATAGGTAATGGGTAGCTATCACGGATTGTGGCTGCATTGACTTTCTTTAGATTAATGCACACTCTCAGTTTCCCATTCTTTTTGGGCACAACTACTGATGGTGACACCCATTCGATATGTTCTATCTCATAAATGAATTCGGCTGCTAATAGTTTGTCTATTTCTTCTTTAATCTTTGCTGCATAGACATCATTATATGTGTATGGGTGTTGTTTCCATGGTTTTGCATCAGGTTTCATTGGTATTCGATGAGAACAAATGGAGGGTTCCACACCTTTGAGGTCCTTGTAGGTCCATGCAAACATGTCTCGATATTTGCGAATCAGTCTCATCAATTCTTCTTCCTCCTCAGGGGACACATCCTTTCTATGTATGTGCATGTTTCTTCTCCATTTTCTACTGTCACTATGGTTTTTTTCGTTTGTTCCTTGTTGTCGTATGCTTCTCCTTCTCTCGCTTCTCTCTTAGGCATCTGAATGGCTATTTTCCTTTCCTGTACTTCGTATCTTTTGAAGTGTTCAGGAACTTCAAATAGATCCAAGGTTGGTTCGGTCTTACTCGTGGTTTCCTCATGGTTCGGTACTATAAGGGCTGCTTCGATTGCTAACACTTTGGGTGTTCCACCCTTTTCCTCAGCTTGAATGACTTCTAAATAGCGTTCCTCTGAATCAAACTCCAGTTCCATCTCTATGCTCTCATATTCTTCCTTCCATTCCTTTTCTAATACTTCTCCTGCTTCTACCTCCTGAAGGACTACCATGTAAAAGTTTACGTCATAGCCTTCTTCGTCCACACATTCATTCATGGTCAATACTCCTTCATTTACGCATACATCCAAGGTTGCTAGGATCTCCATCAAACCATGTGGTTGGAATGCTTCATCAGGAAAAACTTGAGGCATGTACATTGGGTCCTCTACGAGTCGATAATTTTGATGTCCTAAGGGCCATAGCTGAAGTTTTTTATCCTCTCTCTTTGCTTCCTTACACATCCATAATTGGGCATCCTCGTGCATCCATGATTGATCACTTGATCTAGCACTATGGATTGACGAATCATCTTCTTCCTTGTGTACGGGACTCCATTGTAATGGGGGTACATCCCTGTACGCAAATGTATGCAAATTTATCTTGGTAGTGGTTCCTTGATGTTGGAGGTATAATGAGTCTCATCCCCAGTCTTGCACTACCCTGAGTTGTCTCATGAAAGGCCGTCCTAATATCATTTCATAATTATTTGCCTTTCCAAATTGACATATAGCTAATGTATGCTCAAACTCGACTCCACAGGTGGTTAATCTAATTTTTTTCAATATTCCCAGGGGTTTCTCTACATGACCATCTGCTAATTGAAGTTTCATACTTGTTGGTCGTAGGGCTGGGTTTCCCCATTTCTTCCAAATCTCTTTGGTGGCGATGCCCACTCCCGCTCCTGTGTCTAGTATGGCCTTGGTCATGTATCCATTGTACGTGATGGGTAGACATGTGTTGCCCTCATCTCCTTTGCTAAATTCTCCAACCTTATCCATCGGAATTTGTATAGCAGATAGGTTTTCAGTTTCCTTGCTTTCTTTTTTGTTCTTCTCCTGCCCTAACTTTAACTGTCCTGCTAATTGCTTCCATAATTGTGGTTTGACACAAAGTAATTCTTCCACAGTCAATTGACATTGTACTTTGGTCTTTTTGAGTTCTGCTAGAGACTCCTTTTTGTGGGAGCACATAAGATTATAGATTCCTTCTCATATTCTCCCATGTAATTCGGTAGGGTAGAAATGCTCTGCACTTCCTCCCTATTTCAGTCTAGCCTAGAGACTTCTTCATATATTTCCTCCAAATTTGCTGTTGGTTGATAGTCTTCAACATCTATTTCCTCAAAAGGCGGTTTTGCAACTCCATTCTTTTTCCATTTATCTTCTCAAATTCTAGTCCACAACTCTCTTGGCCAATCAGCTTCTAAATTAGGGACTAGGGACATGGGTTTGTCTTGGGTATTCAGTAGTTCCTTCTTATCATCCCTTTCTTTTGGTTTCTAGTCCTTGGTTTTAAGACAATCATTGTATTGATTCTCGGATATCCTCATCTCAGGGAGGATAGTGACAGTCTTTTCTAGAGTGGCATGTGCCACCTCTATGAGTTTTCTACATATCACTAGTCTCTTTTTTTCTAACTCCCCTTGTGGGTAAAGTTTTTCATGCTGCTCTACGTTTGGACCATTCATAATTCTAGCTTGGTAAGCTTTCAACCACATGTCTAGATCCTCTAGTCTTGGTTCTGCTAGAATTGATCCTGGCTTGTCCGGTTTTAGTGTCTGCGGTGTAATGGGAATTTCTTCCTCAATTTCAGGTTCTTTAGGTTTCTTATTGCCTCTTGTGTCCTTCTTGTCTTCCTTATTTTTGTCTTTCATCCATTTTTTGTTGAGTTTTTCCCTCCTATCCTTCCACTTTTGACTTTTCGTTGTTTGGATATTCTCGAGTGGGTCTACTGAGTCTTCCACAACTTGTACTTTGGGTTCTAGAGTTTTACTCTTTTCTTGTTCCGAATCTACCCGTTTTCTTTCCTGTCCTTTTGCTTGTGCTTATGTGATGGCTTTCAATGGTACTGTGTATTCCTTGTCACTTCCTGATGATTCTATTACATTGATAGGTGCAGTGTCATGAGGGATTTTTTGGGCAGTCTCTAAAGAGATGTTCCTTTCCGCAGTCATTGCAATACCCTTCCCATGTTCTGGGGGGTGGTGGGTTGTATGGCCGAGTGCATTCCCTTATAAAGTGATCTCCTCCACATCTATAGCACGGTCCTTTTGGCATAGGTGGTCTGATGGGTGGTCTCATGGGTGTTGGTGCCTTGGGTGCAGTGTACATTAGGGTTACCAATTTTGGTCCATAGACATTGTCATATCCCTCATAACCATAGTATTACGGGTCATAAGCTTGCTCGTACTCCATCATACTGGTGTCATAAGGATAGTATTCTCCTTGGGTTTGCTCATATCCTAGGATCGTTGATTTTGTACCAGCTAATGGTGATGCAGGTACTATGGCTCTCTCCAAGTTTTCCTCTGGTTGAGCATATTTAACTGGTACTACGTTCTGTGGAAATGGCGGTTGTTGTCCTAACACTGGCTGAGGTTGTGCATATTGCCCTTGCTCATATGGCCTAGGTGCTCCTTGTGGTCCTGGATAGGGGTTGTATCTTGGAATCTCCCTTCCTGGCTCTCCAAGTGGGTATCCATACGACCTATACTGAGGTTGATTTGACGGTCGTGTCTGCCTGTTGAATGGACAATTCTCAGTGGTATGATTAGTCTATTTTTGTTCTATGTGGCAATATAGAATGGTTCCTTGATGTGGCTGTCTATTGTAAGGGTAAGCTTGAGGCAAGCCTGTTCCTCCTCTTATGCACATGTGAGTTGGGTGGTCTCCTTCACAAAAGCCACATCTTCGCAACATGGGTATTCTCGTTGGTGGATGTTGGTAGTTCCGCTATCCGTGAACTCCTAACTTCTTGGCTACCAGTTTTGCTAACTCCTCCACATTACTGGAGTTAGATGTCACTGTACTTCTAGTGTCTTCTGATTTCGTAGGGCTTGGTGTACTTTTAAGATCATCAGCTAGGTTGTCCTCTAGGTCTATATACTCTTGAAGGCATTCGCTCAACATCTGTAGCCACTTTACATAGACTAAGGTTCTCAAAGTCTAGTTCCTCAACCCATCCAAGAATAGTGATATCATTTTTTGCTGTGCGGGACTTTCTGTTACAGGACATCTATCAACATATTGATTGAACCTTTGGGCAGCTGTTTTCACCGTTTCATTTGGGTTTTGTTTGAAGCTATGGATTAAAGATGAAGAGTTGTGTTTAATTCCTCTCTTAGGAATATGGCCAAGAGCGGGTTCATTTCGAAGCTCTCGATGAGACGCATCTATTTTCACTTGAATCTAACAACCGCTCTTCAAGTTATGGCCAAAATAGTGAATGGAGGGAAACACCTACACTCGCTTCACAACTCGTATTGGCTCACACTCACACTACAATAGTTCAAAAGTGATGGGGAGGGATGGACAACAGTCCTACACACACATTCCAAGCTTCACACACACACAAAAGATCATAGAGGAGATGAAAATCAGCAGGGAAGAAGCAAATTCGAAATTTTAGTTCTCCTTTTTACAATGGCAAAAAGTTCTTACAAAGAGTCACAAAGTGACTTATATACATGTGCCCTAAAAATGGTCCTTTCACACAAGAGACTGGCACTTTATTCACTAATCTCTAACTTCCTACTATTTTACAAGAATTATGTTACAAAGATGTGGGATTTATGCATCTAGAGGACTCCTCTGGTGCATTTACATAGCTTTGAGGGAATTTCCTAGGATTTTAAAGAAGAAATTATGCCCATTAATTTGAAAATTTTGGGGCTCCTCTTTTGTGCCTCTTTCTCTGCAACAGAAACCATCTCAATAAGTTGTGGGGAAATTTTGTAGTTCTATAGTTATAAGGATCTTTCTTCAATGATAGAAAGTCAAGTGCTGAGTCGAATAACCACCTTCAAATTATGTATGTTCTCATTTGGTAGTAGAATTATGGGGATTTTAGGAAATCTAATAGTGTAATATGTAAAGCTAGAAAAAATAATTTCATCTTATTTAATCAATCATGATGGTAGAAGGAACCAAAGAGATAGATACCAAAGAGGAACTATTACTATCAATGACCAAGACTCTCAAAATGAATTGAAAGTATATGCCTATTTTATATTTTGTGTGTTCATCTAGGGTAATGCCAAAGATGGATTATTAGTTTGAAGAAATTTCTAATTGAGATGCTCTAGAACTTTTAGTACAAGTGAGAGCATATTTTTAAAAGATCCCTATAAAAGGATTACCATCTACTTTACCTTCTTACAAGAAGATGAAGTATTGAATCAGGTTGTTGGTAGTTATAGGTACCATACTATTTCCACCCTTTTGGATGATCCTACAAGAGGAAAATATGTGCCACAATTGCTTTGTAGCAACAACATGCTTCATCATGTAAGAACACATTCGGTAGTTTTTCCTATCAAGCTTGTCTTCAACTTGAGGTATGGCAAACAAGTCATTCTCACTTGCCATTGCACCAAAGAACTCAAAAGTAGCAAGATATGAACTTCAACAAAGATGAAATGCAGCTTGAAAATTGTAACTCTAATGGCCAATATGACTAGACAAATGGATTCTATGGGGGGGGGATGAAACCCCAATGCACCTGGTGGAAATCATCTTGAAGTGGTAAAATTTGTACTTCAATGCTTGAGAACAATTGAAGTGAGAGCTATAAGTGAATCCCTAAGTACAAAGTACCACTGCATATGAGCATATCATGTATATGTGGTTACTTGTAGAAAAAATGTACCTAGCACTAGAGTAAAAGTGCCCATGTATAGGGAAAGAATTCACTTTAAAGCTACTCGAGGGACACATAATTGTAACAATAGCTAGGGTGCTGAAGGCCATTACTAACCCTATAATGCTTTTAATAAAAAACTCACACACACATAAACATTCCTTCCAACCAATTCTTATGGTGTACAACTACATAAATAGCTATTTGGTAAATTCCTATATATAACTTTATACTACTAAAACATCTAGCCTTTTGAATACTTGATGATCAAATTATTATTTTCAAGTTTTTGATATATGAATTTCCACGTACATAGAATAGCCCTTAATTTGTTAAGGCAGTGGTCAA
The DNA here is from genome assembly GCA_020310875.1 of Ceratopteris richardii. Classification (NCBI taxonomy): domain Eukaryota; kingdom Viridiplantae; phylum Streptophyta; class Polypodiopsida; order Polypodiales; family Pteridaceae; genus Ceratopteris; species Ceratopteris richardii. The sequence continues at coordinate 141,215,518 of CM035424.1, read as the reverse complement.
AATCCACGAAGAGATTAGAAGAATCAATCTAATGATATTTTAAGCCCTTCACCTCAACAAGATCAACCTTAGGAAGCTTCGATCATCCTTGATGTGTTTTTGTGGAAAAGGTAGGACATTTCATAATGTCCCATGCAAGAGCATGATACCCCCAAGAAGGCAAGCCACCTTGCACTCCCTCTTGAATGCGAGTCAAAAAACTTTAGTGGGTATGTTTGATGGTTGATACAAAGACATGGGCAATGAAATGACAAAGATAAACATAACACAAACAAGTGCCAATGTCCATTCAAGCTCTTAGAGAATCCAATCGAGATTAGCTAGCCATAAAAAATAGCACAAATTAAGGGGATGCGTCACATTTCCACATGAACGCATGCTATGAGAGAGAATTGATAGATCAATGGAAACTATTGTGTGGCATCTTATGAGTGATGTGCGTTGAAAAAAAAAATGTTCATGAAGATAGAATGGGTTACATTGCACAACAATTGATGGTAAGGGAGAGTGGAGGACAAGGAAGAGATAGGAATCATTCGCTAATGCAAATAGAAATAGAGAGTAAGATAGATAAAGAGAGAGAGAGAGAGAGAGAGAGAGAGAGAGAGAGTTGGAGAGAAGGGAAGATGAGTGATAGTATAGGAGTATACATGATATTCTCATATGGGTTGGTACTTTATACTTAGGGATTCACTTATAGCTCTCACTTCACTTATTCTCATATTACTAATCATCTATCTATAGAGAGCTCTTCTAGCCATTGTATGTCTCTGTGCTTTGATCTCCGTCTTTGCTCGTGTGTACTTCTATTCATTCCACCTCACTCACACACACACCCAAAAGTAGTATCAGAGCAAGTTCAACTCCTTCTCAACCTGTTGGTTTTTCACATTATCATTGCACAAAACTTTTTAATAGTGCAAATTGGTTCTGGAGCATAAAAGTACAAAGTTCAGCACTTAGATATCATTTCCACCAAGTGCATTGGGGTTTTAACCAGCCCCCTCTTAAGAATCCATTTGTGCAGTTATATTTTCCATTAGAGTTATAGTTTGTGAGCTACATTCCAACTTTGTTCAAGCTCATATCTTCTTACTTTTGAGTTCTTTGGTGCAATGGCAAGAAATAATGACTTGTTTGGCATGCCTCAAGTTGAAGATAAGCTTGATAGGACCCAGTACCCAATGTGGCCTTACATGAGGAATCATGTTCTTGCTACAAAAATCTAATATATAGTAAGAAATAATCCATAGAGTTGAAAAAAAGCATTATTCATTAATATCATAAAAGTTGCAAGTGCATTTTTGAGGCCAAAAGCAATAAGAACCTATTCATAATGCCCAATCTACAACCTCCTGAACCTTTGTAACAAACTTAGTGATTGTTTGTTTTGGAGTTTTCTTCATTCGGTTGAATTCATTCAATAGATGATTCTTCCTTGCCTTTGTGCTAGTAGAAAAGAAAGTCTATAGGGCATCCCAAGTCTCTTCAGATGTCTTGCATCCTCTAATGTGAGGTAAAAGAGAACCAAAGATAGTTTAGTATTATGACCTTGCTTGAGTATCCCTTGCATGCCAAAGTGTGATCTTATCTCTTTCCTCTTGAGTAGGTCCTCCCTTGGATCTTACAATAGGCATTGCTTTATCACTTGATATAATCCCATATAAATTCCTACCTTGCAAATAGGCCACCATTTTGATTTTCCAAGCTGCAAAATTATGTTTATCAAGCTTCTCAATAATTAATGGAAATACATCTCCCATATTGAAGTTGCTCTCATACCATTGAAAAAAGTTGTAGAAGCTTGGAGAAGGGGAAAAATTGAGTTGCAAGATGATGAAGTTGGTCCACCAAACCAACACAAGACCTACCCTAGCTCTTTAGATATGTCAAATAGACCTCATAGGCTTGTGATTAGTGCAATAAAATTCAATAGGTGCTTTGGAGCATCAATGAGATTCAAATGTTACAAGACAAATATATTTGAACTTTAACTAGCTCATAGATGCTTCTATTTTGGGATGGATGCTATCACTTCAAATAGTCAAAGTAGCGAACATAGTTACAATTGGAAATATTCCTCTTAGGGGGATGTTTTACGTAGGTTTGGATTTCTAGAATGCATAAAAGACCTAATTTTTATCAGGCAATGAAAGAGAATTAAACTTAACACTGATTGGTTGTCCCCCTCAAATTTTCAAGATTGTGTAGAGAATGTCCTTGAGAACTTCAACTTGCTATTTCTATGAAATTACTAAACCAAATGGCTAGGAAGTTTATAAAAAGAAAATAGAAAGAATTACCTTTCTAATGAGTGATCAAACACTCAATTTGAACCTCTGTAGAGTGAGAACCAAACTCTGCAAGATGACTAAGTTTGCGAAAGAAGGAGTAGAGAATAGTGAAGGAGAACTATTACCAGTGCAGCTGGCAGTAGCTATAGACATCGGCACAAAGGAAGCATGTAAAAGAGGATGCATGAAGATCAGTGGGGGGGATATTCATTCTTTTTCAAAACAAGTTGTTTCATTATAAGTAACCAAACTCTCAACAGTGATTTTAGTCACTCATGTAACATATGTAATATAGAAAACCCCAATTTTGTCATGAGCCACTCCATTTTGTGCAAACTGAAGAGTCCTCAAGCTTGAGGAGCCAAGATAGATTACTCACACCAAATTTCATAATTTTCGGACTTCATTTGGACCTCCAAATGAGCCTTAGACCTATTTTTCAACTTAGCCAAACACTAGTTCGAAACCAGTCAAAACTAGTCAAAAAACTATAAAAAGAGCTAGAGAGCTCATTTTTGAGGTTAGCTTGTGAATTGTTAGTAGAGAGAGTAAAGAGCATTGTAAGAGCTATTTTTAAAGTAATACAAGTGTGATTCATGCCTTTTATCATATCTCCTCTTGTCTCTACCTTGTGTGTGTGTGTGTGTGTGTGTATGTATGACATGTGCACTTGTGTGCTTCTCACCTTCATTTTTGCACACATCACTCATCCACGATCTTCATATCACCATACATCTTTCGTGGATTGACAATTAAGGAGGTGGAGCTTCTTGACTTGTCTAGAACAACACCAAATTTGGCGTCGTTGCCAGGGACGAGCTCTAGAAAGAACGTGTGATGGTAAAAGTGTTTGGAGATTAGCATTGGAAGGTAATTAATTAGTGTTTTGTTGTTGTTTTTGTGTTGTTTTTATCTTCTTTCACCTCCCCTATACCCATTATTCATCCCTAGATCTTCTCCACACATAGCAAAAAATCACCAAAATTCACCATAGCCACCTTTCTCTTCTCATTTCCCTCATTTGTGACAGAGCAAGCGAGAGAGAGAGAGAGAGCAAGCAAGAGAGTGTGTTTGCATGCATTTGTGAGTTTTCCTTGTAGGATATTGTTTCAGTACAAGATTATGACACTCTACAGGTGAAATTTCTAAGATTTCACCATTTTAGTCGAAGGCCTTAGACCATCATGATGGTCTGAGAAATTCGTTTTTTTTTTGTGAGTAAATCATATAGAGGATGTAGAGCATCTTAGTGCACTAGGGAATCCATAGCTGCATCCCAAAGGTTTACATTTTTTGAAGCATCATGATGATTCATCATCATCACGATTGGCTCATGCCATCTCGATGATACCAGACCATCACAATTGGCTCATGCCATCGCGACGATACCAGACCATCACGATTGGCTTATGCCATTGCAATGACGTCTAACGATTGTGATGAGCTCATGCCATCACGATGTGATTGGTTCATAGCATCGCATGACGCTTTCAAACCATCGTGCCTTATGACCATCGAAATTGGCTCAAGCCATCACAACAAGCATTGAACATCGCGCTTGGTTTAGACCATCGTGATGATTGGCTCATGCCATTGCGGCAAGATCGGACCATCATGATGACCCACCCGACCACTAACCATTGTGATTGGCTCATGCCATCACGACGACCATAGACCATCGTGTCATTGGAGACCATCGCGACGACCCACCATGCCATCGCGACGACTAGTGACCATCACAATCCTGGTAGACCAGCGTGATGGTTTGACTAAAAATGCAAAAATTAGGGTTTTGATTTTCTTGAAATTTTGGAGTCAATTGTGGGTGATTTTTCATTCAATTGGTGCATCTTGTGGTTCCCAACCTAGTGTTTGAAGAGTTCCTATTTGGTTGTCAATTAAATTTTGACCTAAACTCAAGATTTTTATAGGTAGATTAAGGGCATCCAGAGCAAGGCGAATTGGAAAGCAAAGTAAGGCTTGGGAAGCACAATCTTCTTGGGCAAAGGAGCATTCAACAAATCATTAGACTTGAGGTTGGAAGAATTCTCAACCTCCTCTATTTATTGCTAGAAGGCAAATCATGATTAGTGTAATTGATTAATTAGGGCCACGTTGGGAACAATGCAAGTGCGAAACAAAACCCTAATTACTCAAGTTCAAGCATGAATTAAGATATTGTGGCAACAAACCCTAAAGGAAAAAGAGCTTAATTTCAACGGTGCGATAACCTAGACACACAACAAAAAATACCTGACATACATAAGTTGACAAGATAAGAGATTAAGGAAAGTAAATACGAATCAAGTAATTGAAAAGGAAAGAATCTGTGTAATGATAAATCATATCGAGTGCCTAAAGGAGCTACAACTCATGAACCTTAGATCAAGAAGGAATATAGGAAAGGCCGATGGACGTAGCATTAGGTCATTTGAATCTAGTGTTAGAACCATAGCATGAACTTGGGCTCAACAATTGAGTGGTTATCCATAGAAACTAAGCTAAAAAACAAGTGAATTGGAGATGTCTTACAACATGGAGAGACGAGAAGGTGGTTGAGGGTTAGCATACTTAGAAAGATCTGAAGGGCCATACAAAACTCAACTAGAATACATTCAAACCAACCACTTAGGTGCTCACATCTATGAGCATGATTTGAGGAGGTCCCCGATTCAATTGAGGAACCCTAACCAACTCATTCGATTGGAACATCCAGTGGTTTTGAAGGAGCCACATATATTGATAAGGAAGGAACAATGTACATAGATTCCAATCAACCCAATGGGACCAATGAATTTGAGGTAGTAACTCCCAAAGAATGACTTAGAACATGAATAGTTAGATGGTGAACCTAGAACATCGAGGGGTAAATCTTTATTGACGTAGATGCTCAACCTAGAATGGATCCCTCAAGAGAACAAGAGTATTGAGTTATTCCTCAATCGGGATACGGATGAGGCATTCAAGAGTGTAGGTATGAGCAACCAAGTGAAGTAGGAACAGTTAGTATCTATGAGCTCAAGGATCCCAAAGCACTTGGAAAAGTGGTGTACTTGGACAACACTTCAGAACAAGTGTTTGTGGTTTTAGAGCATGGGAGGCATGCCTATACATGGAGGCGTGAATTGATTTTTTCCCCACCATGAGCTACTATTGCCTTTGGACACCAAGGGGTAAGAACATCCATGGCTCATGGATGCAAAGAGAAAAAGGCAAAGAGAGACCTGAATTGAGTTTTGCTAACATGGTACGAAGAGACCGATCAGTAGTAGAAACAGATAGGATCGAGAGGCCAAGAGAAGTAAGAACTCAACATGGTAGAGATGAATTTCCTCTACCTTCATCCAATACAATGCTTTTGGACTCACCTTCAAAAATGCTACCTTAACCTGGTTCCAACCTTTACAAGAAAGGAAATTTAGAGACATCCATCACTTATTAGGATCATTCATCACCGAGTTCTCTAAAAGTGGGATAAGGCACAATACTTCCTCTTTGATTCACATTTTCAAGCAAACCCCTCATTGAGAAATAGTCAGATTAGCGGGACATAGGTTCAAACAATACATTAAGAGATGCCCAATGCTAGAGTTGTCCACTCAGGCTAAACAAGTATCACTATTTTTGGATGGGCTACTGAGCTCTAATCTACGATCATATGTATACCTAAAAGAGCCCAGAATACTAGAGCAATGTGTGAGATACCTTGAAAAGAGAGCACAAACATAGATTTCTTGGGTGTTACAAATGCGATCAAACTTACAGTTTGTGGCTGACCACGATAGAATATATTTTTTAAAGAACATATACAAAAGTGTCGGTTGTCCATTTGGCCTTTCACATGGACACTAACAATAACAATATCCCACGAAAGATGTTGGGTTGTAGGGTGTGCACACACTTTCTCTTGTGCATAGGAACCCTCCTTTTCTCATAGAAATACCATTTATTATATATTTGAGTTTTGCACATGAGAACACCCTCTTAGTACCCTTTTTGATAATTCTCCAAGACTAAGGCTTGGAACCTTGTAAATGCACCCTCTTTTTGTAATAGACAAAATACCCATGTAAAGAAAACCCATGCCTATATTTTCCCTAAGATATGTTTGTTAAAGTGAAGATTTGGCAAGATCTCTTTGAGATATGGTAGTTAGGCACATGTTCCCTTTTGTACTAGTCATAGGAGCACATGGGGAAAAGAGCTTAGCTTATAAATATGAAGCTCATTTTGGGGGAGCGGAGCTTTGGTTCACATTGAGCTCCATGTACATATCTCTTAGAAATGAATGGAAGAACTATTTTACTCTTAGACTATGTGCACTTGTGTAATTTGTCTTTGAGTGTGAGAGTGAGGTGTGTATGCACGCTTGTATCTCCTTTCTTTGTGAGTAGAATGTGTTGCATTTCTTGTATTTTCCATTTGTGGACAAGGATCCTTGATGACCTTCCTCTCCATGTTCTCAAGGGTTTGTGGCATAGCTTGGAGTTGATGGCCGATGGCTTGAGCATGATGGAGGGTTGGTTGGATGAAAGGAGAGTCTTTTTTGAGCTTTCCTATTGCTTCCATGCAAGGTTGTGTGGATCTTGGCTCCCCTTGGGTATACTACAACAACAATTTTGGCGCTGTTGTTGAGGAGAACTTCATCACTTGGAGAGCTCAAGAGTGTGTGGTAAAGTATTGTGTTGCAATTTTTTCCTGCTCATTTACATAGGATTGAGTTCTTGCATGGTATTTGCACCCTTCCTTTGGACCATTAGCTCCTCATTTTTTTTTGTTTTAGAAGTGTAGTTTTAGTTCATTTTTGTTTCTTCCACAAGAACACCCCCTTCTCTCACACTCTCTCATACATACACCTCCACTCACACCCACTTGGGCATCACTCTCCACCACTAACACTTCTTATTTTGAGTGTCTGCCTTGAAAATGGGGATGGGGAATGAAATCTCTCTTTATCCCCTCCCCTCTTCACTTAAAAAATTTTAAAATGAAACAAAGTGAGGATATATTGATTATAGATTTTGTTCTCCTGTGATTTTTCTTTTTTCCACTCCAAGAAACAATACAATTAGCAACATGCATTTATGCTCTAAATTCCACATAGGGGTCAAGATCATACGTGCACATTAACTCCCCCTCTTCAACCAATCGATCTCTCTTGGGACACATCATGCCTAGGGATTTTTTATTTTTTCACCCATGCATGGGTGGATGGGAGATTTATTTTGCCCCTCTTTGTCTTCATTTAATATGTGGAAGTCATGTATGGGTTGGTGGGGGGCAACTTACTTTCTCCCTCCCATTCAGTTTGTCTCACATTCAGCGTTGAGCATCCTCTTGTTGCCCCACACCCCCTGGCTATGGTAGGGTTGAGCTCCCCCAACCCATCTCATTCTATTGCAAGGGGGTCGAACCCTGATTGGCTCCCCCTATTCTCATGCCTGCTATCTGTAAAGATGAATGAGACCATTGGGGAAACATCCAAAGCCAGCCCTCTCTTTGAGCTTCATTTTTGGTGCATCTACACTCCTTCTCCATTGTTTGGCACCATGAAGCACTATTTGAGGTTCCACTTCACCTTCTCCTTCATTGAAAACTCCCACTGCATCAACTCTTCCATTATTGAATATCGGTGGGATTGTTGTTGCATCTGGCTACATGAACAAGTCCGACTACCAAGAGTCCTGACATTTATATGACAAAAGATAGAAGACAAGTGAGATCATATTTTGGGATGCCAAGAATTACAAGATCTGAGATATTGACACCTTATGCATGCATCTATCCTCCACCATATGTGTTCAATAGATTTTTTTCTATCCTTTTCCTTGTTGTGAAATCATGCAATGACTAGAGAGAAGCATTATGGCTGATTGGAAACTGAGGGTAAGGAGGGGAGGAGTTGCAAAGATTGGCTCTCTGCATGGACTTCATCCTTCCTTATCACGTGCAAGGAAGGTTATGGTAAAATACCTCAAAGGTTGCTTCAATCAACACCAACATGGATGCTTCAAAAGGCTCCACATTTTAAGTACAAAGGTTGTGAAGACATCGAAGCTCCTCTCAAAGACCGAATATGCAGCATTGATCAAACTCCTATGGTGTGGTTGTATGAAGAATGTTGATATACCTGCAATGCCTCATTCTTGTCGATTGAGAAATCACAATGATACACACTAAAACCTAGGAGCCAACATCAGCCTTCCTTCAAGCATGTAACACTCAGGGACAAGAGAGAGTGAGCACAGAAATGAGCAAATGAAGAAATTCATCACATTCAATATGACAACAAAGAAGGGCCCAACATCCCCCAAAAGCTCTTTTCGAGGTGATGAATCACCATATATGTTGATCCTATGAAACCATCATGAAGATCAATCAAGCACCATATCAGTCCATCCTGAAATTCACATGAAAACAAAATAGCAAGGAGATGCAACCATTCATAAAACACAGATACTCAAAGCTTGGTCTCCTAGAAGTCAAGAGCATTGGAAGATCAAGAGAACAGTCCAAACTAAGATGCACTCTAGTCTCCAAATCATTTTTTGGTTGGTCTATTAGGAGCATACATCTTGTAATGATAGTGAATAGAAACAACAATCTTTCACCTTAAACATTTGTGGTGCAGCAAAGCAACGATCATAGATCTGAGTTAAATGCCACTATTCTTATTGACAACATTCTAAAGCAAAGCTTCCGGGCCATTTGTTGAACTTCAACAAGAATGTCTTTCATTAAGAAGAAGTGTATTGACTTAACAAGCTCATCTCTTAGATAATCCTTAGCTTGAGTAGATTGTACAAAAGTAATGAATAAGGAAGAAGATTAGTGAAGGGAATGGGCAATTAGAATGTTTGATCCAAGTTTTCTTCAAGTCGTAATCTTTAAAAGGAGTTTAAAAAATCTGCGAGTCCACAAACTATGAGTCCTAAAAAAATCTAAAGAATAAGTATTCAAGATACTACCATAAGTTTAGATTCTTATCAAGTCATCAAGGGTGCTCAAGTCTAGTATGTAAACTTATCAGGGAGATCTAATCATAGGTGCATGTGTGGATTGTTAGAGAGCATGATGGTGTTTATGTACTTTTGAATTGAGTAATAGAATTCCATCTCTTATCTATTCATATTAGTGTGATAGGTGAGGATAGAGTGACACAATCTTTGAAAGTGAATTGGGCTAGATAGACAAAGACAACCGGAAACATATGATACTTTTTCACTCACAGTTGGTACATTGGATCATGTAACTTAGCTTACGATAGACCCATTCCATAGCATCCTCTTTGTTGTGGTGGGTGGGTGGACACAAACCCATAAAGTGCAATCACACAAGCCCCAAGCCACAACGATCATGAATACAAAAAAGCCATAAGTGCTTCCAAACCTATAATGCTCAAGTTAAAACACATATTGATAAGCACAATAGAATAGCTTGAGATGCACAAACTTATCTATATGTAGCAAGTTAGAAGATGAAGACACACACACACATTGATAGAGGCTTGAAAGTGATGCAAAGTTCGACTACCTTGATGTAATGAGTAGTATTGGAAGACTAATCACAAGGCAACACATGGTATCTTCTGATTGTTGAAAACTTTGGATGTTTTGAATTTGTCCTATTTGTAGGCTACTACCACGACTAATGATAGGTCACAACTTTCTTGCTTCCTCATAATTGAAAGAAACTTGGAGAAGCTTGTCGAAGGTAGAAAAGTGCGTTTCGAAGCGATGAAGTTTGGTCAAGCCAACCGGCACAAGACCAGCCCTTGAGCTTTTGGAGACTCAAATAGACCTTATAGGCATGCTATAAGTGCAAAGAAACACACTATGTACCTTGGATCATCAAGGAGAATGAGTCGATACAAAACAGATAGGTTCGCGGGTCGACTAGCTCAAAAAACTTACTATCTATGGAAGAGACAATGAACTTCAAATGCCCATAGCGACCAGCGTGATTACAATTAGAAAAAATACTTTTATGGGAGTGATACACATAGGGTTGAGTGTATGGAATGCACAAAAGTATAAGGAATAAGCAAAATATGCTATAGGAATGAATGCGACATTCACCGGTGGTACTTCCTATTTTTCAGGAATACGCAGAGATTGATCCCGAGGCAGAAAAACTGAGTTTTCTCCAAATCTGCTGACCCAAATGCTTTGACAATTTACAGGCATAAACTAGACACTAATACCTTTCCAATGAGTCCTCTTGCACGCAATTTGGAGCTCTGAGGAGAGAGCAGCAGCCTCTGCAAGATTACTGTTGGCGAAGAAGATGATGCAGAAAATTGAAGGAGCAAGACAATGATGGTCACAAGTGTATGTATATTGCTTCCATGTATAATACAAGTGATTTCAACTCCTTATATAGCCTCTAGGAGTGTTCCACGACTTTTACAACTTGAATTTGAATTCAAATGAAGGTGGGAATGGTTGTTGGAGGGAATCAATTCACTTTCCTACAATCTAGGAAAAGTGAAGATCTTGATTGATCTACTTTTAGGTGATGGATTGCTTGATTGAATGCAAATTCAACCACCAAAAATTCGTGGGATTTGGGCTCTATATTTGTACCTTTACATGTGTAAAGCTCAAGGCTTTTACAACGGTAAATGAGCCATCAAAAATTTCTCAAAAAAATACAATAAATGAGCATATGAAAAAGAACTCTCCAACGGATATTCTTTCAACGCAATAGCCTTTGATGTAGATCAAATCCACCTCAAGCATAGTGTAAGCTTGATGTTCCAACAGCTCCCCCTCAAGCTAAAGTATGCTTGAGTCTTCATTCTCTGATAGGTTGAATACCTGCCATAGCTTTGAATCTACAAAGCTTTATTCCATCAAGTGCTTTCGTCATCATATCTGCTACTTGCTTTTCAGTAGGAACAAAAGAAATGTCAATCTCCTTTGCCATGAGCTTCTCCCTGATGAAGTGATAATGGACTTCTATGTGCTTGGTTCTCGCATGGAAAATAGGATTTGCCGCTAGATGCATGGAACTTACATTATCTCCAAATATGTGAGGTTTGGAACTCACAAGTCCCAAATCTGTATACAATGCTTTTAACCATCTTGCCTCTTGAGTTGCTATGGTCAAGCCTCTGTACTCTGCTTCAGTTGAAGATAAAGCAACTGTTGGTTGCTTCTTGGAACTCCATGACACTAGCTTTGAACCTGCAAATGCTAAGTAACCGGATGTACTTTTTCTATCATCCTTAGCTCTTGCCCAATCTGCATCTGAGTAGATTTTGATATCCAAATCTGAAGAGTAAGGATAGAATATACCTTCGTTGATTGTACCTTTGAGATACTTGAGTACTCTCTTAGCCGCATCCATGTGTGGTCTTCTCGGTGAGTGCATGAACTGACTAAGCACTCCCACACTATATGAGATGTCTGCCCTTGTATGAGTAGCATATATCAAGCTACCTACCAAGCTTTGATACTCTTTTATGTCTTCAATTTTCTCACCTTCATAAACACTAAGTTTATGATTCATCTCCAAAGGTGTACCTACAAGTTTAGTGTTCTCCATTTCGAAGTTGAGAAGAAGATCCTGAATGTATCTTCTTTGAGTCAAATACATTCCTTCATCTGTGAATATCACCTGCATACCTAGGAAATATGTGAGCTCACCTAGGTCACTGATTTTGAACTCCTCTTGCATGTGTCTCTTGATCCTTTGAATGCCATTTAGATCATCACCTGTCACAATAATATCATCTACATATACACATAGATAGATAACCTCATTGTGATCCTTTTTGATGAATAGAGAAGGATCTGAGCTGCTAGCTTTGAACCCTTGATCTTGAAGATATGTAACCAACCTATAATTCCAAGCTCTTGGAGCTTGTTTCAATCCATACAATGCTTTCTTAAGTCTGCAAACATAAGATGGATGATTAGGGTTTTCAAAACCTGGTGGTTGTGACATGTATACCATTTAAGAATGCATTTTTCACATCAAGTTGGAGGAGTCTCCAATTCCTTGCAGCAGCTACACTTATCAATGTCCTGATCGTAGTCATTTTTGCAACGGGTGAGAATGTTTCCTCATAGTCTATACCATGAGTTTGTGAGCATCCTTTGGCAACTAATCTTGCCTTGTACCTGCAAACTGATCCATCTGAATTTCTTTTAACTTTATATACCCATCTGCAACCAATTACCTTTTGATTCGGTGACATTGGAACCAAATCCCAAGTGTCCATCTCCTTCAATGCATCTATCTCTTCGTTCATGGCCTTTTCCCAATTAGGGTTTCCCTTTGCCTCTTCATAGGTTGAGGGTTCCTCTGAAATAGAGTCTTTCGCCAAGTAGATTGAATGCTTTGTAACAAATGTGGAATCATATCCATACCTTTCTGGTTGTTTCTTCTCTCTTGCTGATCTTCTAGGTGCTTGTTTGGAGCATTCTCCAACCTCTTGCATCTTTGCTTTGCCTCTTGACTTCCATAGCTTGTAATCCCTTTCTCTTTCATCTTGGTCATCGTCTGTATCACTTCTTGGATCCTGGACCTGTGTATCATGCTTGCTTCCTAATTGATGAGAGTCAGAATCAAGATCATATGGTAGTGTTACCTTTTTTTTATCTTCATCATACCATGACCTGTGTTCTTCAAACACAACATCTCTACTTGTAGTGAATTGCTTGGTTGAAGGATTGAAGAACTTGTAACCCATCTGAGTTGAATCATATCCAATAAACACTGCCTTTGTTGCCCTTTCATCTAGCTTACCTCTTATTTGTGATGGTACATGAACATAAGCTAAACAACCAAAAACCTTGCAATGTCCAAGACTAGGTTTTCTTCCATGCCACGCTTCATAAGGAGTCATACCTTGAAGTGATTTGGATGGTAGTCGATTGACAAGGTACACAACAGTTGAAATAGCTCTGCCCATAGATAATGTGGCAACTTCTTCTCTTCAAGCATTGTTCGGGCTGATCCAACCAATGTCTTGTTTCTCCTCTCAGCAATTCCATTTAGTTGAGGAGAGTACCTAGTAGTCACTTCCCTTTTGATACCTTTGTCCTGCAAGAACTCATCAAACTCTTTGGAGAAGTATTCTCCCCCTCCATCAGATCTGAGCTTCTTTAGTGATCTACCTGTATGATTCTCCACATGTGCAAGATACTTCTTGAAGCGATCAAATACTTCATTCTTACTCTTGATAAAGTATTGAACAGTCCATCTACTATGGTCGTCAATAAATGAGACATAATACCTTGATCTTGCCAATGAAGGTTCTTGACTTGGTCCCCATACATCTGTATGTACTAAGTCCAATAAGTTGTTGTGGATGTAGCCTTTGTGGTTGAATGGTTGTCTTTGTGCCTTCCCAATCTGACATGCATCACACCTGTTGATCATGTGTTGCTTTGATATGTTCGGCAGTCCTAGAACACTTTGATCCCTGCATATATCCTTCAAGGTTCTTTCATTCACATGAGCAAGTCTCTTATGCCACACTTCAAGCTCACTTAGGGTTTGAGACCCAAATTTGAATAGAGCTATGTTCCTGGTATCTCCTACTTCAAAAGTAAAGAGCCTACCATGCTTCTCACCTCGGGCTATCTTCTTGAAGCCTTGACATGGATCTTCCACAAAAGCTCCATGTTGGGTGAACCTAACTTGCAAGCCTTTTTCAACTATTTGGCCTACACTTATTAGGTTTTTAGTGATAGTGGGTACATAGAGAACCTTACTCAGAATGTTTGTCCTGCCATTGGAAGCTTTGACATTACCAATCTTCTCCACATTGTGCTTTGTGTCATCCCCTGTTTGCACTTCATGTCTATGCTTTGGACTTTCCAAGTCAGATAGAAGAGCAATGTTGCCTGCAACATGATTCGAACATCCTGAATCTATGTAGAACAAATGATCGTCTTCTTTACCTTCTTTATGGCTTATGTTCATAAGAAGTAATGAGTCTTCATGTGGTTGATCTTCTGAATAATTGTTGTAGTCCCTTCTATTATAGCTTCTATTGTTATTGTTGAAGTTGTGTCCACCTCTGCCTCTATTGCCGCCATATCCACCTCTTCCACTTCCTTTCTGGGTCTTCCCATTGAACCAGCAATTTTGAGTGGTGTGGTTGGTCTTATCGCATATGGCACAAGGTTGAACATTCTGACCTTTGACTTTGTCTTGCTTTGGTCCTTTCTTCTTCCCTTTCCACTTGCTCTTGCTTGCGAAGTTGGCTTGGGAAGTCTCTTCTTCATCTTCTTCCTTCTTCTTGCCTTTCTACTTCTTATCCTTCTTATCTGCATATAGAGCACTAGTTGAATTTCCATGATAAGAGTTACCTTCTTTTATGCTATTGTTGGCTTCTTGATTGAAGAGTTGTCCAAGAAAGATGTTGAAGTCTAGAGTCTGCACATCCATGATGATATCGTAAGCCGTCGTGAAGGATTGCCATTGCTTATCACTTCGAATGCCGTTGAGAATTTGCCTCATGATGACCTCTTCTTCAATCAGCTCTCCAATGGATGCTAACTGATCCGCAACCTCCTTGACTTTGGTAACAAACTCTGTGATGGTTTGTTTAGGTGTCTTCTTCATTTGGTTGAACTCGTTCCAAAGATGATTCTTTCTTGCTTTGGTACTAGCAGAAAAGAAAGTCTCCAGGGCATCCCAAGTCTCTTGAGATGTCTTGCATCCTCTAATATGTGGTAATAGAAAGTCAAAGATAGAGTTTAGTACGTACGACCTTGCTTGAGCATCCCTTGTGCACCAAAGTGTGAGCTTATCTGTCTCCTCTTGTGTAGGTCCTCCTTTGGATCTTGGAATAGGCATAGCTTCATCACCTCCTACAATTCCATAAAGATTTCTACCTTGCAAATAGGCCTCCATTCTGATTTTCCAAGCCGCGTAGTTGTGTCGATCAAGCTTCTCGATCATTGAGGGAAAGCCGTCACCCATCTTGATCTAGCTCTGATACCACTGAAAGAAACTTGGAGAAGCTTGTCGAAGGTAGAAAAGTGCGTTTCGAAGCGATGAAGTTTGGTCAAGCCAACCGGCACAAGACCAGCCCTTGAGCTTTTGGAGACTCAAATAGACCTTATAGGCATGCTATAAGTGCAAAGAAACACACTATGTACCTTGAAGCATCAAGGAGAATGAGTCGATACAAAACAAATAGGTTCGCAGTCGACTAGCTCAAAAAACTTACTATCTATGGAAGAGACAATGAACTTCAAATGCCCATAGCGACCAGCGTGATTACAATTAGAAAAAATACTTTTATGGGAGTGATACACATAGGGTTGAGTGTATGGAATGCACAAAAGTATAAGGAATAAGCAAAATATGCTATAGGAATGAATGCGACATTCACCGGTGGTACTTCCTATTTTTCAGGAATATGCAGAGATTGACCCCGAGGCAGAAAAACTGAGATTTCTCCAAATCTGCTGAACCAAATGCTTTGAAAATTTACAGGCATAAACTAAACACTAATACCTTTCCAATGAGTCCTCTTGTACGCAATTTGGAGCTCTGAGGAGAGAGCAGCAGCCTCTGCAAGCTTACTGTTGGCGAAGAAGATGATGCAGAAAATTGAAGGAGCAAGACAATGATGGTCACAAGTGTATGTATATTGCTTCCATGTATAATACAAGTGATTTTAACTCCTTATATAGCCTCTAGGAGTGTTCCACGACTTTTACAACTTGAATTTGAATTCAAATGAAGGTGGGAATGGTTGTTGGAGGGAATCAATTCACTTTCCTACAATCTAGGAAAAGTGAAGATCTTGATTGATCTACTTTTAGGTGATTGATTGCTTGATTGAATGCAAATTCAACCACCAAAAATTCGTGGGATTTGGGCTCTATATTTGTACCTTTACATGTGTAAAGCTCAAGGCTTTTACAACGGTAAATGAGCCATCAAAAATTTCTCAAAAAAATACAATAAATGAGCATATGAAAAAGAACTCTCCAACGGATATTCTTTCAACGCAATAGCCTTTGATGTAGATCAAATCCACCTCAAGCATAGTGTAAGATTGATGTTCCAACAATAATGTCCTCTTGTGGTTTTGTGTGTTCACTTGTGTTGTATGGAGAAGTAGATATATGTATCATATGATTGAGGTGTGTGACTTCCCTATTGTTCACTTCCCCAATCATCGTCTGGACATCTTCATGCATGTTCTTACATCAGAGAATGGACCCAGAGTTGCATGCACCAACCCTTTGATTGATGATTGGACCCACTATCTCCTTTTTTGTTTACTCATCTAGAAGCACTTATAAGGAAATATCAATGCTTGCCAGTGCCCTTGTTGTCTAAATAAGTTGTAGGTATGACCTTTGTGACACATGGAACATGGTTTATGCCCTCTAAAATTTTTGTAGAGATAGGGGTTGATCTCTTAAAAATGATGAATGTGTTTAGGATTTCCTCACAGGTTTTTTTGGATGTGGTGCATTGATATTGGTTTTGAGTTCTTGTGACTATCCGATGTGGGGATAGTGTCCAAAACTCCACAACTCCACATGGTGAGTACCAACTCTAGTATACACATGTATTTGTATCAGCAAAACTCATGTATTGTTGGAGAAGGATAGTATATGTTTGATTTCTCTAGCACTTTCATACATCACATTTTATGTATACTATTATGTGCATGACTCTCCAATCACTTTTGCAACTTACTTGGAAGATCATATTATATACAAAAAAAGGAACATGGGCCAATGCACATTCATTTAAATGAAATAAAATAATCACATCTATCTTATATGCAACTTGTCACACATGCACTTGTTTGATAACACAGTAGGGATGACTATATGATTGTGGCATGGTAATGATGCATAAGAAATGGAGAGCTATAAGGTTATTGTTGTTAATGGGCTCTTTGGAGCTATTTTTCCTTGGATTTTAGAAATATTGTCTTCATTTTCAAACTATGTTGATTTTGTGATTGCCCCTTGTGGGATTGTGTCCAGAATCTAACTTATATGCCAAAGATGATAGACACCACCTGAGGGAAGATCTTCAAGGGGACTAATCTCTTGAGGAGCAAAGTCTTCTAGTACTTGATGTTTATCTCAAGTGGGAAACTACAAGTTATAGGGAGTATATGCTTATTGTTTTCTTCTTTTCAATCAAATACAATCCACTTGCTTTTTATGTGTAATTTTCAAGCTTTGGAGCTTCGAGTGGATGTTTTTTTGGTCTTACAAAGGAATACTCAGCAAGATGTATGCACAATTGGAAACATGGTGCATCTCAAGAATAATGTGCTCAGGGCTAAGTAGTCTCTAATGAAGTGATAACGCACCTCAATATGCTTGGTCTTTGCATGATAGACTAGATTCTTAGCCAATGCAATGACACTTTGACTATCACTAAGCAAATGAGGTGCAAGTTGAGGTAGACCTATATCACAAGCAAGAAGGGAAAGCCATAATGCTTCCTTACATGTCTCACTTGCTACAACATACTCTGCTTCTTTAGTGGAAATAGTTGTACATTCTTGGAGATGAGATCTCCAAGAGATCATGCCTCCAACAAAATGAAAAATGTACCTTGATGTAGACTTACGATTGTCTACACAACTATTATAATCAGAATATGTGTAACCAATAATGGATGCTTTCCCTCTACCCAAGCATAGACACTTGTCCTTAGTGCCACTCAGCCATCTCAAAATCATCTTGACTGCTTCCCAATGCTTCTTGCGAAGATTAGACATATATCTGCTCACAACTCCCACTGCAAATGCAATGTCTAGTCTCATAGCTACCATAGTATACATGAGACTACAAGCAGTAAACCGATAAGGAATTTTGGTCATGAATTCCTTTTCCTCATCTGATTTAGGGCAATCATCCTTGCTTAACTTCACATATGTGGGTAAAGGTGTAGTCAATGCCTTTCCCCCCTGAATATTGAACCTAAGAAGTAATTTGGATATGTACTCACTTTGAGACAAGTATATGCATCTTTTACTCCTATCATGAGTAATATGCATGCCAAGAATATGTTTGGCATCCCCCAAATCTTTCATATCAAATGACTGACTCAACTTCTTTTTGCAAATTGACAAATCATAAGAGGGTTTTCCAACAATCAACATATCATCGGCATAAACTATCAAGCATATCAAGCTGCGATCTAAGCATCTCTTTGTGTAGAGACAATGATCCTCATTTCTTTGACAATAGCCTTGAAGATGTTGCAAAGAATAGTAGGCAAAGGTGTACTTGAAGAAATGTATCAAAACATATATGATAATGAACATATGATACAAGGGAAGTGTAGTGGACTACTCAAATATGAGGTGAGCTCAATGTGTGCTCACTAAAGTAGCTCAATGTCTCTCAGAATGGCTCCCCTATCCTACGACTAAAAGTATGTGTATTTATACACATCTTCCAAGTTTGAATTTGAATTTTCCCTCACCTAAAAGTGTTCCTACACTTTAGGGATGATTTAACTTGATTCTTCCTATCACCTGAGTTGTGGGTTCAGTTCCCTAACTTCAAGAGATTCCTTATTCTCCTTGTTTTTACATTTATCCAAACTAACTATGCCCAAAATGACTAGCATAGGTTCACATGAAGTTCCTTCTTGTGAAGAGATAAATTGATGTGTAGTCTTGAATGATTAGCTGAACACTTAGGCTTGCTAATTGCACCAAAAGCTCCCCCTCAAGACTAAGATGCTTGATTCTTTAGTCCTTCATGATTTCCTATAATCCAATCATTGATTTGAATCTATCCAATTTGCTTCCATCCAATGCTTTTGTCATCATATCTACACATTGTTGATGTGTGGATACATATGAGAGTTGTATTTCCTTACTCATGATCTTTTACCTGACATAATGATAGTGAAATTATATATGTGTTGGTCATGGCATGCTAGATAGGGTTAGCAGCAGGATGTAATGAACTAGAGTTGTCCCCAAATATGTGTGGAGTAGAAGTATTCAACCCTAAATTTAATATAGGGTCATAATCCACATAGCTTCTTGAGTAGCATTTGCAAATCCTTTATATTCAGCTTCTGTTGTTGAAAGAGCAATTGTAGGTTGCTTCTTGGAAGACCATGAGATCAATTTGGTACCTACAAAACTAAGATAGCTTAAGGTGCTTCTCCTATCCTATTTTGATCCTTCCCCATCTGTATCAAAAAAGAGCTTCACATCTATATCGGATGTATATGGATAGTATAATCCTTCATTGATTTTACCCTTGAAGTATTTCATAATTCTCTTGGCTGCTTCCATGTGAGGTTTCCTTGGAGTGTGCATGAATTGACTTAGAATAGTAACTCCATAGCAGATATCTACTCTTGTTAGAGTGGCATAACTCAAACTTCCAACTGAGCTTTGATAGCTAGTAACATTTTCAATTAGCTCACCTTCATGAGCACTTAGCTTTAGATTTACCTCCATGGGAGTACCTGAAACCTTTGTATTTTCCATCTTGAACTTGGTAAGTATGTCTCCAATGTACTTTCTTTGAGTTAGGAACATACCTTTCTCTGTATATACCACTTCCAAGACTAGGAAGTATGTAAGAAGGCTAAGATAACTAATCTTCAACTCTTCTTTCATCTTAGCTTTGATCCTCTTGATTCCATCTACATAATTACATGTAATGATTATGTCATCCACATATACACAAACTTATATGACCTCTGAGTGGTTCCTCTTGATAAAGAGGGAAGGATCTATCTTTCTTACCATAAAACCTTTATCATGCAGGTAAATGACAAGTCTATGATTCCATGCTCTAGGAGCTTGTTTCAAGCCATACAAGGATTTCCTTAACTTGCATACATATTTTGGATATGATTGATCTTCAAAGCCACGAGGTTGAGCCATATATACATCCTCTAAAATCCAGCCATTTACAAAAGCATTTTTAACATCCATTTGATATATCTCCAATTCTTAGAAGATGCTACACTCATGAGTACTCTAATTCTAGGCATTTTTGCCAGAGTTGAGAACTTCTCTTCATAATCAATACCATGGTTTTGTGCCAACCCTTTGGCTAGAAGCCTTGTTTTGTACCTGTTAATTGAGGCATCAAAATTCTTCTTTACCTTGTAGATCCACCTTGAGCCAATGACCTTCATAGATGGTTTCTTGGGAACCAATTCCCAAGTCTCATTTTCTTGTAGAGCTTATATCTCTTCTTCCATGGCATCTCTCCATTCTGGTTTCTTCTTATCCTCTTCATATGTTGACGGTTCTTCAGATTTTGAGTCTTGTGCTATGTATATTGAATGCTTGGTGACTAAAGAGGTGGCATAACCGTACCTTTATGGCTTCCTTTTCTCTCTACTGGACCTCCTTATAATTTTTTGAGATGATTCTGCCACATCTCTCATCTCCTTCACTTTGGCTTTGCCTTTGAAGTTCCGAGAATTGATTTCCCTTCTTGGAGTCTTCTGGTCATCATCAGAGTCACTTGATGCTTCGAGTGTAAGTTCATTCCTCTTTGAGAATGTTGGAAAGTCTTCCTCTAGGTCATAGGAAAGTTTGATTTTCCTACAATCATCTTCAAACCAGGATTTGTTTCCATCAAAAACAACATCTCTACTTACAATGAACCCTCTATTGCTTGGGTTGTATAACCTATAAACTTTTTTATTAAGGTCATCACCAATAAAGATGCACTTTTCTACCTTTGGATCTAATTTGCCTAATTTGTGAAGGTATGTGTGCATATGCAATGTGCCCAAAGATACTGCAATGGTCAATACTAGGGCTTCTTCCATTCCATGCTTCATAAGGTGTCATCCCATCTAGTGCTTTTGATGGGATTCTATTGATCAGATAGGTGGTTGTGGATATAGCCTCTGCCCACAAGTAAATGGGCAACTTCTTCTCATTTAGCATTGGCCTTGCAACCTCCATTATGGTTCTATTTCTCCTTTCTACTACTCCATTTTTCTCTTGAGTATACCTGGTTGTAATCTCTCTTTTGATGCCTCTCTATTGGAGATAAGAATCAAAGTCATGGGAGAAATATTCTCCCCCTCCATTTGACCTTAGCCTCTTCAAAGTCTTACCTGTTTGATTTTCTACAAGTGCTAGGTATTTCTTGAAACATGAAAACACTTCATCTTTATCCTTCATGAAATATAGCATTGTCCATCTACTACAATCATCAATGAATGACACATAATACCTAGGTCCAGAGATTGATGGCTCCTTGCTTGGCCCCCAATACATCAGTATGGACTAGCTCTAATAGGTCTCCATGAATGTATCCCTTCTTTGTAAATGGTTTCCTATGGGATTTGCCAAATTTGCAAGCAATGCATTTGTAGATCATGTGTCGTTTGGAGATATTTGGTAGACCAAGCACACTCTAATCTCTATTAATTTTCTTCAGAGTCCTTTCACCTATATGAGCTAGCTTTTTGTGCCCAATTTCCAACTCTGATAGTGGCTGGCTACCATAATTGAACACTGCAATGTTTTTAGTATCTTGGAGCTAAAATGTAAATAATCTACCTGAATTTTCTCCTTTTGCAATCCTCTTGAATCCTTGATGTGGATCCTCAACAAATGCTCTATTCTTTGTGAATCTGACCTACAATCCTTTTTCAACAATCTAACCTACACTTATGAGATTTTTAGTAATGGTTGACACATACAATACCTTGCTCAATAGGTTCATATTACCATTTGAAGCCTTCACATTTCCTATCTTCTCCACTAAATGCCTTGTTTCATCTCTTGTTTGGACTTTATGTCTATTTCTTGGGTCCTCCAAGTCTGAGAATAGAGCTACATTCCCTGCTACATGATTTGAGCAACCTGAGTCTATATAGAATACATGTTCATCTGATGTACCTTGCTTCATGGTCATGTTCATTAGAAGTAATGATTCTTCTTGAGTTTGGTCATCTACATAGTTGTTTCAGTCTCTCCTTCCTTTGTATCCTCCTTGATAATTATTGTCATTGTAAGAGTTGTTGTTGTAACCATTGTTGAATCTACCTCTTGAGCTTCCATAGCCTCCTCTATTCTAACATCTTCCTCTTTGATTTATAGGATTCATGAAACAATTCTCACTAATGTGATTAGTTAAGCCACATATGGCACATGGAGAGGATCTTTGTTTTCTCCCTCTGCCTTGTCTTCCTCCTCTGCCTCTTCCTCTTGAGCATCTACCTCTACCTACAAAGTTTGCTTGAGAGGTGCTCCACTCATCATCAGACTTTTTACCTTTGCCTTTGATATCTTTACTATTATTCTTATTTGTATAGAGAGCAGAGGATTGATTACCTTTTGAGTTATCTCCATTCTTCATAATCTTTGCTTCATGTGTGAACAATTGTCCCATAAGGGTGTTGAAATTAGGAACCTACATGTCCATGTAGAGGTCCACGGTTACGGTGACGACTTCCCATTTGTCATCTGCCTTTATTCCATTGATCACTTGCCTTACTATCTACTCTTCATCAATGATTTCTCCAATGCTACCAAGCTGATCTATGTCCTTCATTTTGGTGACAAAATATGTCACACTTTGCTTGGGCATTTACTTTAGTGTGGTGAACTCCATCCATAGTTGATTCTTCCTTGCCTTGGTACTTGATGAGAAGAAGGATTCAAGAGCATTCCAAGTCTCTTGTGAAGTCTTGCAATTCTTAATGTGTGGAAGTATAAAATCTGAGATTGATTTAAGAATATATGACATGGCTAGAGCATCCTTTGAGCACCATGTGGTTAACCTCTCTTGCTCTTCTTGAGTTGGTTGTCCTTTGCTTCTGAGGATTGGCATCATCTCATCTCTAAAAATGTAACCATATAGGTTTCTCCCTTGAAGATAAGCTTCCATTCTAAGTGGCTAAGCAAAGCAATTACCTCAATCCGATTTGTCTATGGATGAAGGAAATCCACCTCCCATGTTGATTTGTTATTGCTCTAATACCAGTGTGAGGACATGGATAGATAGGTTCCAGAGATGAGGTGGTGTTGCATAAAACCTACTCTACACCTGCTAGGTTAATGCCAGGGTTGCTTAATAGACTCCTTTAGCTTCACTTTAATGCATTTGGAACCACTAAGTTCTTGATGGCATCATTCCCAAAAGTTTGCACCAAAATAGATAACTTGCATATTTAAGGAATTTGAGAAAACCTTCTATTTGGGAATACAAGTCCTCAATATTTTGGCTAGAGCTCACAACCTCGTATGAGTTGACCACAGAGCTTTTGCACACACCCAATCGGATTCTAAAACTAACTAAAGCAAGTTATTTCATTAATTTAGCAATACCATACACTGAGAACTTAATCTAACAAGTCAGGAGCTCATCCCGACTTTTTAGAATCTAGAAGGTGTGCAAAAATAGTCACTTTCTATGATTCATATCTCGATATTTTCTGAACCAACCTTGATGAAAATTGATATGCAAGTTTAGACACTTAATCTAACTAACCCAAGTTAAATAATAGCTGCAAAGAACAATAGACATAGGTGTACTTGAAGAAATGTATCAAAATGTATATGCTAATGAACATATGATACAAGGGAAGTGTAGTGGAATACTCACATATGAGGTGAGCTCAATGTGTGCTCACTGAAATAGCTCAATGCCTCTCAGGATGGCTCCCCTATCCTACGACTAAAAGTATGTGTATTTATACATATGTTTTAAGTTTGAATTTGAATTTTCCCTCACCTAAAATTGTTCCTACACTTTAGGTATGATTTAAATTGATTCCTCCTACCACATGAGACGTGGGTTGAGTTCCCTAACTTCATGACATTCCTTATTCTCCTTGCTTTCACATTTATCCAAAGTAATGATGCCCAAAATGACTAGCCTAGGCTCCCATGAAGTTCCTTCTTGTGAAGAGATAAAATGATGTGTAGTCCTAAATGATTAGCCAAGCACTTAGGCTTGCTAATTGCACCAATAGTATCCCAAGTTGAAGGGAGCATCTTCTAAGATTTAAGTCTATTGAGTGATCATATAACCAATCTTGGCCGAGAATTAGTGGTTCTATCAGGTCATCATCATGACAAACTAGGAACTTCATCATCAAGGTTACATCTTCTATGAGGATAGGAAGGTCCACATCACCCATGCAAGGGGTTTCCATGCCTCCTAGCCCTATGAGGTATGCCTCTATAGGATGCATTTCTAGTCCCATGTCTTGACAGTGAGACCACCCAATTGCACTAATTGCAGCACCTGAATCAATAAGTACCCTCATCTCCTTGAGAGAATTGCATTGCCTTATCTTAATCGTAATGAATGGTCTCCTATCCACTATGCTAAGGTGAGTGGTTGACTTTGTTTGACACATTTCCATAGGATATCTGTGGGCTTCTACATTCGTATAGGGGTTTACTTGGAGGCCTTCCAATTGATTATAGCATTCCCTCCCTATTCCTCGTCTTCTTAATTTCTTACGTTTAATGCATTCTAAGGCCCCTACCTAAGCTTCTTCTCTTATCATTTTCTTCTCATCCTTGCGTTTATTTGCCAACAAGAGTCATTTTAGCATGTCCGCAGTGAGAGGTTCTTTATAAAGCTTGACTATATAGCCACTAATATAATTAGGCATTATCTCTCCTTCTAGAGCGGCTAATTGTACCACTCCACTGGTTGAAAGCTTGTGTATAATCATAGGTCCATAACCACATTTCTCTAGCTTTCGTGCGTGTTGTTTCGGCATATAGACTAGCACTAAATCTCCTTCTTGCAAGCCTTTGTCCTTTACATGTGCATCAAAATAGGTTTTTTGTCTCTTCTTGGCTACATATATTCTTGCTACTGCTCTCAACCTAGTCTCTCCTAATCATTCCAAGTCCATGATCCTTGATGATAACTCTTGGCCAATCTATCAATGCTCTTGTGCAACCTTAAGGGTGGGTATCAAAAAATCCAAGCAAAGCACTACATTTTGACCAAAAACCATTTGAAAGGGAGTTGCATTGAGTACCATTTTGTAGGCCACTAGATATGTCAAAATAGCATGATGTAATTGTTTCTTCCAATCTAAACGTTTGTTGTCTATGCGTTTAGTTAGTACATTGCAAAGGATCTTGTTAGTACTTTTTGCTTGTCCATTGGCCTGAGGATGATATGGTGCAAACTTCTTGTGAATCACCATAAAATCCTGTAACAAATATTCAATGACTGTGTTTAGAAAGTGAGTCCCTTTGTTCAGTTCTATAGGTAATCCACACCTTGTCAAGAAATTCTAAAATAAGAATTTTGTTGTTGTGTGTGCATCATTCTTTTCGGTAGCCTTAGCCTCTACCCATTTGGTGAGATAATCTATATCTACAATGATGTATTTTGCATGAGTGCCTTTAGCAGCAGGAGGGGTAAATGTTGGAAACTGAGCTCTTTGGAAAACCTCACATCTCTTTACATATGTATGTGCATCCATATCAAGAGTAGGCCACCATAGTCCTGAGAATAGTATGGCCTTGATTATCTGATCGGGTCCAAAATGATTGCCTACAAAACTCTAGTGTGGAGTCTCCAATATGTTCAAGTAGTCACTCATACACTATCTCAGATATCCATCTCTTCCTCTTTTGTACAGAGTATCACCAATGAGTGTATCGTCTTGAGCTTCCTACTCTAGACTTCTTTGTCTTGCGAAAGTCATCCCTTGAGGGAATGTTTTCATCCTCAAGTACGTTATCATTGGTTCACTCCATTCTAGTGTTAGACATACATGGCATAAGGTTGCATGCTTGACTAGTGGTCTAACACAACAGATTAGGCATTCCTTGCATATCCTATAGGCATTTACTTCCATCAAAGGCTAGTACACTCCTAATCTATGCAGAGTCTATAGTGTCACAAGGAAGGAGATAAGGAAGAGAGCTCACACACACACTCTCACTCTCAAGGAGAAGCACACACACAGATTGAGGCAAGGAAGAATGATCTTCTTCTTCTTCTTCTTCTTCTTCTTCTATTACATAAAAAGGAATGTACAAGAATGACCTAAAAAAAGAATACAATAAGTGCAATATATAAGGACTAGTACATAAGGAAAAACCTAATGTCCACGAATGAGTGAGCTTGCAAGAAACAAATGTGCCATCACTTTCGGTAGATAAATCTAATAAATCTCAATGAAGTATCCCTAAGATATACCGGCGTGACCAGTATACATGTCAGAGAAACGAAAAATTGGTATGTGTCATCCTGGATCATCACATGTTGAGCTTGACATCTCAACACTCCCCCTCAAGCTCAATGCCATATCTTGTAATCCAAGCATCTCCCAAAACTTCTTCAACTTCTCAGCTCCAAGTGCTTTGGTGAAAATATCAGCAACCTGCTCATCTGTTCTCACATAAACAAGATCAATATCACCTGCTAATACCTTCTCTCTGATGAAGTGATAATGTACCTCGATATGCTTTGTTCTGGCATGAAAAATAGGGTTCCATGCTAATTGTATGCTTCGAAGATTATCACAATAGATAGTGATAGGCTTTTGCACTTCCACACCTAAATCTGTAAGTAGCATCTCCAGCCATGATGCCTCACATGCTGCCATTGCAGCACCTCTATACTCAACCTCTATACTCGACAAAGCAACAGTGGGTTGCTTCTTGCTGCTCCATGTAATAGTTGCACTCCCAAGTGAGAATAGAAAACCACTAGTGGATCTTCTATCTGGAGTGCGAACAACCCAATCTACATCGGTGTATCCATAAATCTGCAAATCTACACCAGCCTCATAAAACAATGCATAATTCAAAGTAGCACTCACATAACGTAGAGTGCACCTCAGAGCATCCAAATGTGGCTTCCTGGGAACCTGCATAAACTGACTTTCAAGTCCAACAATATAGCTTAAATCAGGCCTTGTAATTGTGAGATATATAAGACTTCCCACAATTTTCATGTACATAGTAGCATTTTCCAATGCTTCACCTGATGTAGTATCCAACTTCAAATTCTGATCTAATGGCATAGAAATCGGCTTATAATCAGCCATACCATACTTTTGCAACATATTCAAGGCATATTGCCTTTGCGACATCCATATACCTATTTCTGTATGTATAAACTCAATGCCCAAGAAATAGCACAGCACACCAAGATCTTTCATGTCGAATTCCTGCATAAGAAGTTGCTTTACCTCTTTGATCCTTCCTTCATTATCACCACCTATAATCAGGTCATCAACATAAATAGCCACAATAATGATGCCATCATCAGCCTTCCTTGCATATAGTGAATGATCTGCATCACACATAGAAAACCCAATGTTGGTTAAGTAATCAACAATCCTTGCATGCCATACACGAGGGGCTTGCTTCAGCCCATACAAAGCCTTTTGCAACCTGCAAACATATTCCGGATGCTTTAAATCTTCATATCCTTGTGGCTAGTCCATGTATACTTCTTCCTATAACTCACCATGTAGGAAAGCATTCTTCACATCCATCTGATGCAAAGTCCATCCTTTTGTTGTAGCTAATGCAACAAGTGTTTTGACAGTAGACATTTTAGCTACAGGGTTGAATGTTTCCTCATAATCAATGCCATATGTCTATGCATATCCTTTAGCTACCAATCGTGCTTTATACCTACTTATGCTACCATCATCATTATGCTTTACCTTGTAAACCCATTTGCAGCCTATGGGTTTCTTTCCTTGCGGCAATGGAACCAGCTTCCATGTATCATTTGCATAAAGTGCAGCCATCTCCTCATCCATAGCTTTTTCCCAATCTGCATTTCCAATTGCATCTACAAAACAAGAAGGTTCAGCATCTTGTATTACCTTGGTCATGTAGGCACAATGACGAGCCATATAACTGTCATATGTCAATCGTTGCACTGAATTCCACATCCTCCCAAATCTTCTTGGTCTTGGGTCACTCGTCCTTGTATCATTTGCATGTGCCCTTCTTACTCCTAGAGTCTTCACAGAGGGCAATCCAAGTTCCTCATCCACATTCTTTTCAGAACCGCTTGAATCTCCATCAACATCTTCAAAACTTGCACATGTTTTACTACAAGCAAAAAGCTTTCTTTTACCTTTCTTGGATGTATTTGATGAATTTGTTGGACTAAAATTTCCATGCAATCTTCCACTCTATGGATTTGAGCTGGAACTATTGCTTGGTGATTCATCCGCTCCACCCAAAACTTGAGATTCTACACTTGATTTTTCAGCATTTTCTTTGTCATTTGGTTCAAGATTCAGTCCTTCTTTGGCATCTGCATAGAAGCTTGACATTTCATCAAATACCACATCTCTGCTCACCTTCACCTCTCATGTAAGTGGGTTATAACATTTGTACCCCTTTTGCTCAAGGGAGTATCCAATGAAGACACATTTTTCTACTTTGGGGTCAAGCTTCGTCCTCAACTCATCTGGAACATGTACATATGCAATATAGCCAAAAACTTTCATATGTGATAAGTTTGGCTTTTTACCTCTAAACTTCTCTTCAGGTGTAACTTGATGTACAACAGCAGTTGGAGTTCTATTCATTATGTATACAACTGTATGCACAGCTTCTACCCAATAACAATGAGGCATGTATTCACCTCCTCCATCAGATCTTAATGTTTGAATGTACTTCCCTGTCTGCTTTTCCACCATAGCTTTAAAAATTCTAGAAGTGAGTGAACACCTCGCTCTTCTCTTTCATGAAATATACCCATACTTTGCGTGTATGGTCATCAATGAAAGTAACATAAAACCTGCAACCACCCATAGATGGGTCTTTGGAGGACCCCAAACATTTGTATGTACTATTTTCTAGCACATTCTCACTAACATGCTTATCATGTGGAAATGATGATCTTGACTGTTTACCAAATTGACATGTTGCACATACCTTTTGCATCTCTGAAACCTTGAAATTTGGTAGTCCATGAACGATCTCCTTTGACTTTATCAGTTTCAGCCTTTGCAGATTTGTGTGTCCAATTCCTTTGTGCTAGATCTCTATATCAGCAATAACTCCTGCACCTTTTGCAAACATGGCTGCATTCATTTCAGGAATCTTCACATTTAAGGTGAACACCTACCCACTTTGTTTTTTTGGAAACCGATCATCCATCCTGCTTGTACTCCTCTACATATAATCCATCAGCATTGAACCTGACTTGTAATCCCTGGTCAACCATTTGTCCAACAGAAACCAGATTCTTTGTTATATTTGGAACATGTAGCACATCAAAAAGATGTTTTACCTTTCCATCTTCCATAGATAGTGCTATGTTTCTTGTATGCTCAATAGGATGTGATGTATCATCACCTATTTCAACATATCCAAGAACTAGTAATTTCTGCAAAGTACTAAACCATTCTGCATGACTGGTCATATGATTTGAAGCACCTGAATCAACATACCAGATATTATCATTCGATTTTGAAACACCAGCAGACATCGTATTCATCATGTGATGTTGAACCATGAACAGCTTCTCAGAATCATTTGCACTTGTGGATGCATAGTTCTTTTGCTGCCTTCTATTATTTTGATTCTTCAACCAGCAATCACGTTCAAAGTGTCGAGGTTTACCACAATTCCAGCATCCTTTACTTGAATCATTTCTTTGGAAATTTCTACGATCTGTTTGGCTCTCCCTGCCTCGAAACTATCCTCTTACTCTCGCATGATTCTGTTGTTGACCTTGGTCTTGGTTACTGTTTCCTCTTCCACTTCCAAAACCTCTATCTCTGCCTCTTCCTCTACTAAAGTAGAATACGTGCTCAGAACTGGACTTTTTGGGAGTTTGAATCCTCACCAAGATTCTTTTCTTCAAAAATCAGCATAGATACAAGATCAGCAAAATTTGGAATATTTTCCCTAGTCTGTATAGAAGTTCTGAACTGCTTATATGCAGCTCCTAAACCACAAAGGCATACTTCCACCTTATCATCATCATCTACATTCACTCCAATAGATGCAAGTGACTCACATATGCTTTTGATTTTCATGGTATAGTCACTTACCGACATGCTCTTTTTCTCCAAGGTGTGCAGCTCATTCTTGAGTTGCAATTTTTGTGCCTTTGTATTGGTCTCATATAATGTGACCAAACTTTTACAAGCCTCTTTTGGAGTCTTGGCATCCTGTATGTGTCCAATCATGCTATCCTGTATGCTAACATATAGCTAATACATTACCTTTTGTGCTCCTTGATTCCATTCCTCATATGCTCTTACCTGATCTGCAGCTCGATTCCTTTCTGGTAACTGCGGAGCATTTTCATTCTCTCCTTCGATGTACTTCCGGTAGCCTTTTCCCATCAAAAAATTCGTCATTCTGAATCTCCAAGCATGGAAGTTGTTCTTGTCCAGCTTATCACTCATAAGCTGAATCATTCCATTTGCGTTTGCCATTTTTGTAGCAATTCGCAACACTGCAAAGCAACTACAAGCAGCACTTCTGCTTGAACACTATCGCACTATGACGTGACAGTTCGATCTTAGAAAAACACAGTTTTCGTGTATCAAGAGTAAACAGAATCTCTTGAAATTCTCGATCTGGAATATATGAGTGTTGTCGAACACAACGCAAGTTATAGTTTCTAAAATTGACCTGGTTTTTTTTTGGGCCCCACCTTATCGGCTCAAAATGGAGGTCGAGATGGCTCCAAAACTTTGATCTGACAAAAACAAGTGAGCCTAAAGGGATAACTCCCAAAAATATTTTGAGGTCTTCTACCTTAATGCCAATTTTCATAGCAAACAGAGGTCATTTGTGAATCCCATTTTCTCCACACCTTGCTGTGTACTCTTCACCATCGCCTTCTCCATGAGCTCTCTATAGCCACGCTGGCTCTGATACCATGTCACGAGGAAGGAGATAAGGAAGAGAGCTCACACACACACTCTCACTCTCAAGGAGAAGCACACACACAGATTGAGGCAAGGAAGAATGATCTTCTTCTTCTTCTTCTTCTTCTATTACATAAAAAGGAATGTACGAGAATGACCTAAAACAAGAATACAATAAGTGCAATATATAAGGGCAAGTACATAAGGAAAAACTTAATGTCCGCAAATGAGTGAGCTGGCAAGAAACAAATGAGCCGTCACTCTCGGTAGATAAATCTAATAAAGCTTAATGAAGTATCCATGACATATACCGGCGTGACCACTATACATGTCAGAGAAACGAAAAATTGGTACGTGTCATCCTGGATCATCACATGTTGAGCTTGATATCTCAACATGTAGGATGCATGTCTCGAATGATGTTGATCTAATGCACCTACATGTACTAATTGCAACCATTTATCGTACTCTATCTCTTCTACACAACATGAAAGAATTTTTGGATTATCTTATTTGTAAATACTTCTTGTCATTATTTGATATCTTTGTGACTTAGTTACCTCCCTTTGCTTGATCCTGATTTGAGGGTTCTTAGTTCCAAATGTGAGAATAGGGGCAATTGCCTTGGCCCATTCAAGCACTACCTCAAGATTAAACAAATATACATCTGGTAAGCTGTCCACTATCCCTTGAGGGGCTTCTCTCGTAGTTAGTCATGAGAGATGATCAGCTCTAAGATGGGTCTTTCCTTTCTTGACTACCACTTCGAAATCATACTCCATTAATAGTAGAAATTATCTTACCAATTTTCCCATGTTACAAGGCTTGTTGACTAAGTATAACAATGCTTGATGGTCTTTGAAGAACTTGAATTTGTTTGCCTGAAAGTAATGTCTAAATTTCTTTACTCCATAAACCATTCCTAATCCTTCTCTCTCAGTGGTGGTGTAGTTTCTCTTGTTGAGATATCAAGCTCAACATGTGATGATCCAGGATGACACGTACCAGTTTTTTGTTTCTTTGGCATGTATAGTGGTCATGCTGGTATATGTTAGGGATACTTCACTCAGCTTTATTAGATTTATCTATCGAGAGTGATGTCACATTTGTTCCTTGCCAGCTCACTCATTCGCGGCCATTAAGTTTTTCCTTATGTACTGATCTTTATATATTGCACTTGTTGTATTCTTGTTTTTAGGTCATTCTTGTAAATTCCTTTTTATGTAATAGAAGAAGAAGAAGAAGAAGAAGAAGAAGAAGATCATTTCCCTTTAGGGTCACTCGTTTTTGTCAGATCGAAGTTTCGGAGCCATCTCGACCTCCGTTTCAAGCCTGCAAGGTGGGCCCCCAGAAAAACCAGGTCGGTTTCAGAAACTGTAACTTGCGTTCTGTTCGGCAACACTCATATATTCCAGATCTAGAATTTCAAGCAATTGCATGTATTGTTGATACACAAAAACTGTGTTTTTCTGAGATCGAACTGTCACGTCATAGTGCGACAGTGTTCAAGCAGAAGTGCTGCTTGTAGTGTTTTGCAGTGTTGTGAATTGTTGTAGAAATGGCAAACGGAGATGGAATCAGTCAGCTTATGAGCGATAATCTGGACAAGAACAAATTCCATGCTTCGAGATTCATAATGACAAATTTCCTGATGGGAAAAGGCTATTGGAAGTACATCGAAGGAGAGAATGAAAATGCTTCGCAGCTACCAGAAAGGAATCGGATTGCAGATCAGGTAATAGCATATGAGGAATGGAATCAAGGAGCATGAAAGGTAATGTATTGGCTATCTGTTAGCATACAGGATAGCATGATTGGACACATACAAGATGCCAAGACTCCAAAAGAGGCTTGGAATAGTTTGGTCACATTGTATGAGACCAATACAAAGGCACGGAAATTGCAACTCAAGAACGAGCTACATACATTGGAGAAGAAGAGCATGTCGGTAAGTGACTAAACCTTGAAAATCAAAAGCATGTGTGAGTCACTTGCATCTATTGGCATGAATGTAGATGATGATGATAAGGTGGAAGTGTGTCTTCGTGGTTTAGGAGCCGCATATAAGCAGTTCAGAACTTCCATACAGACCAGGGAAAATATTCTGAATTTTGCTGATCTAGTATCTATGCTGATTATTGAAGAAAAGAATCTTGGTGAGGATTCAAACTCCTAAGGAGGTGGCTAAGATTTCTGCCCAATAGTGAGGCTCAAATTCCTCATCTAGAAATACTATTGATGCATAGGCAAGGCCTTCAAGGGTATGTGGGTATTGTTCGGATCCTAAGATTTCGACTTTTAATCACTCTTCCTCTTGCTTTGCTACTTTACACATCCATATATGAGTGTCATCGTGCAACCATGAAGGGCTTGATTCTAGGGATTGTACTGACTCCATTTCTTTTGGTGCTTTATGGATTGTATTCCACTATAGTGGGGGTACATCACGATGGGAATAGTCTTTGAGACTGACTTTGATAGTCATTCCCAGATGTTGCAGGTACAAAGAGCTGGTTCCCGAGTTCTATATGATATGCAATTTTCACATGAAAGCACGTCCCAAAATCACCTCATATGCATTGATCTTTCCAAATTCACAAATGGAAAAGGTGTGCTTAAACTCTACACCACAAGTAGTGAGAGTGATTCCTTCCAATAAGCCTAAAGGTTTCTCAATATGACCATCAGCCATTTGCACCTTCATTCTTGTGGGTCTTAGGGCTGGCTTACCCCACCATTTCCATAGGGAAGTGGTGGCAATGGCCACTCCAGCACCTAAGTCTAGTATTGCTTTGGTGGTGTAGCCTTGGTAGGAGATAGGTAAATAAAGGTTTTCCTCTTCTCCTTTGCTCATATCTTCAATCCTTTCAATGGGTATCTCTGGCACTTTCTTGTGTGATTCTTCTTGAGAGTGGGTAATAGCTCTCTCTGGTAACTGGTTTTCTACATGCTTCCAAAGCTCGGGTTTAACCTTCAACAACTCTTCTAAAGTGAGATGGCACTGCACTTTAGTGTTCTTTATTACATCTATGTTCCTAGGCATAGCTGATTCTTCATTTCTTACTAATATAGTGGGTGCTATCATACTAATCAACTTTGCTTCCTAAGGACCAATGAAGTAAAGTAATTCTTGTAAAGATTTAGATTCAAAGTTAGTCTGTTCACTAAGCTACTACTCCTCTTGTTCACCATATATAGAGGGTATGTCGAGTGGGAATTGTTCCTAGAGATGGTCTATCTCTTGAATAGGTAGGTGAGTTTCTTGTTCCAACTTCCATTTCTCTTCTTGAATTTCTCTCAAAAATCCTTTTGAGTGCTTATGTATCAAAGAAAGATTCTCTCGATTCATAGTATTAGGCATTTGTGTCAAAGAAGTTGTAGTATCTTCCTGTGCTTTCGAGATAAGATAGGTCCTCTTAGGATCATTCTTCTCATTGTTAGAAATTAAGTGTTCTAATCTCTCTAGTAATCCTTGAAAGTGTAGGTCTAGCTTCACTAGGTTCCTCCAGTTGACGTACTGAGATGCTTCAAACATGATTTGAGCCAATTCTACCATTTTCATGCAGAGCTTAGTTCTCTCGATTTCTAGATATGGTCTAGGATAGTTCTTACTTATTTCTCCCAACTGGGGTCCTTCTCTTAGTCTTGCTTGGTATTCTTTGAGCATCATATCCAGATCCTCAGGTATAGGTTCAACTCGAACAGATTCTCATCTTGGTGTCAGGTTTACCAAATTTGACTCTTGTGATGCTAATTCTAAGATTAATGAATAGGGTGTAGCAAAGAGTAGTAAATAGAGATTATCATGAAATAATGAATCAAATTATATGTTCTAATGAACATATGTGTTATAATTTATGGAATATTGGAATGAAGGTTTAATGCCGTGAGGATTTTAATGTGTTTTGTGTTTTGATTTAGCAGGTGAAGATCAATGAGGGTGTGAACATGCATGGACTTATTCAAATATTTTTTGAGATATTTAGAAGAATACTTTTGGAAGATAGTTATTTTTAGAAGAAATTATTTTTGGTTATTTTTTGTAAAACAAATAATAGATCGCTTTAGAAAGCGATGTTTTTGTAAAAATAAAAAATTAAGAATTTGTAAATAAAGCAAAAACACACTTTTTGAAGCATGTTCAGGACGTAATATGAATTTCCTATAAATACACATGCTCTGATAGACCTTTCCATCAGAGTATGTGGGGGGAGATTGTACCCAATCTGGTGTCGTCTCTTGTCTCTTTCTATCTCTGAGTACTTTTGTGTGATTTTGTTTATGTACTATCCTTTGGGTTCGTGCGCCTGTGGGATCCGAGCATTAACAGTTCTATCAGAGCATATGTATTTATAGGAAAATCATATTATGTACTGAATAGAAGATACATGAGGGTCTCTTTTTACAAAAACATCGCTTTCTAAAGTGATCTATTATTTGTTTTACAAAAAATAACTAAAAATACTTTCCTCTAAAAATAACTATCTTCCAAAAGTATTCTTCTAAATATCTCCAAAAATATTTGAATAAGTCCATATGCGTTCACACCCTCATGGATCTTCACCTGCAAAATCAAAACAAAAAACACATTAAAATCCTCAAGGCATTAAACCTTCATTCCAATATTCCATAAAGTATAACAGTATGCTACAAAGGAGATGTAGTGGACTTAATCATACATATGTGAGCTAAAGGTATGCTCAACCATGAGGCTCAATGGAATTCTCTTCTCTGTCATATCCCGCGACTAAAAGTCATCTCTATTTATACACATAGAGAGAATTTGAATTTTGAATTTCCCTCACCTAAAAGTGTTCCTACACTTTAGGTGTTGATTGATTTGATTCCATCTACCAATTTAGCCGTGGTCCTTGGCTACTAACATCAGGAGATTCCTCGTCTCACTTCCTTTTACTTTTATCCATTGAAGTAAATTCCATAACTTTTAAAAGAGGTATTCATATGTGAGCCAAATGAATATGTGAGAAGTCCTCAAATGTACCAATAGCTCCCCCCTCAAGCCTAAGATGCTTGAGTCTTCAATCCTTAAGTACCTCTTGCAATTCAATCATAGATTTGGACCTGTTTAATTTGCTTCCATCAAATGATTTGGTCATCATATATGCACATTGCATATGAGTAGATACATAGGAGAGCTGTATCTCCTTGCTCACAATCTTTTCTCTAGCAAAATGATAATGAACTTCTATTTTTCATCACTAAAAACCATTGTAAATACCATTTTCTATTTTTGCAACTCCATTTTGTTCAAGCTGAGGAGTCCTCAAGCTTGAGGAGTATTAGAAGTATCATCCTACCAATTTTCATAATTTTTAGACTTCATTTGAGCTCTCAAATAAGCCCTGGAACCTAATTTTTAACTAGGCCGGACGGTAGACACCTAGGCAAGGATAGACAAAGCATTAGATCTTCTCAGTCTAGTGTCAACCATACAGCTAAGTCTTGGGCACAACAACTAAATGGTTGTCCTTACGTGCTAAACTCTGACACAAGTTACTCAGAAATGTCTTTTAGCATGGGGAAACCTGTAGGTAACTCAGGCACTGCCAATTTACAAACACCAAAAGGTCCCTACAAGACACAATTGGAATATATTCAGACCAACTGATTAGGTGCTTGCATCTATGAGGATGGCCTGAGACGATCAGTGGTCCAACTCAAGAATCCATATCAACCCTTTGGACTTGAACACCCGGTAGTCAAGTTCGAAGAGGGTTCATACATTGATAAGGAAGGAACCATGTATGTGGTCACCAACCTACTGATGAGTTTGGAAATATCATTCATGAGAATGAGATAGGAGACCTAGAACAAGGAAATGTAGGACAAGGACCCCAGACTCCTAGAGGTAAGTCAGTTTTGACCAGAGTGATCACTCCAGATTGGATCCCTCAAGACAACAAAAGCATAGAACTATTCTTGAATAGAGAAACAGAGGAAGCCTTTTGGAGATTCAAGCCAGATCAACCTAGCCAATTGGGCATAGCCATCATCTACGAGTTCAAGGATCCAGAGATACCAGGCAAAGTTGTCTACCTGGATAACACATCAGAGAAGATGTTCTTGGTAACAGAACATGATAGACATGCATATACTTGGAAGAGTGAATTGATTTTCCCTCCACCAAGATCCAATGTTTCCCATGGCCTCCAAAGAGTAGGATCATCCCAAGCTCATGAAGCCCAGAGAGAAAAAACTAGAGAGAGACCTGAGGTAAGTTTTGCAGACACCATGGGTAGGAATAGATCAGGATTTGAAAATGAAAGACCTGAAAGAGAGAGACATCAAGCACATAGGCAATAAAGAGATGAACAGGATTTTCCATTGCCTAGACCTCGAGAGCACACAAGAACCCTTAGACCCACTCAAGTGATCAAGGCAATGAAGAATTATTTTGACGAGACAGGAGATCCTTATGATCATGTGGCCGAGTTCAAACAAGTGTTAAGAGCTGAACAGGTTGAGGATTTGTTCACCCAGTACGAGGCATTTGGATTGACTCTTAAGGGCACTGCCTTAGCTTGGTTTCAGCCACTGAGTAGTTGCAACTATCGCGATATAGGTCAATTGCTAGAAGAATTCATTGTAGAATTTTCCAAGAGTGGTATCAGGCATAACACATCATCCCTGATCCATAGCTTCAAGCAGACACCCCAAGAAATAGTGCGCTAGCAGGTAGAAGGTTCATACAGTATCTAGAGAGATGCCCTGCTCCAGAGTTACCCACACCAGCCAAACAAGTGGCTTTGTTTTTAGATGGCTTACTAAGCACCAAGTTAAGATCATATGTGTACTTGAAAGAGCTTAGATCCATAGAAGAGTGTGTGCGGACCTGCATTGACATAGAAGACAACTTGGGTGAGGAGTTAGGACTATCCAAACTCTATCAAGACTCTGACAGTTCTACTAGTCATACCTCCAAAGCCTCCACTGAGTTGGATGAGATAGCAGAGCAAGTTGCCAAGAAACTAGGAGTTCAAAACAAACCAATACCAAGAGTCACCTCATTGAACCGATGTTATACCTGCGGAGGGGACCACATGGCTAACGTATGCCCACTACAAAACCAAAACATTAGAGAAAGGAATGCTCTATATTGCACTATTGAGAGAAAATACACGAACCACACGGCTCAAGATTGTCCCTACAATAGGCAGGCTGTTAGACAAATGTATCAGCAACCTTATCAATACCAACAGCCATATTATCGACCACAATAGCAATATCAGGCACAATATAGGCCACAACCAGTCTTGGGAAACCAACCACTAGCTCCTACTGACGTGATTCCAGTCAAGTATGCTGTGGGAGAGGAAAATCCAAATAGGGCATTGGTCCCACTAACCCCATTGATACCAGATAATGACTCTCATGCTCATAGCTCAGACTACTCCCATGAAGGTAGTCCACATGCTTATTACATAGAGTCACCTGAACATAGTGAGATTTACCCGTATCAATATGAGGCACCACCTATGGAACAAAATTGGGAGCCTAAATACTCCAATGTCATGTACACCAATGCTGACCCTAGGCCCCAATTGAGACAAGTGAGACCACAAGCCCCTAGAGGACCTTGTTTCAGATGTCAGGGTGACCATTTCCTTCGTGATTGTCCCCACCCACCATCTCTGAGTCAAGGACAGGCTATCACTATACAAGCTTTTTGTCCTGAGTGTGGCAAAGACCATCTCCCTAGAGATTGTCCAAGAAACCCCTCTAGTGCACCCAAGATTACACCCATTAATGTGGTAGGCTTTGTGGCGGATTCAAGTTCAAGTAGCAGTAATGTGGCTCCTATACAAGCAATCACTAGGGCACAAGCCTTAAATAAGGATACCAGGGAGAAAGCCAATCTCAAGTGGAACAAAAAGTTATCCGAACGAGAAGAAAGCCTGAAAGACGCGAAAACAAAAATAGATGGCATTGCTTCTCAAAGCCCCTCGCATGCTGAAACTCCATCTACTCCACCTCATCCCACCCCACCACCCATTGTAAATAGCCCGCAAACAGGGTCTGTTCTTGCATATCCAACCCCAGAAGGCTTCGACATGATGTTCAAGGCCTACCAGGCTCATCTTCAAGAAGGGGCAACAGCCACAAACCTAGACAAGAGTTACCCTAGAGCATTTAGAGATTGAACGGATGAAAATGTGCATGAAAATGGTAGAACAAGCTCAAGCTATACTCGAGACTAGTCAAAAGTTCAATCAGACAAACTCTGTCAAACCGGATTTGCATTTCCAAGTACTAGAAAGATTAGAGCATTTGGTAAACAAACCACAAGTTTCTTTACCTCCACAGGCTGAGCCAATTATTGAAAGAGGAAGCTCATCACCAATGGGAGCTTATGTTCCTAATTCCACGGATGCTGGAATACCTCCTTCAATTCAACAATACTCTCAAGAGTTCTTGTGGGAAATACAAGAAGAGAAATGGGCCAAGGAGAAGGGTAATTCCCCTCCTATTCTCGAGATTGATGATCTTCATGATCAATTTCCCCAAGACATTCCATCCATTTAGGAGATCAATTCGAGCAACAAGAAGACGAAAGGATAGATTTTGAATCTAATACCTTAGAAGAACTGCCGCAATTTCCAGGCCCATGGGAATCTGAATCTCTTCAGATCAGAGCTTCCACAATACAGGTCAGACATGAAGACTCAGTGGTCCCAAGGAACACTAATGTCGTAAAGAACACTAAGGTTCAATGTCATCTCACGATAGAAGAGCTGCTAAAAGCAAAACCTGAACTATGGGATCATGTGAAAGATCAGGTTCCAGAACTTGATTCCAATATGCCAAAAGGAGGCTCTAAGCAGAAAGTACCAGAGATACCTCTAGACAAAATAGGAGACATGTGTGAGGGTGAAGAAGGTAATACTTATCTTCCAATCACCTACCAAGGTTACACAACCAAAGCAATCATAGATTCAGGTGTTGGTGTTGCTATTGTGACCACCTCCTTATGGAAGCGATGGGGCAAACCCACATTAAGACCAACTAGAATGAAGCTTCAAATGGCAGACGGTCATTTTGAAAGACCTCTAGGTTGTCTAGAAGGGATAACTCTAACCACTTGCGGTGTGGAGTTTGAACACACATTTGCTATATGTGACTTTGAGAAAAATAATGTCTATGAGATGATCCTAGGAAGACCCTTCCTACGACAATTGCAAATAGTATAGGATTGGGGAACCAACTCCTTGTACTTACAACACTTAGGGGTCACCACCAAGGTCAATTTGAAGGATTACTCCTTCAGAGATGTACCACCCCTATAGTGGAATCCTATCCACAAAGCGAAAGAAGATTCCATCTCTGTGCATTCTAAAAGTTCACCTGATCCATCATGGCTGCATGAAGATACTCATTTGTGGATGTGCAAGGTCGCAGAGGAAGAGGAAAAACGTTTAAAGGCAAGAGAAGAAGGAACTTCGCCAGGAGATAGACCAGTTAGAGACCCAGCCTACACACCGATGATCTTTCCAGATGAGGAATTTGAGCCTCATGGCTGGCCAGAAATCTTAGCTACCATGGACATTGTTGTTAATGAAGAACAATGGACACCTCATTGTGATGAGGAGGGTTATGATATTTTTGTGTTCATGTGTCAGCCCTTGCTAGAAGAATGTGACCCAAGTGATGTCATAGAAGAAGAAGAGAACGATGACGATCTAGAGTCCATTGTGATGGATAGTTGCTTTAATTCAGAGCAGCACTATCTAGAAGATGTAGGAGTGCTTAGCCAAAAAGAAGAAGAACCTCTCACAACTATTAAAATGGTAAATTCAAAGGATGGAAGTGAGAGCAGTCAAAAGAAAAAGAAAAGAAAAGCGGTGAAACAAGAAGAGGAGGAATCACTATTTGAAGTACCAGAAAACTTCAAGAAATATGAAGTTGACGACCGCAAAATTTTGGTACGAATGCCTAAGAGAGAGGCCATCATATGAGAATCATATGATAATAAAGAAAAGGCCAAGAAAATTGTAGTGACCATTGAAGAGAACGAAGAGAGATGCACATATATAGGAGATGACCTAAGTGCAAGAGAAGAAATGGAGCTCGTAGCTCTATTAAGGGAATATAGGGATGTGTTTGTGTGGCACTATAGAGACTTGAAAGGGGGTAGATCCAAGAATTTTCTCTCATACTATCCCCATGGCTGCTGATGCCAAGCCCACCAAACAGAAGCCCTACACATATAATGATACATATGCAGCCAAAATAAAAGAAGAAATTGATAGGCTGATTGAATCTGGATTCATCTATGAGATTGAGCATACTGAATGGGTGTCCCCATTGTAGTGGTGCCCAAGAAGAACGGGAATTTGCGAGTGTGTATTAACCTTAAAAAAGTTCATGCCACTACGATCAGAGATAGTTATCCACTCCCAATCACGGAACACCTATTGGAGCGTGTTGCAGGCAAGGAAGTTTATAGCTTACTTGATGGATTTTCAAGTTACAATCAAGTAGCCATTGCCCCAGAAGATCAACACAAAATAGCTTTTGCCACAGGGTGGGGAATCTTTGCATTTCGTGTGATGCCATTTGGGCTCACGAATGCACCTGCAACATTCCAAAGGCTCATGTGTCATGTCTTCAAAGAGTTCTTGCGAAAGAGCTTAGAAGTGTATGTGGATGATTTATGTGCTCATTCCCAAGAAAGAAGATTTCACATCCCTGAGCTCAGACAAATCTTCAACAAGTGTAGGGAATATCGAGTGTGTCTGAACCCAGAAAAGTGTGTGTTCATGGTGCGTCAAGGTAAAATCTTAGGTCATATTGTTTCTAAGAATGGAATCTCAATAGATGAAGATAAGGTACGAGCCATAGCGGAGCTACCAAAGCCAAGGAATGTTAAAGAGATACAAGCCTTGGGCCATTGTGGATATTACCGTAGGTTTATCCACATGTACGCGATCATAGCTAGACCCCTTTATGCCTTTTTGTCTAATTTTGAGTGGAACGACGAATGCGAGAATTCTTTCAATGAACTGAAGAAACGTTTGTGAAGAAGTTAAGACACTATTTATTGGCCAACAAGTTCAAGTTTTTCACTGATCATCAAGCTTTGTTATATTTGGTCAATAAACCTTGCAATAGTGGACGCTTAGTAAGATGGTTCCTCTTACTTATGGAATATGACTTTGAAGTTGTTGTGAGGAAAGGTAGAACCCACCTCCGGGCAGATCACCTTTCTCGCATTACTTCAGGAGAGTCACCTCAAGGAGTGTCTGATGACCTACCCGATGCTTATCTGTTCAATTTAGAAGTTGTTCCTAAATGGGCAAATAAGTTGGTACCAGTCCTAACCTTCGGACCTACAAATAAGAATGTGAAAACATCACAAGAAGAAATTGTAAAATCACAAAAATATCACATATTGGCAAGAAGCATGTACAAACAAGATACTGAGGGTGTATTAGCTTGTTGTGTTGAGGATGATGAACATAGTAGTTGGTTGCAACAAGCTCATGAAGGATTGCTAGGAAATCGTTATTCTAAACAGTGCACATTACAAAATCTGAAACGTTTAGGAGTGTATTGGCCTAGCATGGACAAAGAAATACATGAGTGGATTAAGAATTGTCCAATGTGCAGAGAGAGACCACCAGTGGAGCATGCCACCCTGTATCAAGTGTCATTAATTCCTGATTGGAGTGCTCCATTGGTAGAGTTTATGAGATCGGGAACCTTACCCAAAGAGGCTAGTCTAGCAAGAAGACGAAGCATGGAGCAAGAGGCTCAGGACTATGCTTTAGTTGGAGACAACTTATATCAAAGAGGCAAGGATGGTTATCTAAGATTGTGCGTTCATGAATCAGATTATTGAAAGTCTTAAAAACTACACACAGTGGTGTTGCTGGTGGACACTTTGGTCCTGACCGAGTAATTAAGACCATTCCATTCTCAGGACTTTGGTGGCCCACTCTTCATATGGATGCATATACCTATGTGAAGAAATGTGACACATGCCAACATGCACAGTATCCAATTAGAAAAGATGAGATGCCTTTGAGGCCAATGATGGGAGGACGTGCATTTTCAAAGTGGGGTATAGACTTTGTAGGACCTATTAACCCCCCAGCTAGAAACTCCCATGCAGAGTACATTATTGTAGCCACAGATTACCTTACAAAGTGGGTAGAAGTCAAAGCCACAACAAAGAATGATGCTCAGCGATGGCTAAGTTCTTATTCGAGAATGTGTTCACGAGATATGGACTACCAATAGAGTTAGTAAGTGATAGAGGCACACACTTCTTGAATGAAGTCATTGAAAATCTTCTCCAAGGATTCTTGGTGATACATAAGAAGTCTGCCCCCTATCATCCACAAGCTAACGGACAAGCTGAGAGCATAAATAAGATCCTATGTAATGTATTGACAAAACTAGTGAATAATAAACGCTCTGATTGGGACAAACAGCTACATCATGTTGTTTGGGCTTATCGAGTTGCCTATAAAACGGTACTAAATGCCACCCAATTTCAGATGCTCTTTGGAGAGAATGTTGTGCTACCATTGGACTTCCTCATCCCAGCCTTAAAAGTAGCAGAAGAGCATGAGTGGAATGGACATGAATTGTCCTCTAGGATCTTCAATCTAGAACGCTTAGGTGAGATGAGGCTACGCGCAGCGACAGGCAAGGCTATGCTGCAAAGAAAAGACAAAAGGCATACTTTGATGCACACATCAAATATAAAGGATTGAAAGAGGGAGAACTAGTGCTGGTTTATTTAGCGGTGCAGTTCAGTTGGCCACTCTAGAAGGAGATATCTTGCCAAACTATATTAGTGGATGTAGAGTCAAGTTATACCAAGAACCTCTTACAGAGGATATGCTTACGAGACTCAATACTGCTAAGAAGCGAAAAGAAGAGGAGTTAAGGGTGAGGGAAGAAGCACAGTCAGAGGCCACAGAGCGTATTAGGCGAAATAAGTTAAGGCGACTAAGCCTAGATGGCAACTCAAAAGCCCCAAAATATCACATGGATATGTGCCAAAAATCAGGCATAATTACTTCTCAAGTCATTGACCGACATCCCTTTGTGACCATAGAGATAGGACAAGGAAAGGGTGCAAGAACTGTGAAAGTATTGATTGACTCAGGTGGAGCGAGTAGTGTAGTTAGACTGTCCTACTGCCAAGACTTGCGGTTGAACATCA
Source organism: Ceratopteris richardii (assembly GCA_020310875.1). Taxonomy (NCBI): domain Eukaryota; kingdom Viridiplantae; phylum Streptophyta; class Polypodiopsida; order Polypodiales; family Pteridaceae; genus Ceratopteris; species Ceratopteris richardii. The sequence continues at coordinate 141,171,232 of CM035424.1, read as the reverse complement.
ATCCCATAGAAGCTTATCTCATAGGATTGGGAGGTGTGGAAACCCCTTGTTTGGGCGAGGTGGAACTTCCCATCTACCTTCAAGATGTTCCAATGAAAGTCAAAGTGCTAGTGTGTCAAGATGAGAACCTTATAGAACCACTTGTCTTGGGTCAAGATTGGATCTATGACCATGTAGTTAACTTAAACCTAAGAAGTCAAATTCTTCAAGTTTGGGTACATGAACAATGCATTACATTAGAATTAGAGAACTGCATGCTCACAGATCATGGCACCACACACTCTCTTCGTTCCTCTAAGACTAATCTTCACGAGCAAGATGTTGTATGTGTCAAAAGCTCTATGATCCAGATGGACTCAATTATGGAAGGACAGTCGCAAAGGCAAGCAAACCCTCCTTCTTTTTCGAAGAGTAAAGCATCATTAGTAGTTCAACCTAAAAAGCAAGCACAACAATTCAAGACAACTGCTATAGCAAATAGAAAGACACCATTCAACGAGAAAGCGGTTCTGGGCATGACGCAGATCTAGGTACGCAAAGGAGAGCAACCTCCAGTCTTGCCCCCACAAGGCAAGCCAACCAGGCCAAAAGACGAAGGAAGAAGCTCGGACAAGCTCAACCACAAGATATCCGACAAATTTGGGTGCCTAAGAAATTAGTTGCAGCTCAACAAGGGCGACTACACATGTGGGTACCTAGGAAGCTCTTACGTTCACAACAACCTATGCTCTCCCATACGCGAAAAGTCTCAACAAAGAAGCCAAGGTGAGGCAAAGGTCAGAACCAAACACCAAGAACAAAAGTAGACCAACTGACCTCTTCAATGCGAGTCAGGCGACCAGCCACAGAGGTATGGGTTTGGAAGCCAAAAGCATCAGCGGTCCCTACAAAACCAAAGCGCCAACCACAAGGGACACAACAATCACGAAACTAGCCAAGGATGAATAGGCCAAAGATGCTCACTACACAGTCGCAGATCGTTCTCAAACGGATCCGCATAAGGAGGCAGGATCAATTGTCATCTCGAGATCCAATGGATACCTCCACGACAGATGGCATCAACATCCGCAAATAACATCGAAAGCCTCGACGAGTGACAACCATGTGCTGCCTGCACAACCCTGTCTTTTGCACCATTCAGGCCATGCATTTCCAAAGTATGCATTAACATAGGGCCACATTACATGGCCGTGCATAGACACAACTAAGAGTGCCATGCACAAGAGCACATTGACATATGTCAATTTTTTTTTTTTGATACTAACATATGTCGTCTTGATTGGTGACATTGTCTCAAAAAAAAAAGAGAGACAAGAGAGAGAGAGAGAGAGAGAGAGAGTTTGTTCCCAGGTTTGGCTCATGGAACGTGAATGAGTCATACTTAGTTGAAGGTGGAACCATTGATTATTGGCAGTTATCAGTTTTGATAGAAGTCTGTCTCGGCTAGCAGATGATATAATTGTCGCCTTATATGGTAGATGTCAAGAACTTGGCATGAACATGGCATCCACAACTATGGTTTCCTCTTACCATGGTAGGAGTGAAGAGCTGGAAGGTCTTCAACTTGAGTGATGCTTAACTACTGCATGTATGAGAGCTTCCAGGGAGATATCTGCAAGGGGTAGTTCTGGTACCCTGCAAATCTTTGTATATATACTAGATGAGAAGACTCCTACTTATGGTGAGCTAAAGAGAATATGTGAAACTAAGCTTGGTGTAGTTCTCGAATGATGTTTGTCAAGGAATATAAAGAAATTCAATTCTCTATATTTGGCAAATGATGCTTTGAAAAGAGGAGACAGGATCAGCCACTCAAAAGATCTCATCAGTGGACCATCAACACGGACATTCATCAACAATGTTCCATCCCAAAGGCCGAGTGTACAACACGAAGAGATGAACATCAATCGACCTTCTCCATGGTAAGTATCTTTACTTTGGAAACATCATAACCAAGATAGCTTAGGAAACCTCTTTGTTGGCATACCCTTGAGCACTTAGCTCAAGAACCCCAATTTTTGCACCATACTTCTTCCGATGCATTTTCCAAGTAAGCATGCATAGGGCTACATTACAAGGCCGTGCACAAGGCACATATTTTCCTCAACCCATGCACGAACACACTTACCCATCATCCATTATGGGTTATGAGTACTTGGCATGACTACTATGAACATCAACTTTGGGAGATCTAGAGGACACCAATGGAGACTCACAACGACACAGTCATGCTGGAATCCAACAAAGAAGTACATACCAAGGCACTACAACTTGCAAAGGCTCGTAGTGACAGATGAAGAACCGGACAACCAACCCTGCCACATCTGGAAGCCAGACGACTTTTGTTCATACAGAAGGGACACTCCCTCTCAAAAAACTACTTGGAATCACCACTACAACAAGGGTCTATAAGGGACGACAGACTCGAGAGGGGGGGGAGTGTTGGAACTCAAGGTCAAGCACAAGCATGGAAGCACATCAGAAAGGTGGACACACACAAGAAGAAGGAGCAAGTAGGGAGCTCCAAGAAGTGTATGTCAGAAGAAATCCCTATAAAAATAGTGATTTTCATCACTAAAAACCATTGTAAATACCATTTTCTATTTTTGCAACTCCATTTTGTTCAAGCCGAGGAGTGCTCAAGCTTGAGGAGTATTAGAAGTATCATCCTACCAATTTTCATAATTTTTAGACTTCATTTGAGCCCTCAAATAAGCCTTGGAACCTAATTTTTAACTAGGCCGGACACTAGGTTTGGACATGGCCAAAACTAGTCAAAAAACTATAAAAAGAGCTAGAGAGCTCATTTTTGAGGTTAGCTTGTTAGAGAATAGAGCTTTTGTAAGAGAACTCTTTTACAATCAAAGCTTTCCATTGTTCCTCTCTTTGATCTTACCTTGTGCGTGTGTGTGTATGTGTGTGCATGTTTGTGTGCTTTCACTCACCCACTTGTGCCTTCACTTGCTCGTGGTCTTCATACCGGTTCTCACGTCTCCACGGATTGACAAGTAAAGGTGGTGGTGCTTACGCTTGAGCTACAACTTGTATTGTCTCCAAATATGTATGGGGTGCCAAAATCCAACCCTAAATCTCTGTATAGGGTCTTGATCCACATAGCTTTTTGTGTTGCAATTGCTAACCCTCTCTATTCAACTTTAGTTGAGGAAAGGGCAATTGTAGGTTGCTTCTTTGAAGACTAGGATAAGAGCTTTGTACCTACAAATGAGAGATATATTGATGTTCTTCTTCTGTCATCTTTTGAACTTGCCCAATCTGCATCAGTGGGTAGCTTCACATTCAAGTCAAAGGTGTAAGTATAAACCTTCATTTATTATTCCTTTCAAGTACTTCAATATCCTCTTTGCTACATCCATGTGTGGCTTCCTTGGGTTGTGCATGAATTAACTAAGCACACTTACTCCATAGCAAATATCAACCCTAGTTAGAGTAGCACAGTTTAAATTCCCAACTAGGCTTTGAAGCTTGCGATACCTTCAATAGGTTCTCCTTCATGAGCACTTAATGTGTGATTCACCTCCATTGGAGTACCTGCAACTTTAGCTTCTTGCATTTTGAACTTTTCAAGCATATCTTTTATATATTTCCTTTGTCTAAGGAACATCCCTTGATCTATGTGGACTACTTTCAATCCAAGGAAGTAAGTAAGCAATCCAAGATCACTTATCTTAAACTCCTCCTTCATTTGTGCTTTGATCTTTCTGATCTCATCAACATCATCACCTATAAGGATTGTATCATCTACATACACACATAAGTATATCATTTCAGATTTACTCTTCGTAATGAAAAATGAAGGATCTGTTTTGCTTGATTGAAATCCTTTCTCTTGCAAGAAGGTAATTAGTATATGGTTCTAAGCTCTAGGAGCTTGCTTCAATCCATATTGTACTTTCCTGATTTTACACACATACTCAAGATGTGATTTATCTATAAATCCAAGAGGTTGTGCCATCTACACCCTCTCAAAAATCCAACCATTCAAGAATGCATTTTTGAAATCCATCTGATAGATGTTCCAATTCGTTGAGGCAGCTACACTGATAAGTATTCTGATGCTAGGCATCTTTGCCACATGAGAGAAGGTCTCTTCATAATCTATACCTTGGGTTTGAGCAAACCCTTTAGCCACAAGCCTTGCTTTATACTTGCTTATTGATCCATCTGAGTTCTTGTTTACCTTGTAAATCCATCTAGATCCAATGACCTTCATGGATGGCTTCTTGGGAACCAAATCACATATTTGATTCTCTTGAAGAGCTTCTATCTCTTCTTTCATTGCTTCTCTCCGTTTTTATTTCTTCTTAGCTTCTTCAAATGTTGATGATTCTTTTGAATTGATATCTTGAGCAATATAAATTGAGTGCTTAGTGACCAGAGGTATCAAATCCATACCTTTCTAGCTTCCTTTTTTCCCTAGTTGATCTCTTTATTGTTTGTTGAGAAGATTTTGCAATATCCCTCAACTCCTGCATCTTTGCTTTAGCTTTGTTGTTCTGAGCATTGATATTTCTCCTTGGTGTCTTTTGATTATCATCAAAATCACTTGAATCTCCATGTATGTGCTCACTTCCCTTTTGCAATGTTGGGAAGTCCTCCTCTAGGTCATAAGGTAGCTTGACTTTCCTGCAATCATCTTCAAACCAAGAGTTGTTCTCATCAAAGACAACATATCTACTAGCTATGGAACCTTTATTGTTTGGATTATATAACATGTACCCATTTTTATTTTGATCATACCCAATAAACACACATTTCTCTACTTTAGGATCCATTTTACCTCTAATTTAAGACGGAATATGTGCATAAGCTATGCACACAAATATCGTGCAATGATCAAGGTTGGGCCTTCTTCCATTCCATGCTTCATAGGGTGTCATCCCATCCAATGCTTTTGATGGGATTCTATTAATGAGATAGGTGGTTGTAGATGCAGCCTCTCCCCATATGAAATTTGGTCATCTCTTCTCATTGAGCATAGACCATGCAGCTTCAACTATGGTCCTATTTCTTCTATCTGCCACTCCATTTTGCTCTAGAGGGTATCTGGTTGTGATTTCTCTCTTGATACCTCTCTCTTGGAGGTAAGTATCAAATATATTTTCCCCCTCCATCTGACCTTAGCCTTTTTATTGTTTTACCTATTTGATTTTCAACAAGACCAAGATACTTCTTGGAGCATGGCAAGATTTTATCCTTATGCTCCATAAAGTATGGGATGGTCCATCTACTACAATCATCAATAAAAGTGGCATAGTACCTATATCCTAAAATCGATGGCTCCTTCCCAAGCTGAAAAGCACTACACTTATATATCATGTGTTGCTTAGAAATATTTGGTATGCCAAGCACTTTTTGAGCATTGCACATTTGCTTCAAGTTCATTTCACCTATATGAGCCAATCTTTTGTGCCACATCTATTATGATAAGGTCTAATTACCATAATTGAACAAAGCTATATTTCTAGTGTCTTGAAGCTCAAATGTAAAGATTCTACTTGTATTTTCTCCTTTTGCAATTCTCTTGAATCCTTGTTGTGGATCTTCAACAAAGGCTCCATTCCTTGTGAACCTTACTTGCAATCCTTTCTCTTCAATCTGCCCAACACATATGAGATTTTTTGTTATGGTAGGTACATACAGTACCTTGCTGAGTAAATTCATGTTTCCATCTAGAGTCTTCACATTTCCAATCTTTTCCACTAAGTGCCTAGTGTCATCTCGTGTTCGAACCTCATGTCTATTTCCTGGATCCTCCAAGTCTGATAGTAGAGCCACATTCCCTACCACATGATTTAAAAAACTTGAATCTATATAAAATACATGCTCATCTGCTTTACCTTGCTTCATGGTCATGTTCATCAAGAGGAGTGAATCCTCTTGAGTTTTCTCTTCAGTATAGTTGTTGTAATCTCTTCTTCCTCTATATCCTCCTTGACTATTTTTATTGTTGTAGTTGTTGTAGCCATTGAAATTATTTGATCTGCCTCTTGCACTTCCATAGCCTCCTCTCTTGAAGCCTCTTCCTCTCTGGTTTCTAGGGTTCCTAAAACAATTCTCAGTTGCATGATTAGTTAGGCCGCATATGGCACATGGAGAGGAGCTTTGAAATCTCCCCCTGCCTTGTTTACCTCCTTTGCCTCTTCCTCTTGAACCTCTACCTCTACCTGCAAAATTTGCTTGAGAGGTGCTACCTTCATCATCAAATCTTTTACCTTTTCCTTTTCTATCTTTACTCTTGCTCTTATCTATGTATAGGGCAAAGGATAGATTACCTTTTGAGTTGTCTCCATCCTTCATAAGCATTGCCTCATGTGTGAACAATTATCCCATGAGGGTGTTGAAGTCAAGAACCTGCATATCCATGTATAGGTCCATGGCTATGGTGAATGATTCCCGTTTATCATCTGCCTTGATTCCATTGATTACTTGTCTCACTATCCGCTCTTCTTCAATGACTTCTCCAATGCTCCCAAGTTGGTCTGCCAAGTCCATCTTGGTGGCAAAATCGTTCACACTTTTCGTGGGCATCTTGTTGAGTGTGATAGACTCCATCTAGAGTTGGTTCTCCCTAGCCCTAGTGCTTGATGAGAAGAATACTTAAAGAGCATTCCAAGTCTCTTGAGAAGTTTTGCAACTCCTAATGTGTGGAAGTAAAAATTCAGAGATTGAGTTAAGGATGTAAGACCTAGCTAGAGCATCCTTTGAGCATCATGTAGTTAACCTCTCTTGTTCTTCTTGAGTTATTCTAAGTAACCAAGCTGATTAGTTACCTCAATCTAATTTGTCAATGGATGAAGGAAATCCATCTCCCATGTTGATTTGATATAGCTCTGATACCACTGTGAGGAGATGGTTGGATACAGTCTACAGATGAGCTGGTATTGCAATAATCCTGCTCTACACCTACAAATGTGACTTCAGGGAACCTTACTAGATACCTTATCTATACATATCCTCACACATTGCTCTAGTGTTTGGGGTTCCTTTATGTATACATATGATCATAGTTGGAGCTCAGTAGCCCATCCCAAAATAGAGATACTTGCTTAGCTTGAGTGGGCAACTTCGGCATAGGAAATCTCTCTATGTACTATCTGAACCTATGTCTAGCTAGTCTAACTATCTCTTAAGGGATTTGTTTGAAATTGTGAATCAAAGAAGAAGTATTGTGCTTGATCCCACTTTTGAAGAACTTAGTGATAAATGATTTTAATAGGTGATGGATATCTCTAAATTGTCTTTTTTGTAAAGGTTGGAACCAGGTTAAGGTAGTGTTTTTCAAGGTGAGTCCAAATGCATTATATTGGGTGAACATGTCGTCCACTTGTTCATCTCGTAGCACTTGCTTGAACTCAGCCACGTGGTCATAGGGATCTCCTATCCCATTGAAATAGTTTTTCATGGACTTCACTAATTGGGTAAGTCTACACATTCTTGGATTCTCTCTAGGTCTAGGTAGAGGAAGGTCATCTCTACCATGTTAGGGTCTAGGCTCTGTTGGTCTCTCCATCCTATCTATTTCTACTATTGATCGGTCTCTTCCTACTATATTAGCAAAGCTCACTTCACATCTCTCCTTGCCTTTTTCTCATTGAGAACCATGAGTGATGGATGTTCCTGCTCCTTGGTGGCGAAAGGCCACATTAGCTCGTGATAGGGAAAAACCAATTCAGCCCTCCATGTGCAAACATGCCTCTCATGCTCAGATACCACAAATAATCGCTTTGATGTGTTATCTAGGTACACCACTTTTCTGGGTGTCTTTGGATCCTTCAACTCATAGATAGTGATCATTCCTACTTCAATTGGTTGCTCAAATTGTTGCTCTTGACAAGGGTAGGTACCACATCACGAAGCTCCACCGCCTTAATTGTCAATCGACAGAAGAGATAGGGTGATGTGAAGATCGTGAACTAGTGAGGTGCATGAGAATGAAGGTCAGAAGCACACAAATGCACACACACATACACAAACACATGGTAGAGTCAAGAGAGACATGATGGAAGGTGAGGATCACACTTGTATTGCTCAAGAATAACTCTTACAAAACTAGCTCACACTAACTATCCTCCAACAAGTTACAACCTAACCCAAAAAATGAGCTCACTAGCTCTTTTTATAGTTTTTAGACTATCTTGGCCGGTTTGGAACCTAGCATCTGTCCTAGTTAAAAAATAGGTTCTAAATGTCATTTGGAGGTCCAAAAGAAGTCTAAAAATTAGCAAAATTGGTATGAGCATTCTACCTAAGCTCCTCAAGAGGACTCCTTGACTTGCACAAAATGGAGCTCCTTGATACAAAACTGGGTTTTCTATAATACATATGTTAGAAGAGTGATGAAAATCATTGTTGAGGTTTTGAACAAAGTATTTTGAAACATCTTTCTTGGAAAATTAATGTATTTGGCCCCGCAAACTCTTGCATTTCCTTTTCACAAACTGCCTTTGTGCTTATGTCAGTGACCACTACTAGTTGAACTGCCAACACCCCCCTCCCTCTTGCGTCTGACATCCCCAGTAGATCTTGCTTGTAGGGCAAGAGATCATGGGTGAGTATTTGTTTGGTGATGTGTAGACCTCGTGCTAAATCAGCTTTGAGTTTTTCCCAATCTACAACTTGAGGTTTGTCATGGGATGGCAATGTGTGGAATAAATCAATTGTTTGCAAGCAAAGAGTTGTAACAAGTGGGTTGGCCTACTAATGAATACTTCTGAGTGGTACTCCCAAAAACTTGTAGTAAACATCTCTTCAAAAGTTAATTTATAACATGCTAGTAAGTATTCAATTATGCGATGCCACATGTAGCACACCTTTAGCGATGAAGTTGTACTCATATCGTAGACTAGGTCACCATGTTCAAAACTTGGGGTGGACACATGCGTTGGTCTGATGCATCTAAAGATTTTGAATGTGGTTTGCATCAGGTCGAAAATCTTTATGGTCATCTACATGGCTACATCTATCATGTGGTGAAGCTGGGGGAGCCAGTGTCGTATCGTGGCCATCATATATCCAACTGAGGGAGGACCATGTGGTGGCATGAAGTATGGATAGGTTAGCCAGTCTTGATATTGCTTGTTGTTCTTAAGTTTGATGGCAAATGCAGTCCACAAGGGATGATGAGGGACAGGTCCATAACATGGGTTGTACTTTAGGTGTAATGGGGCCTTTGTCCATGTATACATCATCTCATGGTATTCCTGTAATAATTTCTTTCGCTAGTTGGGTTGGAAAATTTTTCCTCTCTTTGCATCAGGAGGTAGATCTTTGGGTTCAGAAGATATACCTTTGTGGAGCCAAGTTTGTAAAGTACGAAGATTGAAGAATCTTTTCTTCAATAACTTCCATAGCTGGTAATTGAGCTTTGACAGGTGCAAAATGGGTCTTTCCCAATTCCTCATCCATGTTGTTGTTGGGAGTTTAAATGTGTCTTTTCGATCACACATCCACCAGAAGCAGGTTGTAGTTCATAATCCTCTTCAAAAGTAGCCTCCACCGGAATGGTGATTGTTTCTTTAGTGTTGAAAATGCAGCAAGCTTCAATGGAAGCTTTTCATATATATGTTCCCCTATCTATCTCTCACTTTACCCTCCATCATATCTCCCATAGAAAACCTCTCTTAAGTTTTATCCCTTAGATTCATATTTATGCATGTGAACACACTTTTAAGGACTAGTTCGTTTTTCTTTCTATATTCATATTTAGATCAAATCTTTTGTTCACCACGTGGAAGAGGGTAGTTCCTTAAATTATGCTTTTGAAAAGAAACCGCCAACATTTCCTCAATCCACGCACGGAATGGAGCTTGATGAAGGTGCATACATTTCTATTTAAGAAGCATGTGAAAAGAGGTTAGTGTGGCTTGTATAGCACGGTGGCTCCCATAGCACTGTGGATTCTCGAAGAAATACATGATGATATTATAGACAACATATCTCTACTCACGTATCTACTGTAAGTTTTGTATGAGAGCTTCAATCAATACAATATATATTGTGTTACTGTTATTCTTCTTCTTTCTCTCTCTGTCAATATCACGCATGAAGCATTAGTGTGAGAACTGCTTTGAAGAAACTTGTCACATCGGATGAAGATCACGGAAAACTGTGATGAGGAGAACATGAGATAAGTATATCTTATTCTTATTTGATATGAAGTGACTCAAGTTGCGATATATGCTTTAATGAAATGGGATCACGTTTTTATATGATGTGAAGTGTTGCCTTTATTTAATGAAAACATATTCTATGATGTGATAGGAGTCAAGACATGTATTCAAAAGTAAGTGACTATATTCTCTACATTCAGCATGAAGTAAATGCTTATATTCTTTACATTCAGCATCTTGTTATGATTCAACACGTACATAACTCATGGTTATGTGAAGTCTCACAGATATGTGATGAGAAGGCTTATGGATCACTGTAGAGCATTCCATATGGTACTTGATGCATGATAGTGCAATGACATGATAATACATATATGATCTAACTGTACTGTTATGGAGAAACAAGTGTATACAGGTACTGCTATGGAGGGATGCACTTATGCAGGAATGAAGAATGTCATATAATATGCTCATGATATTAAACTGCTGTCCTTGTGTCTCAAATGATCTTGTATGTAAACGATTAGCTTCATGTATTGATGTTGACTAATCAAAGTCCAAAAATATGAGATGCGGTTTATGCTATCACAGGTTTTAGCAAATGACTTGCTTTACAGAATACCATGTATTCATATATGATACATATCATGGAATGAGAACGCATATGTTCAGGTTGTGAAGTGTTTGTTATTTTTAACATACAAGATTGCTAGATATTGAAAGAGACACAATATGATAATTGTTTTTTGAGCACATGTAAATACAAAGCATGCGCAGTGAGATCTTGATCATATAACTTTGGATTTTGATGTGAGGTTCCTTATGCAGGTTGTTTGTAAGAAGAGTATACAAATTGTGTGAAAGGTACTCATATGAATATGTAAGTGACTTCTCGTATGAAATCCCGAGAGGAAAATTCTAGAATGAGAATCATCCTTGTGAGACTTGAAAATAACTATTATGTTGTTCTAAATGCATAAGCGGTTAATTGTGTATACTTCAAGAAGAACACAATGATCATGAATCTTATGAAGAGAGAGACGATTAAGTTGATGACATCCGATCCGATATCTAAAGGAAAAATATGATTCTCTTTAGTTGATGTATGAATCCTATGGTGTAAAAGATCTTATATCAATGTGATTGCTTTGATGAATCTCTATGTATGAAGTTGTGTGGTAATGATGCATTGAAGTTGTGACTTAGCACTAAGAAGATGAAGGGGACTATAGAGACTTGAAAAAAAGTGATTAACATTTTCATTTTGATCTCGTTGGGTAACCAGCCCATCACCTTCTGCATGTGTTTTCGGTATTGCATATACCTACATTTAGCAACCAGTATTTCTGGTGGTGAATCCAATCTAGGTATCTCCGTTGTATCTAGTATTTGAGCTTGGAGCTCTGGCACATGCACCCTGAATGTAATCAATTCCTCCAATATTTCTGATGGTGTGACTTCTTGGGTAGTAGGTGGTTGAGTAGGTTCTTGTAACCGTAAAGTTATGATGTCACTTTTAAGTATCTCATATTCCTCTATCAGTTTGTTATAATCGTCCAATAAACATGCATAGTCTTTGAGCAACAGCTACATAGTTTCGGATGGAACAGCCTTGAATCTACTTGGACTTATCGGTTCATCGGGTGTGTCCAAGATGGCTTCCAGATTCTCTCTATTTTGCTCTTGCAAGTGTTGATTTTCCTCTTTAGCTGCTACGAGATGACATCTCAAGAGTCCCATATTGCATGCTAAAGTGGCATTTTTGACAATCTGGACTCGTAGATGTTATCCTGCCTCAGTGATAGCTTCTTTGGCTTTCTACACTAACTCCAACTCCATTGAATCATAGGCATCTCAAAGTTATTGATGTCGTGCATTTAGAGATGCATTCTCAATTGTTAAGAAGATGAGGTTCACGAGGACTTGAGCGCTTATCTGTTGTGGAGCTTGGTAGTGATGTCCTAGTAATGCAAATTCCTCTCGAACTTGATGCATGCATGCAAACATTTGTTGGTTTGCATTATCTATCGTGGATGATTGTAGCTCAAGCGTAAGCACCACCTCCTTTACTTGTCAATCCGTGGAGACATGAGGACCGGTATGAAGACCATGAGCGAGTGACGGCAGAAGTGTGTGAGTGAAAGCACACAAGCATGCACACACGTACACACACACGTGCACACGGTAAGAGCAAAGAGAGGAACAATGAAAAGCTTCTATTACAAAGGGTTCTCTTAAAAAAAGCTCTATTCTCTAACAAGCTAACCCCAAAAATGAGCTCTCTAGCTCTTTTTATAGTTTTTTGACTAGTTTTGGCCCTCTCCAGACCTAGTGTCCGGCCTAGTTAAAAATTAGGTTCCAGGGCTTATTTGAGGGCTCAAACGAAGTCTAAAAGTTATGAAAATTGGTAGGATGATACTTCTAATACTCCTCTCGAGCCACCTTGGCTTGCACAAAAAAGAGCTAGAAAAAGGTGAAATGATATTTACAATGGTAATTAGTGATGAAAATCACTGTTTTTGTAGGGGATTCTTATGAAAATTTCACATACACTTCTTGGAGCTCCCTACTTGCTCCCTCTTCTTGTGTTTCCACTTCTTTGATGCACTTCTATGCTTTGTCCTTGACCTTGAGCTTCAACACTCCCCCCCTCTCGAGTCTGTCATCCCTGACAGACCCTTGTTGGTAGGTAGTGCTTTGAGAGGTAGTGTCCATGCTGTAAGAACAAGAGCCGTCTATCTTCCAAATGTGGCAGGGTTGGTTGTTGGGTTCTTCATCTGTCACTGTGAGTCTTTGCAAGTTGTATTCCTTTGGTATGTGCCTCTTCCGTGGATTCCAGCATGACTGTGTCGTTGTGAGTCTCCATTGATGTCCTCTAGATCTTCTAAAGATGATGTTCATAGTAGTCATGACAAGTACTCATAACCCATAATGAATGATGGGTAAGTGTGTTCATGCATGGGTTGAGAAAAATATGTGCCTTGTGCACGGCCTTGTAATGTAGCCCTATGCATGCTTACTTGGAAAATGCATTGGAAGAAGTATGGTGCAAAAATTGGGGGTCTTGAGCTAAGTGCTCAAGGGTATGCCGACGAAGAGGTTCCCTAATCTATCATGGTTATGGTGTTGCCAAGGTAAAGATACTTACCATGGTGAAGGATTGATCGATGTTTAGTTCTTCTTGTTGTACACCTGGCATTTATGATGGAACATTGTCGATGAATGTCCGTGTTGATGGTCCACTGATGAAATTTTTGAGTGCATGGTCATGTCTCCTCTTTTCAAAGCAACATTTTCCAAATACTGAGAATTGAATTTCTGTATATTCCTTGAAAAAAAACATTGGGTAACTACAGCAAGCTTAGTTTCACCAATTCTCTTTAGCTCACCATAAGCAGGAGTCTTCTCACCCAGTATACAGACAAGGATTTTCAAGGTACCAAACTACCCCTTTGCAGATATCTCCTTGGATGTTCTCGTACATATAGTAGTGAAGCATCACTCAAGTTGCGGACCTTCAAGCTCTTCCCTCCTACCATGGTAAGGGGAAACAATAGTTGTGGCTGTCATGTTCATGCCAAGTGCTTGACATCTACCAAATAAGGCAGCAATAATATCATCTGCTAACTGAGACACACTTCTATCCAAACTGATAAATGCCTAGTAATCAATGGTTCCACCTTCAACTAAGCATGACTCATTCGTGTTCTCTGAGTCACACCTGGAAACAAGCTCTCGCTCTCTCTTTTTCTCTCTCACTTCCTTTCTTTTCTCTTTTTTATTGTTTAGGAACAATGTCACAAAACACAAAGACAGATGTTAGTACTAGAAAAAATAGTTGACATATGTCAATGTGCTCTTGTGCATGGGACTCTCAAATGTTTCTATGCATGGCCATGTGATGTGGCCCTATATTAATGCATATTTTGGAAATGAATGACCTAAATGGTGCAAAAGACAGGGTTGTGCAAGGAGCACATGGTTGTCATTCGTCGAGGCTGTCAATGTTACTTGCAGATGCGGATGTGGCCTTTGCTAGAGGTATCCATTGGATCTTGAAATGATGTAAGCCCGTGATTGTTGAATGACAATTGATCCTTCCTCTTTATGGGGATCCATTTGAGAATGGTATTTGACTGTTTCGTGATCTTCTTTGGCTGCTTCATGTTTGGATGGTTGCTCGAGGGTTTGATCTTTCGTGGGTAGCTCTTTGGTTCTATGGGGTCTACTGGTGCTTTTGGCTTCCATACCCATACCAATGTTGCTGTTCTTCTGACTATTGCCAAAGAGTTGAGTTTATCTTCCTTTGGTATCTATGCTCAGTTCTTTCCCTTATCTCTCCTTGGCTTCTTGGTTGAGATCTTTTGCATGGTGGAGAGCATAGGCCTTTGTGCCTATAAGAGTCCTTTGGGAACCCACATGTGTAATCGCCCTTGTTGAGTTGCAACTAATTTCTTAGGCACCCACATTTGTCGCAAACCTTCATGTTGAGCTGGTCGTGGTTGCTTGGTTCTGGTCTTCACATTGTTGGCTTGCATGGGTGGGAATTGTGTTGGCAAGGTTGGTGGTTGCTCTCCTTTTGGTACCCAGATCTACTTCATGCCCGAAACTACTTTCTTCTTTAACTCCCTTTGTCTATTTGATATAGCAGTGGGCATGTACTGTTTTGCTTGCCTTTTTTATTGAGTTTTTGCGACAGCATTAGTCTTTGTACAAGAGGAGTCCGCTTGTCTGTGAGCCTGTTCTTCCATCATTGAGTTCTCATGGAACATAGAGCTTTTGACACATACAACATCTTTTTTGCTAAGATTAAACCTAGGAGAATTACAAGAAGATGTTACATCTGGATTTGTGAGCATGCCATTCTCTAGTTCTAATGTAAAGCATTGTTCCTGGACCCAAAATTGAAGAAGTTGACTTCTTAGGTTCAAGTTGACTGCATGGTCATAAATCCAATCTTGTTCCAAGACAAGTGGCTCTGTAAGGTCCTCATCGTGACACACTAGAATTTTGACTATCATTGGAACATCTTGAAGGTAGCTTGGGAGTTCCATCTCGCCCAAACAAGTTGTTTCCACACCTCCCAATCCTATGAGATAGGCTTATATAAGAGTGATGTTTAACTGTAGGTCTTGGCAGTAGGAAAGTCTAACCGCACTAGTTGCTGCACTTGAGTCAATCAATGCGTTCACAGTCCTCGCGCTCTTTCCTTGTCCTATCTCTATGGTCACAAAGGGACGTCCGTCAATTATTTGAGAAGTAGTTATGCTTGATTTTTGGCACATGTCCATGTAATACTTTGGGGCTTTCGGATTGACATCTAGGCCTAGTCACCTTAACTTATTTTTCCTAATGCGCTCTTTGGCCTCTACCTATGCTTCTTCTCTCACCCTTAACTCTTCTTCTTTTCTCTTCTTAGCACTGTTGAGTCTTGTTAGCATATCCTATGTAAGAGGTTCTTGATACAGCTTGACTCTACATCCACTAATATAGTTTGGCAAGATATCACCTTCCAAAGTAGCCAATTGAACCGCATCGCTAGTGGAAATTCTATTAATGATCATGGGTCCATATTCTCATTTTTCCAACTTACGAGCATGCTGCTTTGGTGTGTAAACCAGCATTAGATCTCCCTCTTTCAATCCCTTATTCTTGATGTGTGCATCGAAGTATGCCTTTTGCCTTTTCTTTGCAGCATAGATGTCTGCAGCCGCTCGTAACCTCGTCTCACCCAAACGTTCTAGATCAAAGATCCTAGAGGACAACTCGTGTCCATTCCACTCATGCTCTTATGCTTCTTTTAATGCTGGGATTAGGAAATCTAATGGTAGCACAACATTCTGTCCAAATACCATCTGAAATGGGGTGGCATTGAGTACCATTTTGTAGGCAACTCGATAAGCCCAATCAACATGATGAAGTTGTTTGTCCCAATCAGAGCGTTTATTATTTACTAGTTTTGTCAATACGTTACATAGGATCTTATTGGTGCTCTCAGCTTGTCCGTTAGCTTGTGGATGATAGGGGTAGACTTCTTATGTATCACCAAGAATTCTTGGAGAAGATTTTCGATGACTTCATTCAAGAAGTGTGTGCCTCTATCGCTCACTAACTCTATCGGTGGTCCATATCTTGTGAACACATTCTCAAATAAGAACTTAGCTGTTGTTTGAGCATCATTCTTTGTTGTGGCTTTTACTTCTACCCACTTTGTAAGGTAATTTGTGGCTACAATAATATACTCTGCATGGGACCTACAAAGTCTATGCCCCACTTCGAGAATGCACATCCTCCCATCATTGGCCTCAAAGGCAACTTATCTTTTCTAATTGGATATTGTGCACGTTGGCATGTGTCACCTTCACATAGGTATGTGCATCCATATGAAGAGTGGGCCACCAAAGTCGTGAGAATAGAATGGTCTTGATTACTCGGTCAGGACCAAAATGTCCACCTGCAACACCATTGTGTGCAGTTTCTAAGACTTTCAAGTAGTTTGATTCATGAACGCATAATCTTAAGTAACCATCTTTGCCTCTTCGGTATAGGTTGTCTCCTACTAAGGCATAGTACTAAGGCATAGTCTTGAGCCTCTTGCTCCATGCTTCGTCTTCTTGCTAGACTAGCCTCTTTGGGTAAGGTTCGCGATCTCATAAATTCTACCAATAGAGCACTCCATTCTGGAATTAACGATACATGATAAAGAGTCGCATGCTCCACTCGGGGTTTTCCCTGGCACAGTGGACAATTCTTAATCCACTCATGAATTTCTTTGTCCATGCTAGGCCAATACACTCCTAAAAGTTTTAGATTCTGTAATGTTCGTTGTTTAGAATAGTGATTTCCTAGCAATCCTTCATGGGCTTGGTGCAACCAACTACTATGTTCGTCATCCTCAACACAACAAGCTAGTATACCTTCTGTATCTTGTTTGTACATGCTCCCTGCAAGTATGCAATATTTCTGTGATTTTACAATTTCTTCTTGTGAGGTTTTCACATTCTTATTTGCGCGTCCGAAGGTTAGGACTGGTACCAACTTATTTGCCCATTTAGGAACAACTTTTAAATTGAACAGATAAGCATTAGGTAGTTCATCAGACACTCCTTGCAGTGACTCTCTTGAAGTGATGCGAGAAAGGTGATCTGCCCGGAGGTGGGTTCTACCTTTTCTAACAACAACTTCAAAGTCATATTCCATTAGCAAGAGGAACCATCTTACTAGACGTCTTGGATTGCAAGGTTTATTGACCAAATATAACAAAGCTTGATGATCAGTGAAAAACTTGAACTTATTGGCCAATAGATAGTACCTAAAATTCTTCACGGCATATACAATCCCTAAGCCATCTCGCTCTATTGTGGTATAGTTTCGTTCAGTTGTGGTTAGCTATTCGTTAGTGTATGCTATGGGTAAATTTAAATTTCTGTCACCTGTGGGTTGTGCTAGCTGTTGATATATTTAGGTAGTGATGTGTGTGAACACACTAGGACCGCCGGGGCACTTTTTTTCCTCTTTAGGAGGTTTTTTTCCCCCGGCTTGTATATACGCCTATTGCCCTAATCGGCTACTTATCTTTGTACATTCTCTAGTAATACATTCAGTATTGTGTGTTTGTGCTCCAAGCTTCTTCTTCTTCCTTGTGCTGTTCGCGTGCTTCCGCAGATGTCTAACTCCAACAATTGGTATCAGAGTAGGTCGTTGCTTCACCTAGGGCACCATCGACACTCCTCCGTTTGCAGTCTCAGAATCGCACGAATTTTGGTGAGCATACCGTGTTTCCGAGATCAAAACATCTTCGCTCTGTGGTGCCAAAACCGCGATCTGAGCTCGTTTCGGCCTCCGAACACACTATCGCAGCGCTTGTGTAGGCTATTTTGTCTTTTTGTGCCAAAGGTATATACCAGTTTTTGCTCGCCAATTTAAGTGTCTCGAAGTCTGCTACAAGTCTAGTAGAACTCGTCTGGGCAGTTCTGTTCAACTTTTTGAGATACAGTCAATTTTCTGCATCAAGGTATTTTAGTCACCGGCCATGGCTGAAAGTAGTGATGTATTCTGTATGTTGGCTGTTGAGGATAAGTTGGATGGTACCAACTACCCATTATGGGCTTATATGATGCGACATGTTTTGGTTGCAAAAGGATTGTGGAACATTGTGCAGGGTGTTGAAAGACGTCCTGTTACACCTGTAACGACATGTACTGCAAATACAGGTGCTGGAGCTGATGAAGATGGTGTCGAAGATGAAATACCGCAGATTCCTGTTCGTGCTGCTATTTCTGTTGCACCTACTGCAGAGCAGATTTGTTGGGATGGCAGAGATGCCCAGGCACATGCATTGATAGCTTTGTCTGTCAAACATGCCATTATTCCTCATATTCGCTCTTGTAGAACAGCTAGGGATGCTTGGGATACACTTACCACATTGTACCAAGCTAGGAATGAGGCTCATGTTGCTTACCTCCGAAAACAGTTGGAGAGTGAGCACATGAATGAAGGTGATTCTATGGACAGTTTCTTAACGAAGATCAAAGATTTGAAGGAACACTTGATTTCTACTGATGAGGTTATACCAAATAGCTCACTTGTGCAGACCATTCTGAATGGTCTTCTTGATTCATATCAGAGTTTTGCTTCTAATCTTCGGTTGATGATGAAAGGCAATCCGAATGCCTTATCATTTGAGGAGTTAGTCTCTGTTCTGTTGTAGGAAGATCAGTCCAGGCAGAATAGGTCCATTATGCGTGTTGCAGATCAAGCTTTCCTGGCTAGTCAGAAGGGCAAAGGAAAATGGAGCTCTTCTACTAGTAAGTAGAAATCTGCAAATGTTGCACATTCAAAGAACCAGGATAAAGATGAGAAGAAATCAGAAAAACAGAAATTGTTCTGCAAGTACTGTAAAGGGAATGATCATATCATAAAGAACTGTCCAAAACTGGCTGCAAAAGAGGCAAAGAAAAAGGAGGCTGGAATGGTTGTTGCAGAAGCCTCCACACCAAAAACAGAGTCTGCTAATCTTGTGCAGGAAGAAGAATGGGCGTTTACTACTGTTTGTAGTTTTGACCCATCTTCTCAGGAGCAGTGCATGTCTGCAGTGGACTCAGATGTTTGGTACTTTGACAGTGGGGCGACCAAACATATTACCTCGCAGCGCAGTTTCTTCTCTTCACTTGAGCCTGCCCCTACAGGGAATACTGTCACATGCGCCAACAACTCCTCTTATCCTGTTATGGGAGTTGGTAAGATCATTCTGACTACTGCTGATGGTAGTTCTTTCACCTTGTCAGATGCTTTATTTGTGCCAGGGATCAAGAAGAATCTGTTATCAGTTTCTGCATTAGCCAAGATTGGCTTGGTTGTGAAATTTGTTGATGACAGATGTACAGTTCATGATCTCTCAAATGGCGATGTTATTATTGCTTCTGGCATTTTATGTCGTGGGCTGTATAAGCTCATAAACTATGAAAGATCTGTGAATGATTTGGCATGTGCAGTTCATGATTCTCAAGCTATGTCAGATGCAAAGCTTTGGCATGCACGCTTTGGTCATCTCAATTTTGCTAGTTTGCTACGCCTGCAGAAATCTGATATGGTGTCTTCTTTGCCCAAGCTTGAGGCACCTAGAAAACATGTATGTGAAGGCTGTATTTTGGGCAAAATGCAGTGTTCCTCCTTCTCAAAAGATGGTTCAGTTCGGGCTACGCAGAAATTGCAGCTTGTACATAGTGATGTCTATGGTCCTATGCAGACACCCTCTTTTGGGAATTACCTTTACTTCGTGACTTTCATTGATGATTTTTCCAGGCATGCATGGGTATATCCACTCAAAGCAAAGTCCGAAGTGTTCATGTGCTTTAAACAGTTTTTGGTTTTGGCTGAAAATCTGTCAGCATGTAAAATGGGCACCCTCCGTTCTGATCGAGGGGGGGAATATATGTCTTCTGATTTTAATGCATTTCTGGCTGAACGTGGGATAAAACACCAGTGTACAGTGCCGTATACACCTCAACAGAATGGAGTTGCTGAACGGAAGAACAGGTCACTCATGGAGATGGCGAGGTGTATGGTCAAGAGTCAGGCTTTACCACATAGTTTCTGCTTGAGGCTGTCATGTGTGCAGCATATGTACTTAACAGGTGTCCCACTAAAGCACTGTAGTCTATCACTCCATATGAGGTTGTCATGACCGCAAGCCATCTGTTGCTCATCTGCGTGTTTTTGGTTGTTTGGCATATGCATTAGTGCCTGAACAACATCGCAGAAAATTGGATGATAAGGCAGTAAAATGTATTTTTGTTGGGTACAGTTCTGAAAGTAAAGGCTATCATCTGTATCATCCACAGACTAAACGCATTCTGGTTAGCCGTGATGTTGTGTTTGTGGAAGATGCTATTCAGCCATTGCTTTCATGTACTAAGGATACATCTGTTAGCTCCAAAGACATGTATGATACTTTGATGCCTCTTTTTACAGGTGGACAGTCTAGTGCTGGTCCTAATGAGGCAAATTCTCAGCCTTTGCACGTATATGATGATGCAGATCATTCTATTTCTGATGCAGATTTACATGATGCACTTGTTGATGAGAGAGCTGATATTGAGCAGGCAAAAACTATGCCAAAATGGTTGGTGCAGACTTTACGTGACAGCAAATTAGATGCACCTTTGTCATATCGTACTCGTTCAGGCTCTCATAGTACCTCCTTTGCATCAGATTGCTATGCTATGGCTGCGTCTAGCCTCTGTGATGAGAATGAGCCTGTTTCTTTTGATGAAGCACAGAATTCAGAAAATTGGATGGCTGCCATGCAATCTGAATATGATGCTATAATGAAGAATGGTACATGGTCTTTATGTGACTTGCCTCCTGGCAAGAAGGCCATTGGCACTAAGTGGGTATACAAGCTGAAGCGTAAACCTGATGGTACAGTTGACAGGTATAAGGCTAGGCTTGTTGCAAAGGGTTATGCTCAGGAAAGAGGCATTGATTTTGATGAGACCTTTGCACCTACATGCCGTATGACTACTGTTCGGAGCATTTGTGCACTTGCAGCCCATCATGGTTGGAATGTACATCAGTTGGACACTAAAACAGCATTTCTGAATGGTGGCTTGCATGAAGAAGTGTATGTTTTTCAGCCCCGAGGCTTTGTGCAGAAAGGGCATGAAAACCAGGTGTGCAGGTTAAAGAAGGCATTATATGGTTTAAAGCAAGCACCACGTGCTTGGTATGAGAAGATACATGCCTATCTGGTTGCACATGGTTTTGTGAACAGTCCAACTGAAAGCACCTTATATGTTAAGCGTGCTCATGATGTGCTTCTTATCATTGTTGTCTATGTTGATGACATGCTGCTCACTGGTCCTATTGAGAAGCATATTGCTGATTTCAAGGCTGATTTGCATGCCTCATTTGAGATGTCTGATTTGGGGCATTTGCATCACTATTTGGGCATTCAGTTTATGCAAGTTGATGGTGGAATGGCTTTGTGTCAAACGAAATATATTGACACATTATTGCAGCATTTTGGCCTTGAAGATTGTAAGCCTATTGCCACTCCTATGGAGACAGGTTTACGATTGAGTCTTCAGGATGCTGGAGATGCATTTGATGTTGTTCTCTATCAGCAGGCTGTTGGATGCTTGATTTACTTATGCATTACTTGGCCAGATATTCAGTTTGTTGTCTCATAGATGAGCAGGTTTATGCATTGCCCAGGAGTCACGCATTGGAAGGCGGTTAAGCGCATCTTTCGCTACTTGAGTGGTACTCGGCTACTTGGGTTGTTTTATCCCAAGGGGGGATCACTATCGCCAGATTTGCATGCTTTTTCTGACTCTGATTGGGCTGGTTGCTATGACACTCGTATGTCCACCAGTGGTTTTTGCTTCATGCTTGGTAGCTCATGTATATCTTGGTTGAGCAAGAAGCAGCCTACTATGGCCACTTCCAGTTGTGAGGCTGAGTATAGGGCAGCTTTCGCAGCGACTGTTGAGTATGTGTGGCTCAGACGCCTTATGGCTGATTTGGGTGTTGGCCAGTTTTCTGCCACCACCATCTTCACTGACAGTCAAAGCGCATTGGCAGTTGCGAGGAACCCTATGTTCCATGCTCGCACTAAGCACATTGAGGTGCATTATCACTATGTCAGGGAGAGGTTCTCTGTTGGGGAGATCAGCTTGGCATATGTGCCCACGCAGGAGAACATTGCAGACCTTTTCACGAAGGCTCTGCCTAGGGAGAAGTTTGAAGCTTTCCGTAAAGCTTTGGGCTTACTTCCTTTTGTGGAGTGATTTCCACATAGCTTGGCACTTCCTTATACATGAGTGCCAGCTCCTTGTTCACCGCATCACTCCCAGGGGGGATTTGTTGATATATTTAGGTTATGATGTGTGTGAACACACTAGGACTGCCGGGGCACTTTTTTCCCTCTTTAGGAGGTTTTTTTCCCCCGGCTTGTATATACGCCTATTGCCCTAATGGGCTACTTATCTTTGTACATTCTCTAGTAATACATTCAGTATTGTGTGTTTGTGCTCCAAGCTTCTTCTTCTTCCTTGTGCTGTTCGCGTGCTTCCACAGACGTCTAACTTCAACACTAGCACACATCCTATTGCATGATTGGATGCATCTACATGAACATGGAATGGTGGATTCCAATTAGGAGTGGTCAGTATTGGTGATGTGCACAAATGTCTCTTCAGTTCATTGAAGGAATTTTCACATTCGTCGTTCCACTCAAAATTTGTCAACAAGGCATTAAGAGGCTTAGCTATTATAGCATACATGTGGATAAACCTATGGTAATATCCACAATGGCCCATAAACACTTGTACCTCTTTAACATTCCTCGGCCTTGGAAGCTCTGCTATGGCTCTAACTTTATCTTCGTCTATTGATATTCCATTCTTAGAAACTATATGACCTAAGATCTTACCTTGACGTACCATGAATACACACTTTTCTGGGTTTAGAAACACTCGATATTCTCTGCACTTGTTGAAGATCTGTCTGACATCAGAGATGTGGTATCTTCTTTCTTGGGAATGAGCACATAAATCATCCACATATACTTCTAAGCTCTTTCCCAAGAACTCTTTGAAGACATGACACATGAGCCTTTGGAATGTTGTAGGTGCATTAGTGAGCCTAAATGGCATCAGACAAAATGCAAAGATTCCCCACTCTATGGAAAAAGCAGTCTTATGTTGATCTTCTGGGGCAATGGCTACCTAGTTGTAACCTGAAAACCCATCAAGGAAGCTATAAACTTCCTTTCTTGCAACACGCTCCAATAAATGTTCAGTGATTGGAAGCGGATAGTTGTCTCTGGTCATAGCGGCATTAACTTTTTTAAGGTTAATACACACTCGCAACTTCCCATTCTTCTTGGGCACCACTACAATGGGGGACACCCATTCAGTATGCTCAATCTCATAGATAAATCCAGCTTCAATCAACCTATCAATTTCTTCTTTATTTTGGTTGCATATGTATCATTATATGTGTAGGGCTTTTGTTTGGTGGGCTTGGCGTCAGCAGTCATGGGGATTGTATGAGAGCATATTCTTGGATCTACCCCCTTCAAGTCTCTATAGTGCCACACAAACACATCCCTATATTCCCTTAATAGAGCTACGAGCTCTACTTCTTCTTCTACACTTAGGTCTTCTCCCATGTATGTACATCACTCTTCGTTTCCTTCAATGGTTACAACAATTTTCTTGCTCTTTTATTTGTTATCATATGCTTCTCCTATGATGGCCTCTCTTTTAGGCATTCATACCAAAATTTTTTGATCTTCAACTTCATATTTCTTGAAGTTTTATGGTACTTAAAACAATGATTCCTCCTCTTCTTGTTTTACTGCTTTTCTTTCCTTTTTCTCTTGACTACCCTCACTTCCATCCTTTGAATTGATGGTTTTAATGCTTGTGAGAGGTTCTTCTTCTTTTTTACTGAATACGCCTACATCTTCTAGATAGTGCTTTTCTGAGTTAAAGCAACTATCCATCACAATGGACTCTAGATCATCATCGTTTTCTTCTTCTTCTATGACATCACTAGGGTCACATTCTTCCAACAAAGGTTGACACATGAACACCAAAATATCATAACCCTCCTCATCACAATGAGGTGTCCATTCTGCTTCATTGACCACAATGTCCATGGTAGCTAAGATTTTTGCCCAACCGTGAGGCTCAAATTCCTCATCTGGAAAGATCATCGGTGTATAGGCTGGGTCTTTAACTGGTCTATCTCCTGGGGGAGTTCCTTCTCTTGCTTTTGAGCGCTTTTCCTCTTCCTCTGTGACCTTGCACATCCACAAGTGAGTATCTTCATGCAGCCATGATGGATCAGTTGAGCTTCCAGAATGCACAGAGATAGAATCTTCTTTCGCTTTGTGGATAGGATTCCACTGTAGGGGTGGTACATCTCTGAAGGTGTAATCCTTCAAATTGACCTTGGTTGTAACCCCTAAGTGTTGTAAGTACAAGGAGTTGGTTCCCCAATCTTGTAGTATTTGCAGTTGTCATAGGAAGGGTCTTCCTAGGATCATCTCGTAGACATTATTTTTCTCAAAGTCACATATAGCAAATGTGTGTTCAAACTCTATACCACAAGTGGTTAGAGTTATCCCTTCGAGCAATCCTAGAGGTCTTTCAAAATGACGGTCTACCATTTGAAGCTTCATTCTAGTTGGTCTTAATGTGGGTTTGCCCCATCGCTTCCACCAAGAGGTTGTCGCAATAGCAACACCAGCACCTGAATCTACGATTGCTTTGGTTGCGCAACCCTAATAGGTGATTGGAAGATAGTATTACCTTCTTCACCTTCGCTCATGTCTCCTATTTTATCGAGAGGTATCTCTGGAACTTTTTGCTTAGAGCCTCCTTTTGGCATATTGGAATCAAGTTCTGGAACCTGATCCTTCACATGATTCCATAGCTCAGGTTTTGCTTTGAGCAACTCTTCTACGGTGAGATGACATTGAACCTTAGTGTTCTTCACAACATCAGTGTTTCTTAGAACCACTGAGTCTTCATTTCTTACTAGTATTGTGGGAGCTCTAATCTAGAGAGATTCAGATTCCCATGGGCCTGTGAATTGTGGCAACTCTTGTAAAGAATTAGATTCAAAATCTAGTCTTTCATCTTCTTGTTGCTCTGCTTGGTCTCCATAGATAGACGGGATGTCTTGGGGAAATTGATCATGAAGGTCATCAATCTCAGGAATAGGAGGGGGATTACCCTTCTCCTTGGCCCATTTCTCCTCTTGTATTTCCCACAAGAACTCTTGAGAGTATTGTTGAATTGAAAGAGGTGCTCCCTCATCCACAGAATCATGCACATAAGCTTTCATTGGTGGTGAGCCTTCTCTTTCAACAACTGGTTGAGCCTGTGGAGGTAAAGAAACTTGGGACTTGTTTACCAACTGCTCTTATCTTTCTAGTAAGCCCTGAAAATGCAAATCCGATTTGACAGAGTTTGTCTAATTGAACATTTGTCTGGTCTCAAGCATAGCCTGAGCTAATTCTACCATTTTCATGCACATTTTTGTCTGTTCAATCTCTAAATCTGCTCTAGGGTAGCTCTTGTCTAGGTTCGCAACTGTAGGCCCTTCTTGAAGACGAGCCTGGTAGGCCTTGAACATCATTTCCAAGCCTTTTGTGGTTGGATCTGCAAGAACGGACCCTGGTTGTGGTCTATTTACATTGACTGGTGGGATGAGATGAGGTGGTGTGGATGGATTTTTGGCATGCGAGGGGCTGTGAGATGCAATGTCTTCTATTTTTGTTTTCACCTCTTTCAGGCTTTCTTCTAATTCTGATAGCTTTTTATTCCACTTGCGATTCTCCTTCTCCTGGTATCCTTCCATGTTCTTGTTTTTCGCTTACTAGGCTCTCCTGATTCACTTGACTCTGATTGTTCAGCTGGCTTATCCTATTTTAAGGTTTGTGCCCTAGTGACTGCTTGTATAGGAGCCACATTACTGCTACTAGCATTTGAGTCCACCACTAAGCCTACCGCATTAATGGGTGTAACCTTGGGTGCACTAGAGGAGTTCCTAGGGCAATCTTTTGAAAGATGTTCTTTGCCACACTCAAGACAAAAGGCTTGTTTTGTGATAGCCTGTCCTTGTCCTGGAGATGGTGGATGGGGACATTCACGAATGAAATGGTCGCCTTGACATCTAAAACATGGTCCTCTAGGGACTTGGGGTCTCACTTGTCTCAATTGGGGCCTAGGGTTAGGATTTGTATACATGACATTGGAGTATTCAGGCTCCCAATTTTGTTCCATAGGTGGTGCCTCGTAGTGATAAGGATAAGTCTCACTATGCTCAGGTGACTCTGTGTAATAAGCTTGTGGACTATCTTGATAGTAGGCAGAACTCTGAGCATGATGGTCATTCTCTGAGGCCAGTGGGGTCACGGACACCAATGCTCTATCAAGGTTTTCCTCTGCCATTGCATACTTAATGGGAATTACATTGGTAGGAGTTGGTGGTTGGTTTCCTAGGACTGGTTGTCACCTATATGGTGCCTGATATTGCTATTGTGGTCGATAGTATGGCTGTTGGTATTGGTTCTGATACCTACCCTGTTGGTAAGGTTGCTGATAAGTTTGTTTTAACAGCCTACCTATTGTATGAAAAATCTTGAGCCGTGTGGTTCGTGTATTTTCTCTCAATAGTGCAATATGGGGCATTCCTTTCTCTCACGTTCTATTTTTGCATTGGGCAAATGTTAGCCATGTGGTCCCCTCTACAAGTATAAAACCGGTGCTCGAAGTATCGCTAGTAGAACTATCAGAGTCCTCATAGAGTTCGGATAGTCCTAACTCCTCACGCGAGTTATCTTCTATGTCAGTGCACATCCGCACACACTCTTCGATGGATCTAGGCTCTTTCAAGTACACATATGATCGTAACTTTGTGCTTAGTAAGCCATCTAAAAACAAGGCCACTTGTTTGGCTGGCATGGGTAAGTTGGGAATAGGCCATCTTTCTATGTACTATATGAACCTTCTTCCTACAAGTTGCACTGTTTCTTGGGGTGTCTGCTTGAAGCAGTGGATCAGGGATGACGTATTATGCCTAACGCCACTCTTGGAAAATTCTACGATGAATGCTTCTAGCAGTTGACCTATATCTTGATAGTTACGACTATTTAATGGTTGAAACCAAGCTAATGCAGTGCCCTTGAGAGTCAAACCAAATGCCTCAAACTGGGTGAACAAGTCCTCAACCTGTTCAGCTCTTAACACTTGTTTGAACTCAGCCACATGGTCATAAGGATCTCCTGAACCATCAAAGTGATTTTTCATTGTCTTTACCACTTGAGAGGGTCTAAGGGTTCTTAGATGCTCTCGGGGTCTAGGCAATGGAAAATCATGTTCATTTCTTTGTTGCCTATGTGCATGATGTCTCTCTCCTTGAGATCGTTCATTTTCAAATCCTGATCGGTCTCTACCCCCAATGTTTGCAAAGCTTACTTCAGGCCTTTCTCTTGTGTGTTCTTGTTGTGCTTCATGAGCATGTGATGATCCTACACCTTGGTGGCCATGGGAAATATTGGACTATGGTGGAGGAAAGATCAATTCACTCTACCAAGTATATGTGTGTCTATCGTGCTCTGATACCAAGAGCATTTTCTCCGATGTGTTATCCTTGAACTTGTAGATGATGAGTATGCCCAATTGGCTAGGTTGATCTGGCTTGAATCTCCAAAAGGCTTCCTCTGTTTCTCTATTTAAGAATAATTCTATGCTTTTGTTGTCTTGAGGGATCCAATCTGGAGTGCTCACTCTGGTCAAAATTGACTTACCTCTAGGGGTCTAGGGTTCTCGTCCTACATCTCCTTGCTCTAGGTCTCCT
Source organism: Ceratopteris richardii (assembly GCA_020310875.1). Lineage (NCBI taxonomy): Eukaryota > Viridiplantae > Streptophyta > Polypodiopsida > Polypodiales > Pteridaceae > Ceratopteris > Ceratopteris richardii. Next base: position 141,143,222 of record CM035424.1, on the reverse strand, counting down.
ATCTCATTCTCTGGAATGATGTTGCCAAACTCATATGTCCTATCTGATAAGTTGGTGACCACATACATGGTTCCTTGCTTATCAATGTAAGAGCCATCTTCAAACTTGAGTCCGAATATATTCCAACTATGTCTTATATGGACCTTCTGTTGTTGGTAGATAGGCAGTGCTTGAGCCACCTGCATGTTTCCCCATGTCAAAAGACATTTCTGAGTCACATGTGTCAGAGCTTAGTACGTAAGGATAACCACTTAGTTGTTGTGCCCAAGACTTAGTTGTATGGTTGACACTAGACTCAGAAGATCTAATGTTTTGCCTATCCTTGCCTAGGTGTCTACCAGATCTCAGGCTCATAAGCTTTGCCTTCTAGTCCCAAATTTCTCCTTGGTATGGTTCAAAATCCCTTAGAGTCCACTTGATTCCCTAGACCCACCTAAGGGTCAATTTCAAATTATCCTATCTAAAAAACAACGCATTATTCTTATAAAAAATAGTTGAGACCGTGTAGGATACAAAACGAGCTTTCCAACAAGCTATAGAGCTCAAAAAATGGACTTTTTATGAAAAATTTATGTCAAATCAGGCTCCTGGGGGTCAAAACAGGCAAACAGGACCTTTTGGAAAAATCACGATTTTGTGTGAAAAGATTTTGTGTGAAAATTGCGATACTGAGCACATGAAAATCGCGATTTTGTGAAATCATGAAAATCGTGCTTTTGTGAAATCATGAAAATCACGATGCTGAGTACTTACGAAAATCGTGATTCTGAGCAATCCCCCAAAAATGCGATTTTGGTTGAAAATCATGAGAAATGCGATTTTGAGTGAGAATCGTGAAAAACACGATTTTGAGTGAGAATCGTGAAAAACGCGATTTTGAATGAGAATCGTGAAAAACGCGATTCTGATAGACAATCGTGTTTTTGGCCTGAAAATCATGATTTTAAGAACGACCAAAAAATCGCTATTTTGACTGAAAAGTTGTGTTTTTCTCAAAATCGTGTTTTGTGAAAATCGCGATTTTGAATGAAAATCATGTTTCTGCTCAGAATCGTATTTTTACCTAAAAATTATGATTTTGGTTAAAAATCGTGTTTTTGAGAATCGTTTTTTGAAAATCACAATTTTGTACCTCGATGAAAATCGTGTTCTGAAAATTGTAAAAATTGCGATTTTGGATGAAAATCGTGTTTTTGAAAATCACGATTTTGGAGCCAACAGAGAATCGTGTTTTTGGCTGAAAATCGTGATTTGTAAAAATCGCGATTTTGAGCCCACTGAAAATCGTGTTTTCTCAAAGTCGTGTTTTTACTTGAAAATCACGATTTTGCCTCAGAATCATGTTTTTGAGAATCTTAGAGAATCACGATTTTGAGCACTACCAGAGAATCGCGATTCTGAGAATGACCTTAGAATCATGTTCTTTTCAGAAAGCTTTTAGGCAGGAAATACAAAATCGCTTTTTTTTTTTTACTTGAATTTTTTGAAAATCCCGATTTTCAATCAGAATCGTGTTTTTCGGCGGGAAATTCAAATTTTTGAGCATCGAGCAATGGCAAGCTCCGTATTTGCAAAAAATCATGAAAAAACAGAGGCACTTGCTCTCCCTTGCACTTCCTAACTCCTTTTCACACAATGATGCATGAAAAATGGTATGAAAATGGTGAAAATGCACTAAAAAACAAGAAATTTCTATGAAGATGAAGATGGATGAAGATGGTGATGATGGTAATGATGGTCCAACGTCGCAAAACTACGATCTTACCATCACAACGCTCATCCTTGAAGCTCTCTCCCCGGCAACGGTCCCAAAATTTGGTGTAGCTCAAGCGTAAGCACCGCCTACTTTACTTTTCAATCCGTGAAGACGTGAGGACCGGTATGAAGACCATGAGCGAGTGATGGCAAAACTGTGTGAGTGAAAGCACACAAGCATGCATACACATACACACACACGTACACATGGTAAGAGCAAAGAGAGTAACAATGGAAAGCTTCTATTACAAAGAGTTCTCTTACAAAAGCTCTATTCTCTAACAAGCTATCCCCAAAAATGAGCTCTCTAGCTCTTTTTATAGTTTTTTGACTAGTTTTGGCCCTGTCTAGACCTAGTGTCCGGCCTAGTTAAAAATTAGGTTCCAGGGTTTATTTGAGGGCTCAAACGAAGTCTAAAAATTATGAAAATTGGTAGGATGATACTTCTAATACTCCTCTCGATCCACCTTGGCTTGCACAAAATAGAGCTAGAAAAAGGTGAAATGATATTTACAATGGTAATTAGTGATGAAAATCACTATTTTTGTAGGGGATTCTTATGAAAATTTGACATACACTTCTTGGAGCTCCCTACTTGCTCCCTCTTCTTGTGTGTCCACTTCCTTGATGCACTTCTCCTTGACCTTGAGCTTCAAAAAAATGACTGTTGGTCAGTGTGTGATGCAGAGGGGTGGGGTGAGGGAATGTGGATGTTGTGGTCATGGTGGAAAAGTGGGTGAATGTGAGTGGTTGTGGTGTGTTAATAGAAGTGAGTGGAGGTGCGATGGATGGTGATATATCCATATCGCTAGATGTATGATCTAAGGAACTAATAGTCAACAGTGGAGTGACCATGGATGCGTATGTAGGTGTAAATACAGGGTTCACAAATGCGGATGAATATGTTACATGAGGGTGTTCAAAAATTGATTGATGCATATGAGAGGATTGAGGTAATGTATCGGGACTAGGAGGTGTCACTGGTGAAAAAGTAATAGGGCTTTGTAAGGGGAAGAAGAATTGTTGGGGAAACGAAGTTGATAAAATAGAAGGGGTGAGGAAATTATTGGGGGGAATAGGAAAAAATCTTGATGTGGAAGAGGGAGTGTAGCATAAGGTGGAAGGAATGGAAACGTGTGGCACTAGGGCTTGTGCAATGGAACTCGAGATGAGTTTATCGAAGGAGGATGTGCTAGTATATGCAGGGGGGATTGAATGTACAAGTGATGGAAGGGTTCCTTCGGGTGTCGAGTCGAGGTCCACTATTGTGGTGGGTATGAATGTGGATGGATGTGGAGGAGAATCAATGACAATTGCTTCATTGTGGGTTGACAAATCGTTAACAATTTTGGCTTCTCTTTGACTGGATGGATGTGCTTCAATAAGTACTCGTATATATTCCCCTAGACTAGATATCAAATGAACGTGTCGGGGTTCAAACCTTGGTAGGGGCTTCCATTTAAGGAAGTGCAGTGCTTCCACAGTGCCTACCGCCTCGGCTATTCATTGAATACATTTACAAAAGAAACTTCAAAACCACCGCTGCCAATTCTTGTTGTAGGATCTCTTTAATTTGTTGTTCTGTGGCTTGAAGGCTTGCCCATACAGCTTTCATATTTCTATATAGCTTTTGGATGGCAATCATATAAGTAGTTGCAATATGAAGTGTCCTCTTCCCTAGTGCTTGTGTCTCCTTGACCCTCAGTTTGCTCCTCTTACTCATGTTGGTCATCTGTTTGCGATTCTTGCATGTGTTCACTCTCTTCATCTTCATCGTCAGTCACCATGTTTTTATCCTCATCTGAGCTTGATACCACTTGCTCATGCCCCTATTCAGGTGGAGGTAGCTCGATCGTTCATATTTGTGTCAGAAAATTTATGCCTCAGAGAACTGAAATTCACTTGAGAGCACATCCGGAATTTTGAAATCAAAGGTTGTATTTAGTGGTTATGCCTCTAAATTGATATCGAGAAGGTAAACACCTCGGCACCAATAGTGTTTGGGACTTCTCTAGATTCTCTAGTAGTGTCTCTAGTACTGGCATGACTGGTAGTGGTAGGGATGGCTTCAAAGGTGAGAGTTGCACTAGTTGTGCCTTCAGTTGTGATTGGGCATGAGGCCCATTCGAATAAGAGGTACTACCACTGGAGGCTACATTGGAGACTATTGTGGGGAAGATTGAGGTGATGGCGAAGCTCGTACCTGTAGCCATGGTATTGTACCTTTCATATGCTTCCCAGTTCTTAACTTGGTTGACTTACAGGCTTTCTTGGAAGCTCCTTTAAATTGCTTTCATTCTTCACTACTCATGGCACGCTCAATAGGGATATCATATGCTAGGGAAATATACACAATCTTTGTGATTTCACAACATATGTGCCCATCTTTGTGTAGAGAATGAGTTCTCCTATGCGCAACGGAAATGTGTAGTGAACCACCCTTGTATGTCGAGAACTTGGACAAATAGCTGCACCTTAGATAGCTTGCTGCTCTTAATACAAAACTCAAATGGACTTGAGCCTTTAGTCAATCAAAGTAGACAAGAACAGCTTTCTAAAAACCTATAAATAACTTAATTTGGACAAGTTTTGATTAGGAAACACAACTGACAAAGATGAACTACCTGTCCACACAGGTATGCTAAAGAACTGAGCTTCACTCTCGGACTGATAAATCTCTCAATATATAACCTTTGAGAAAGATATTTGATACAGAGAAAGTAGACACAAATAGCTTTCCAACAAGCTAAAATTCAAGTAATTTGAAAGAGTTTTGGTCAGGGAACTCAACTGACCAAAATAGACCATCTGCACTCATAAGTACACTATAAAACTGGACTTTACTCTCTGACAGATATCCCACAAAATATAAACGATCTCAATGAGATATTTAAGATAGTGAAAGTAGATGCCAAGAGCTTTCCAAGAACACAAAAAGCACACAATTTGGATATGTTTTGGTTGGGAAACTTAACTGACCAATATAGAGTACCTATCTACACAAGTATATTGAAAAACTGGAGTTCACTCTTTCACTCATATCTCACAAATTACACAAGCTTTAACAGAGATATTTGATATGCAGAAATTACACACGATAGTCTTTCCAATGAATGTTTAAATGCACAAAATGGTTACATATTCACTGAGATTTGAGCTCTGCAACAGAGCTATGTACAAATTGAGGTGCGACTGGAAGGAGTCTAAAGGAAGACAAAATGACAAAATGGCTAGATCCGACTATTGGGAGCTCTTGCCTCTTTCTCTCCTTGTTTTGAATGTGCTCCCACTTCACTTTTATAACCAATGAGCATGTGAAGAAGTTTGTGCCTCCTTCTTAACTCACCACTTTCTCCACTACATGCTACTAACTACAAGGCAAGATATTGTATCTCTTACTCATCATGAATTTTGACTAGACTTTTTCTTTTATTATTTTTTCCTTTTTTCCTCCAATTTTCCTTTATCTTTATATTTGTTAAATTTATCCAAGCATGGCTCATATGAAAATGAGCTTGTACATTTATCTTCAACACTCCCCCTCAAGCTCATTTGGGAGTTATCTTCATCCATGTCCTGCAAAGTTATCACATCCTTGAAGCCTTTGAGTTTAGAAGCATCCAAGAACTTTGTAAACATATCTGCAACCTGCTCTTTGGTTCTAATGAACTTTATCTCCACATCTTTGCTCAGCACCTTCTCCCTTACATAATGGTAGTGGACCTCTATGTGCTTGCTCCTTGCATGAAACATAGGATTGCTTGCCAAGTAGATACTTGACATGTTATCACCATATATAGGGATGGTTCCAACTTGCACTCCAAGATCAGCCAAAAGCTTTTTAATCCACATTGCTTCACATGTGGCAAACGCTAATCCTCTATATTCAGCCTCCATAGATGAAAGTGCAACAGTAGGTTGTTTCTTTGAGCTCCACGTGATAGGTTTGCTTCCTATCATGAACACATAACCTGAGGTTGATCTTCTATCTTCCTTTGAACCTACCCAATCAGCATCACTGAAGCCTTTGACCTGCAGTTCTTCATCAAACTTGTAAAACAAAGCATGATTAACTGTATGCTTTATGTATCTCAACACTCTCTTGGCTGAATTTAAGTGTTCACTTGTCGAGGCTTGCATAAATTGAGAAAGTACACCAACAACATAAGACAAATCAGGTCTTGTAATGTTTGCATAGATCAATGATCCTACAATGCTTCTGTATGTCGTTACATCTTCCAATGGTTCTCCATCATTTGAACAAATTTTTGTATTTGTGTCCATGGGTTGAGTGAGTGGTTTGCATTCACTCATTCCAAATCTGAAAAGAACATCCAACAAGTACTTCCTTTGCATCAAGTAGATGCCACTCTTTCCATAAACAACTTCAATTCCTAAAAAATATTTCAACTCTCCAAGATCTGAAATTTTCAACTCCTTACCAAGCTTCCTTTTGATATCTTTAATCCCTGTAACATCATTTCCTGTTATGATGAGGTCATCGACGTATATGCAAATATATACCTCTCTATTTTCTTCCTTCTTCATGTACAACGAAGGATCTGCACTACTTGGGTTGTATCCACACTTAGTTAGATACTCTACCAATCTCTGATTCCATGCTCTTGGTGCTTGCATCAAGCCATAAAGTGCCTTCTTCAACCTGCAAACAAAATCTGGATGGTTTTCATCTTCAAATCCAACCAATTGACTCATGTATACCTCTCCTTGTAGTTCTCCATTAAGAAAAGCATTTTTGAGGTCGAGTTGATATAATGGCCATCTCCTTGAAGCACCAATTGCTATTAAGGTTCTGATAGTTCCCATCTTTGCAATGGGGCTGAAAACTTCATCATAATCTATGCCTTGTGTTTGTTTAAATCCTTTGGCAACTAATCTAGCTTTATATCTAGCTAGTGAACCATCAGCATTCCTCTTTACTTTAAACACCCATTTGTTTGGAACAATCTTCGTACCTTCTTTCTTTGGCACTAGTTCCCATGTGTGATTATCTTTGAGAGCTTTGATCTCCTCTTTCATAGCTTGCTTCCATTCCTTTTGTGTGCAAGCTTCTTCATATGTCTCAGGCTCTTTGTCTTTGATAACCTGCATCATGTATGCAAAATGTGTCGCCATAAAACTATCATAACTCAACCTTTGCGTTGGATACCTTGTCCTTGAAGATCTTCTTTCATTGCCTTTAGAAAGTTTCTTCTTTAACCTATTTAGCTTTACCATCGGAGTGATTGCCTCTTCATATTCTTCTTCACTTGCATCTATCTCATTGTTTGGAGTAGCACTTGCTTCTTCAGCTCTACTATGAGCTGAATTTGGAGACAAAGAATGACTCCCCCTCCATGTTGAACATTCATCAAATTTTCATGTAGATGCCTCTGGACCTGAAAGCTTTGTGCTTGATTGTTGAAGTTCTCTTTCATTTGTTCCTCCATAATCATCACAATCTTCTTCAAGAATCTTTTCCTTTCCTTTATCTTCATACCATGGTCTTAGTTCATCAAAGACCACATCTCGCGAGACTCTTAATTCCTTTGTTCTAGGGTTGTAACACTTGTATCCTTTTTGCTCCATCAAGTAGCCGATGAAAATGCATTTTTCTGATCTTTGTTCCATCTTTGTTCTAACTTCTTGTGGAATGTGAACAAAGCAAACACATCCAAACACTTTGAGGTGTGTAAGATCAAGTTTCTTACCAGAATATACCTCTTCTAGAGTCAAGTGATGTATTCCCGATGTTGTGCACCTATTCATCAAGTAAATGGCGGTTGTGGTAGCTTCAGCCCAATAGTACAATGGTACATTCATCTCGTTGAGCATGCATCTTGCAATTTCAGCAATTTGCCTATTTTTCCTCTTAGCTACTCCATTTTGTTGTGGTGTATACCTACAAGTGATTTGCCTTTTGATCCCATTCTCTTGTAGAAAATCTAAAAATTCTTTTGGAGAAGTATTCTCCTCCACCATCGGACCTTAAGGTTTTGATAGATTTTCCTGTTTCCTTTTCAACTTCAACTTTGAATCTTTTGAATATAGAAAACACCTCTGATTTTTGCTTCATACAAAACAACCATACCTTTCTTGAGTGATCATCAATGAAGGTTACAAAAAATCTATTACCAGCCATTGATGCCTCTTGGGTTGGTCCCCATACATCTATATGTATCAAGTCCAAGACATTTGGAGCCACATAATTGCTCCTCTTGAATGGCTGCCTCTTTGTCTTTCCTAGTTGACAAGCTTCACATAACTCATGTAGTCCAATGCTATTAAAATTTTGGAAGACCTCTTACCACTTCATGTTTGCTCATGTCCTTCAGCTTTGGAATGTTGATGTGTCCTATTCTTTTGTGCCATAAGTCCAGCTCTGAAATCTTCTTGTTCCCACATTGAATGTACATGACCTTTCCATGTGGATGTTGGACGTCCAAAGTGAACATCCTTCCTTCTCTTCTACCTCGAGCTAAACAGACCAAAACAGACCACCTGCACACATAAGTACACTCTAAAACTGGACTTTACTCTCTGATAGATATCTCACAAAATATAAAAGATCTCAATGAGATATTTGGGACAATAAAAGTAGATGCCAAAGAGCTTTCCAAGAAGACAAAAATCACACAATTTGGAGCTATAGAGCTCAAAAAATGGACTTTTTATGAAAAATTTATGTCAAATCAGGCTCTTGGGGGTCAAAACAGGCAAACAGGACCTTTTGGAAAAATCGCGATTTTGTGTGAAAATCGCGATGCTGAGCACATGAAAATCGCGATTTTGTGAAATCATGAAAATCGTGCTTTTGTGAAATCATGAAAATCACGATGCTGAGTACTTACGAAAATCGTGATTCTGAGCAATCCCCCAAAAATGCGATTTTGGTTGAAAATCATGAGAAACGCGATTTTGAGTGAGAATCGTGAATAACGTGATTTTGAGTGAGAATCGTGAAAAACGCGATTTTGAATGAGAATCGTGAAAAACGCGATTCTGATAGACAATCGTGTCTTTGCCCTAAAAATCATGATTTTGAGAACAACCAGAAAATCGCTATTTTGATTGAAAAATTATGTTTTTCTCAAAATCGTGTTTTGTGAAAATCGCGATTTTGAATGAAAATCATGTTTCTGCTCAGAATTGTATTTTTACCTGAAAATTACGATCTTGGCTAAAAATCGTGTTTTTGAGAATCATTTTCTGAAAATCACAATTTTGTACCTCGATGAAAATCGTGTTCTGAAAATTGTAAAAATTGCGATTTTGGATGAAAATCGTGTTTTTGAAAATCACGATTTTGGAGCCAACAGAGAATCGTGTTTTTGGCTGAAAATCGTGATTTGTGAAAATCGCGATTTTGAGCCCACTAAAAATCGTGTTTTCTCAAAGTCCTGTTTTTACTTGAAAATCACGATTTTGCCTCAAAATCATGTTTGTGAGAATCTTAGAGAATCACGATTTTGAGCACTACCAGAGAATCGCGATTCTGAGAATGACCTTAGAATCATGTTCTTTTCAGAAAGCTTTTAGGCGGGAAATACAAAATCGCTTTTTTTTTTTACTTGATTTTTTTGAAAATCCCGATTTTCAATCAGAATCAAGTTTTTTGGCGGGAAATTCAAATTTTTGAGCACCGAGCAATGGCAAGCTCCGTATGTGCAAAAAATCATGAAAAAACAGAGGCGCTTGCTCTCCCTTGCACTTCCTAACTCCTTTTCACACAATGATGCATGAAAAATGGTACGAAAATGGTGAAAATGCACTAAAAAACAAGAAATTTCTATGAAGATGGTGATGATGGTGATGATGGTGATGATGAAGATGAAGAAGACAAAATTAGAAAATGAACAAAAATGACAGCTTTTTACCTTCCAACGTCGTAAAACTACGATCTTACCATCACAACGCTCATCCTTGAAGCTCTCTCCCCGGCAACGGCACCAAAATTTGGTGTAGCTCAAGCGTAAGCACCGCCTACTTTACTTTTCAATCCCCAAAAATGAGCTCTCTAGCTCTTTTTATAGTTTTTTGACTAGTTTTGGCCCTGTCTAGACCTAGTGTCCGGCCTAGTTAAAAATTAGGTTCCAAGGTTTATTTGAGGGCTCAAACGAAGTCTAAAAATTATGAAAATTGGTAGGATGATACTTCTAATACTCCTCTCGAGCCACCTTGGCTTGCACAAAATAGAGCTAGAAAAAGGTGAAATGATATTTACAATGGTAATTAGTGATGAAAATCACTATTTTTGTAGGGGATTCTTATGAAAATTTGACATACACTTCTTGGAGCTCCCTACTTGCTCCCTCTTCTTGTGTGTCCACTTCTTTGATGCACTTCTCCTTGACCTTGAGCTTCAAAAAAATGATTGTTGGTCAGTGTGTGATGCAGAGGGGTGGGGTGAGGAAATGTGGATGTTGTGGTCATGGTGGAAAAGTGGGTGAATGTGAGTGGTTGTGGTGTGTTAATAGAAGTGAGTAGAGGTGCGATGGATGGTGATATATCCATATCGCTAGATGTATGATCTAAGGAACTAATAGTCAACAGTGGAGTGACCATGGATGCGTATGTAGGTGTAAATACAGGGTTCACAAATGCGGATGAATATGTTACATGAGGGTGTTCAAAAATTGATTGATGCATATGAGAGGATTGAGGTAATGTATCGGGACTAGGAGGTGTCACTGGTGAAAAAGTAATAGGGCTTTGTAAGGGGAAGAAGAATTGTTGGGGAAACGAAGTTGATAAAATAGAAGGGGTGAGGAAATTATTGGGGGGAATAGGAAAAAATCTTGATGTGGAAGAGGGAGTGTAGAATAAGGTGGAAGGAATGGAAACGTGTGGCACTAGGGCTTGTGCAATGGAACTCGAGATGAGTTTATCGAAGGAGGATGTGCTAGTATATGCAGGGGGGATTGAATGTACAAGTGATGGAAGGGTTCCTTCGGGTGTCGAGTCGAGGTCCACTATTGTGGTGGGTATGAATGTGGATGGATGTGGAGGAGAATCAATGACAATTGCTTCATCGTGGGTAAACAAATTGTTAACAATTTTGGCTTCTCTTTGACTGGATGGATGTGCTTCAATAAGTACTCGTATATATTCACCTAGACTAGATATCAAATGAACGTGTCGGGGGTCAAACCTTGGTAGGGGCTTCCATTTAAGGAAGTGCAGTGCTTCCACAGTGCCTACTGCCTGGGCTATTTATTGAATACATTTACAAAAGAAACTTCAAACCACCGCTGCCAATTCTTGTTGTAGGATCTCTTTAATTTGTTGTTTTGTGGCTTGAAGGCTTGCCCATACAGCTTGCATATTTCTATATAGCTTTTGGATGGCAATCCTGTTGGTGCATGTCAATCATCAATTGAAGGATTATGAAGAAATGAAGTCAAGGAATCAAGAAGAGAACAAATTCAGAAGGTTGAAGGAAGGACATATTCAAAAATTCAAAACTATGTACACATATGTACATTACTTCAGATATAGCTGACTCATACTTTTGATTAGTCATAAGCTTGTATATATTTGCCTATAAATGTTGTTGAAAAAGTCGGGGCAAGTAGAATAGAATGAGAATAGAGAATAGGAAGAAAAAAAAATGAGTAGTAGTGAGTGTCATTAGACACATGAGAAGTGAGTTGAATCATCAACTTCACTCAATTGTAGTTTTCTGAGAGATCAAGAAAACTTGCGCCCGATGTTTTACTGTCTGCTCCTTCTGTGTTTAATCTTTTGAGGAATCCTTCTGCACGTATCTAAGTTCATAGCTAATCTATCTATGGCTAGAATTTGAGAGGCTAATTGCAATCAGGTTGAGAGAATTTAGTTTAGGAATATTCATATGTAATGATGTTCTGAGAGTCGACAAAACTGGCGCAGATTTCATGTTCAGAGAAATGAATATTACTCAGTGTGTAGTGTAAATTTTTACACAAGTGAGGGCTCAAAATCTAAGTTGGAAGGTAAGCCATCTATGGCTAAAAGATCTTGATCAAACGGGTTCGACATTGGGAGAACTGTAGCTAAGAAGTTGCAGGTGTCAAAGTTGCCATTGCAAAGAAGCTATTTAAGACATAGGTAAAGTGTTTTACACATTTCTCAGTGTGTACTCAATCATTTTGAGAAATTTAACTTGGAAAGGTCAAGGCGAAGTATTGTGAAAAGTTTTATCAAAAACTTTACAGGATTGATTAGTCAATGAGTGATTAATCTGTAGCAGACTTTTCTGAGATGTTGAATTTTTCAGAGAAATCAATTTTCTGATAAGGTTGATGAATATTGTCTAAATTTGGTGGAGTCTAAAGTTGATCTTGATATAGAGGTGGTCTAAATTCAATATCAATTTGTTCTTTTGGAGATTAACCCTCTCCATCAGTGGTATCAGAGCAGGATATGTCAAAATTGAAGTGAACAAGACTCCGACTACTGCAGAAACACAAATCTTTACATCTTGAAGGTGCAAAGGGATAAAGGTTGAAGAAAACTTGAAGGTAGACACATTGAAGCTATCAAAAGGATCAGAAGGAGTAGATTTGAAGTTAAGGTACATTTATTTCTTGTAAAGGCTAAAGCTTTGAGACTACAGGTGAAGCAAGAATGGGAGATAGTCTCCAAATTGAAAAGTTGGATAGAGAGAACTATCCAGCTTGGTCTATGAGAATGGAAGCTCATCTTATGAGCAAAGATTTGATAGCATACCTTACAGGTGAAGAAGAGAAGCCTCAGTTCAGAGATCCTAGTGTTCCAACTAGGGAAGAATTGTCAGATCTAAAGAATTGGATGAAGAAGGATGCTCAAGCAAGGAGCATAATTTACATGGCAGTCAATGACTATTTGCTTCCTCACATTAGAGGACTTGAAAGTGCAAGTGACATTTGGAATGCTTTGGAAGAGCATTTCCAAAACACAACCAAATCAAGGAAGGCTTCACTATGGGCAGAATTTACTACTTTCAAGAAAAAGGCCTCACAATCAATCTCTGATTATGTGACAAAGATGAAGGACATTGCAGATTCTCTAGGTGCAGTGGATGAAGATATTGAAGAAGATAAATTGGTAAGACAAATTCTCACAGGGCTAAGAGGAGATGAGAAGTGGAAGCCTTTTATTTTGTCTACAGAACTTTCATTAGATCACTTTACTCCTGACTTGAATCAATTGTTAGGTCATATGCTAACTTTTGAGAATGATATCAAAGGAGATGTTGATAAGAGTGCAGGTCATGCAATGTACTCTAAAGACAAGAAGAAAGCTAACAAAGGAAAGCAACAATCAGGTGAAGAAGAAGGTACTTCAAACCAAGCAAATTTCATAAGAGGAAAAGGAAATGGCAGAAGTAGAGGAAGAGGCACAAACAACAAAGATAATGCAAGAGCTTGTTGGATATGTGGTAAGACCAATCATCTATCTCATGATTGTTGGCACAATAATCAGAACAATGGTAATTATCAGAACTTTAATCAAAGAGCAAGAGGTGGTAGATTTCAGAGAGGAAACTTCAGAGGTAGAAGTGGTAGGAATTCTTTTGGAAGAGGTGGAGGAAGAAGCTTCCAAAATCAATCCTATAATAACACCTACTACAACTATGCATCAGACCAGAAGGAGGATTCGACTCTCATCATGAATGCAACATGTGAAACCTCACATGAGGACATGAGAGTGTTCTATATTGATTCAGGATGTAGTAATCATTTAAGTGGAAATATTGCTTTGATGACTGATTTAGATCATAATGCAATTAATCATACAGTTCAGACAGGTGATAATACAAAGCATAAGGTAAAGTCAATTGGTTCAGTCAAAGCTAAAGATGGGAGCACTCTTCTGAGTAAGGTTCTTTATGTTCCCACAATTCCAAAGAATTTGATCAGTGTAGGTCAAATTGTGGAAAAAGGATATGAGGTAAGGTTTACCAATGATGGAGTCTATGTTGAAGACCCTAGTCAAGGGTATAAACAGGTTGTTACAGGAAAGAAAGAAGGAAGGCTCTTCACATTGAAGGTACAAGGAAATGTTGGACATGCTATGTTCACATATGGAGAGCAGAAGGTATCTGAATTGGATCTTTGGCACAAAAGACTTGGACACTTCAATGAAAGAGGTATTAAAGAAATGATTAACAATGGTTTAGTGTTTGGGTTGCCTAACATTGCAGGTCAACACATGACATACAGATGTGAGGCATGTCAATTAGGTAAGGCTCATAAGCAATCCTATTCCAAGCATGGGTTTATGTATTCAGAAAGACTTGAATTGGTGCATACAGATGTGTGGGGTCCTTCAAAGGACTTTAGTATAAATGGTTCAAGATATTATGTCATATATGTTGATGATGCTACCAGATGGATCACAATTTATGTGATTAAAGAAAAGTCAGAAGTGTTTAATACATTTAAACACTATCATTCATATGCAGAAAGGATTACAGGTCAAAAATTGAAGAGACTAAGGTCAGATGGAGGGGGAGAGTATTTTTCAAATGAATTCAATGATTACTTGTGGAATGCAAGTATAAAGAGAGAAGTTACTTGCAGGTACTCTCCTCAACAAAATGGGGTAGCAGAAAGAAGAAATAGGACTCTTGTTGAGTTTGCAAGGTCCATGATGAAAGAGAAGAATCACCCAAATTATTTGTGGGCAGAGGCTGTTAATACAACTACTTATTTGGTCAACAGATTGCCTTGTAAAGCTTTGCAAGGTATGACACCATATGAAGCTTGGTGGGGTAAGAAACCTACCTTGGATCATTGCAGAATATTTGGATGTTTGGCATATGCATATGTGCCATCTCAATTGAGGCATAAGTTGGAGCCTAAGGCAGAAAAATATGTATTCATTGGTTATGATGATAAGCAAATGGGATACAAGTTGTGGAGTCCATCCACAAAACATTTTCTTGTATCAAAGGATGTTACATTTGATGAGCAAGGTACTTGGTATGCAGGTAAATATAATATACATGCAGATGTTGAAGAAGTAGTGGATCAAAGGAAAGGTAAAGCAAAGATTCAATTACTTGATGAAAATGAGAATAATGAAGTACAGGTTGAAGTTGAAGAGAGGCCAAGGTTTGATCCAGAATGTGATGAACCAGAGACTTCAAAAAGTGCAGAAGTTAGGAGGTCATCTAGGCACGAATGGCAACCTACAAGGTATAGCTATGACACTTCATTCTTGACTACTAAAGATTATGCTTATTTGGTAAAAGCAGATGAAGATCCATCTACATATGATGAAGCCAAAGGCAAGAGAAATTGGGAAGAAGCCATGCAAGAGGAGTATGATGCATTGATAGAGAATCAGACTTGGGATTTGGTTCCTAAACCAAATAGTCAGAAAATCATTGGTTGTAAGTGGGTTTATAAAACCAAAAGATTTGCAGATGGAAGTGTGTCTAGGTACAAAGCTAGACTTGTTGTGAAAGGGTATGCACAGACATATGAAGTGGACTATGATGAGACCTATAGTCCTGTGGCAAAAATGACAACCATCAGAACTCTCATAGCAATTGCTGCTTGCAAAGGTTGGAAGTTATCTCAATTAGATGTTAAAAATGCTTTTTTGAATGGTTACATTTCAGATGAAGTATACATGGAGCAACCAGATGGGTTCAAAGATCAAGTGAATCCAAATTATGTGTAAGCTCAAGAGATCTTTGTATGGATTAAAGCAGGCCCCAAGGGCATGGAATTATAGGCTTGTAAAGTTCTTGAATGATCTTGGATTTCAAGCATCAAAGGCAGATAGTAGCTTGCTAGTCAAAGCAAGTGAAGATGGATTCATTTATGTTTGTATTTATGTTGATGACATAATACTTACAGGTACAGATGATAAAGGAATACAAATGATCAAAAAGCAGATGGAGAAAGAATTCAAAATCAGTGATTTGGGGAACTTATCATTCTTCTTGGGAATGGAGATTTCTTATACTCAACATGGAGTATATGTGACCCAAGAAAGGTATCTTAAAAATTTGCTAACCAAATTTAAAATGGAAGATTGCAGGATTGCACCTACACCTTTGGAAGTGAACCATAAATTGTCTAGATTTGGAGGAGAAGAATTCAGAGACATGAAGCTCTATCAAAGTTTGGTTGGTAGCTTGATTTA
This sequence comes from Ceratopteris richardii, assembly GCA_020310875.1. Classification (NCBI taxonomy): domain Eukaryota; kingdom Viridiplantae; phylum Streptophyta; class Polypodiopsida; order Polypodiales; family Pteridaceae; genus Ceratopteris; species Ceratopteris richardii. The sequence continues at coordinate 141,127,346 of CM035424.1, read as the reverse complement.
TGCTACATTGACAAGGCCTGATTTGTCATATGCAGTTGGTGTGCTTTCACAATTCATGCATTGTCCTAGAAAGGAACATTGGATTGCAGGACAAAGAGTACTTAGGTACATCAAGGGTACACTCAGAGAAGGGTTGTACTATGGATTTACTTCTGATACAAGAGTGAAAATATATAGTGATGCAGATTGGGCAGGTAATGTGGATGATAGAAGATCAACACATGGATATTTGTGCTATGTAGGAGACAAATTGATTTCATGGTGTTCTAAGAAGCAACATACAGTTGCTTTGTCATCTACAGAAGCAGAATACAAAGGTATGGTGGAAGCTGCAAAGGAGGTAATATGGCTAAAGACACTTATGAAGGTTTTTGATGTGATTCAAAGTACTCCTATTGTTTTGGCAGCTAATCCTGTGTTTCATGCTAGAACTAAGCATATTGAAATACAATATCATTTTCTGAGAGAGAAGGTCATTGATAAGGAGATCGAAGTCATACACACTCCTACAAAAGATCAACTTGCAGATATGATGACAAAAAGTCTAGATGGACCAAAGCTACAGAGATTCAAGGATATGGCAGGAATTAAGAAGATAGAGAAGAACCTCAATTAATGATTGAGGGGGAGCTGTTGGTGCATGTCAATCATCGATTGAAGGATTATGAAGAAATGAAGTCAAGGAATCAAGAAGAGAACAAATTCAGAAGGCTGAAGGAAGGACATATTCAAAAATTCAAAACTATGTACACATATGTACATTACTTCAGATATAGCTGACTCATACTTTTGATTAGTCATAAGCTTGTATATATTTGCCTATAAATGTTGTTGAAAAAGTCGGGGCAAGTAGAATAGAATGAGAATAGAGAATAGGAAGAAAAAAAATGAGTAGTAGTGAGTGTCATTAGACACATGAGAAGTGAGTTGAATCATCAACTTCACTCAATTGTAGTTTTCTGAGAGATCAAGAAAACTTGCGCCCGATGTTTTGATGTCTGCTCCTTCTGTGTTTAATCTTTTGAGGAATCCTTCTGCACGTATCTAAGTTCATAGCTAATCTATCTATGGCTAGAATTTGAGAGGCTAATTGCAATCAGGTTGAGAGAATTTAGTTTAGGAATATTCATATGTAATGATGTTCTGAGAGTCGACAAAATTGGCGCAGATTTCATGTTCAGAGAAATGAATATTACTCAGTGTGTAGTGTAAAGTTTTACACAAGTGAGGGCTCAAAATCTAAGTTGGAAGGTAAGCCATCTATGGCTAAAAGATCTTGATCAAACGGGTTCGACATTGGGAGAACTGTAGCTAAGAAGTTGCAGGTGTCAAAGTCGCCATTGCAAAGAAGCTGTTTAAGACATAGGTAAAGTGTTTTACACATTTCTCAGTGTGTACTCAATCATTTTGAGAAATTTAACTTGGAAAGGTTGCGCAATCTCAAGGCAAAGTATTGTGCAAAGTTTTATCAAAAACTTTACAGGATTGATTAGTCAATGAGTGATTAATCTGTAGCAGACTTTTCTGAGATGTTGAATTTTTCAGAGAAATCAATTTTCTGATAAGGTTGATGAATATTATCTAAATTTGGTGGAGTCTAAAGTTGATCTTGATATAGAGGTGGTCTAAATTCAAGATCAATTTGTTCTTTTGGAGATTAACCCTCTCCATCAAATCCTATAAGTAGTTGCAATATGAAGTGTCCTCTTCCCTAGTGCTTGTGTCTCCTTGACCCTCAGTTTGCTCCTCTTACTCATGGTTGTCATCTGTTTGCGATTCTTGCATGTGTTCACTCTCTTCATCTTCATCGTCGGTCACCATGTTTTCATCCTCATCTGAGCTTGATACCACTTGCTCATGCCCCTATTCAGGTGGAGGTAGCTCGATCGTTCATATTTGTGTCAGAAAATTTATGCCTCAGAGAACTGAAATTCACTTGAGAGCACATCCGGAATTTTGAAATCAAAGGTTGTATTTAGTGGTTATGCCTCTAAATTGGATATCGAGAAGGTAAACACCTGGGCACCAATAGTGTTTGGGAATTCTCTAGATTCTCTAGTAGTGTCTCTAGTACTGGCATGACTGGTAGTGGTAGGGATGGCTTCAGAGGTGAGACTTGCACTAGTTGTGCCTTCAGTTGTGATTGGGCATGAGGCCCATTCGAATAAGAGGTACTACCACTGGAGGCTCCATTGGAGACTATTGTGGGGAAGATTGAGGTGATGGCGAAGCTGGTACTTGTAGCCATGGTATTGTACCTTTCATATGCTTCCCAATTCTTGACTTGGTTGACTTATAGGCTTTCTTGGAAGCTCCTTTAAATTTCTTTCATTCTTCACTACTCATGGCACGCTCAATAGGGATATCATATGCTAGGGAAATATACACAATCTTGGTGATTTCACAACATATGTGCCCATCTTTGTGTAGAGAATGAGTTCTCCTATGCGCAACGGAAATGTGTAGTGAACCACCCTTGTATGTCCAGCACTTGGACAAATAGCTGCACCTTGGATAGCTTGCTGCTCTTAATACAAAACTCAAATGGACTTGAGCCTTTAGTCAATCAAAGTAGACAAGAAGAGCTTTCTAACAAGCTATAATTAAGTTAATTTGGACAAGTTTTGATTAGGAAACACAACTGACAAAGATGAACTACCTGTCCAAACAGGTAAGCTAAAGAGCTGAGCTTCACTCTCGGACTGATAAATCTCTGAATATATATCCTTTGAGAAAGATATTTGATATAGGGAAAGTAGACAGAAATATCTTTCGAACAAGCTAAAAAACAAGTAATTTGAAAGAGTTTTGGTCAGGGAACTCAACTGACCAAAATAGACCACCTGCACTCATAAATACACTATAAAACTGGACTTTACTCTCTGATACATATCCCACAAAATATAAATGATCTCAATGAGATATTTGCGATACTGAAAGTAGATGCCAAGAGCTTTCCAACAACACAAAAATCACACAATTTGGATATGTTTTGGTTGGGAAACTTAACCGACCAATATAGACTACCTATCTACACAAGTATATTGAAAAACTGGACTTCACTCTTTCACTGATATCTCACAAACTACATAAGCTTTCAAAGATATATTTGATATGCAAAACTTACACATGATAATCTTTCCAATGAATGTTTAAACGCACAAAATGGTTACATATTCACTGAGATTTGAGCTCTGCAACAGAGCTATGTACAAACTGACGTGCGACTGGAAGGAGTCTAAAGGAAGACAAAATGACAAAATGGCTAGATCCGACTACTGGGAGCTCTTGCCTCTTTCTCTCCTTGTTTTGAATGTGCTCCCACTTCACTTTTATAACCAATGAGCATGTGAAGAAGTTTGTGCCTCCTTCTTAACTCACCACTTTCTCCACTACATGCTACTAACTACAAGGCAAGATATTGTATCTCTTACTCATCATGAATTTTGACTAGACTTTTTCTTTTATTATTTTTTCCTTTTTTCCTCCACTTTTCCTTTATCTTTATATTTGTTAAATTTATCCAAGCATGGCTCATATGAAACTGATCTTGTACATTTATCTTCAACACTCCCCCTCAAGCTCATTTGGGAGTTATCTTCATCCATGTCCTGCAAATTTATCACATCCTTGAAGCCTTTGAGTTTAGAAGCATCCAAGAACTTTGTAAACATATCTGCAACCTACTCTTTGGTTCTAATGAACTTTATCTCCACATCTTTGCTCAGCACCTTCTCCCTTACATAATGGTATTGGACCTCTATGTGCTTGCTCCTTGCATGAAACATAGGATTGCTTGCCAAGTAGATACTTGACATGTTATCACCATATATAGGGATGGTTCCAACTTGCACTCCAAGATCAGCCAAAAGCTTTTTAATCCACATTGCTTCACATGTGGCAAACGCTAATCCTCTATATTCAGCCTCCATAGATGAAAGTACAACAGTAGGTTGTTTCTTTGAGCTCCATGTGATAGGTTTGCTTCCTATCATGAACACATAACTTGAGGTTGATCTTCTATCTTCCTTTGAACCTACCCAATCAGCATCACTGAAGCCTTTGACCTGCAGTTCTTCATCAAACTTGTAAAACAAAGCATGATTAACTGTATGCTTTATGTATCTCAACACTCTCTTGGCTGAATTTAAGTGTTCACTTGTCGGGACTTGCATAAATTGAGAAAGTACACCAACAACATAAGACAAATCGGGTCTTGTAATGTTTGCATAGATCAATGATCCTACAATGCTTCTGTATGTCGTTACATCTTCCAATGGTTCTCCATCATTTGAACAAATTTTTGTATTTGTGTCCATGGGTTGAGTGAGTGGTTTGCATTCACTCATTCCGAATCTGAAAAGAACATCCAACAAGTACTTCCTTTGCATCAAGTAGATGCCACTCTTTCCATAAACAACTTCAATTCCTAAAAAATATTTCAGCTCTCCAAGATCTGAAATTTTCAACTCCTTACCAAGCTTCCTTTTGATATCTTTAATCCCTGTAACATGATTTCATGTTATGATGAGGTCATCGACGTATATGCAAATATATACCACTCTATTTTCTTCCTTCTTCATGTACAACGAAGGATCTACACTACTTGGGTTGTATCCACACTTAGTTAGATACTCTACCAATCTCTGATTCCATGCTCTTGGTGCTTGCATCAAGCCATAAAGTGCCTTCTTCAACCTGCAAACAAAATCTGGATGGTTTTCATCTTCAAATCCAACCAGTTGACTCATGTATACCTCTCCTTGTAGTTCTCCATTAAGAAAAGCATTTTTGATGTCGACTTGATATAATGGCCATCTCCTTGAAGCACCAATTGCTATTAAGGTTCTGATAGTTCCCATCTTTGCAACGGGGCTGAAAACTTCATCATAATCTATGCCTTGTGTTTGTTTAAATCCTTTGGCAACTAATCTAGCTTTATATCTAGCTAGTGAACCATCAGCATTCCTCTTTACTTTAAACACCCATTTGTTTGGAACAATCTTCGTACCTTCTTTCTTTGGCACTAGTTCCCATGTGTGATTATCTTTGAGAGCTTTGATCTCCTCTTTCATAGCTTGCTTCCAGTCCTTTTGTGTGCAAGCTTCTTCATATGTCTCAGGCTCTTTGTCTTTGATAACCTGCATCATGTATGCAAAATGTGTCGCCATAAAACTATCATAACTCAACCTTTGAGTTGGATACCTTGTCCTTGAAGATATTCTTTCATTGCCTTTAGAAAGTTTCTTCTTTAACCTATTTAGCTTTACCATCGGAGTGATTACCTCTTCATATTCTTCTTCACTTGCATCTATCTCATTGTTTGGAGTAGCACTTGCTTCTTCAGCTCTACTATGAGCTGAATTTGGAGACAAAGAATGACTCCCCCTCCATGTTGAACATTCATCATTTCATGTAGATGCCTCTGGACCTGAAAGCTTTGTGCTTCATTGTTGAAGTTCTCTTTCATTTGTTCCTCCATAATCATCACAATCTTCTTCAAGTATCTTTTCCTTTCCTTTATCTTCATACCATGGTCTTAGTTCATCAAAGACCACATCTCGCGAGACTCTTAATTCCTTTGTTATAGGGTTGTAACACTTGTATCCTTTTTGCTCCATCAAGTAGCCGATGAAAATGCATTTTTCTGATCTTGGTTCCATCTTTGTTCTAACTTCTTGTGGAATGTGAACAAAGCAAACACATCCAAACACTTTGAGGTGTGTAAGATCAAGTTTCTTACCAGAATATACCTCTTCTGGAGTCAAGTGATGTATTCCCGATGTTGTGCACCTATTCATCAAGTAAATGGCGATTGTGGTAGCTTCAGCCCAATAGTACAATGGTACATTCATCTCGTTGAGCATGCATCTTGCAATTTCAGCAATTTGCCTATTTTTCCTCTTAGCTACTCCATTTTGTTGTGGTGTATACCTACAAGTGAATTGCCTTTTGATCCCATTCTCTTGTAGAAAATCTAAAAATTCTTTGGAGAAGTATTCTCCTCCACCATTGGACCTTAACGTTTTGATAGATTTTCCTATTTCCTTTTCAACTTCAACTTTGAATCTTTTGAATATAGAAAACATCTCTGATTTTTGCTTCATACAAAACAGCCATACCTTTCTTGAGTGATCATCAATGAAGGTGACAAAAAATCTATTACGAGCCATTGATGCCTCTTGGGTTGGTCCCCATACATCTGTATGTATCAAGTCCAAGACATTTGGAGCCACATAATTGCTCCTCTTGAATGGCTGCCTCGTTTGCTTTCCTAGTTGACAAGCTTCACATAACTCATGTAGTCCAATGCTATTAAAATTTTGGAAGACCTCTTACCACTTCATGTTTGCTCATGTCCTTCAGCTTTGGAATGTTGATGTGTCCTATTCTTTTGTGCCATAAGTCCAGCTCTGAAATCTTCTTGTTCCCACATTGAATGTACATGACCTTTCCATGTGGATGTTGAATGTCCAAAGTTAACATCCTTCCTTCTCTTCTACCTCGAGCAATGACCTTGAAGTCTTCCTTTGGATTCTTTATGAAGCACCCATTCTCATTGAATATGACATGATAACCCTTCTCTACCATTTGATCTACTGAAATCAAGTTCTTTGAAATTGTAGGAACATGAAGAACATTAGATAATACCTTTGCTCTACTTGTATCTCCAAGCCTTATATCTCCAATGTGTTCATTGTGTTGAGTATCATCACCTGTTTCAACACATCCTTTTCCACTTGGTACCTGTAGATTAGTGAACAAACTTCCTTGGCATGACATATGGTTCCTACAACCTGAATCAATGTACCATTTTTTGTCATCTTCACAAGAGCTTCTATACTCATGTCTCATTGCAAGTAGTGTGTCCTTGCTTCCTTCACTTGAGGTGCTTGCATAGTTGCTTTGGTTCCTTTGATTGCCTCCACTTGGTCTTCGTTCTTCAGCCAACAATCACTAGCATAGTGTCCTACTTTACCACAATGATAGCATTTTATACCTTTATGAGAATTGTAGGAGCTTCAGCCTCTTCCTCTACTTCTACCTCGACCTCTTCCTTGTGTGTTGGCATTTGATGCATCCTTGTTGTATTCCGAATTGTTTTGATTGTAGTTGGAGTGGTTGTGATCTCTTCCTTTTCCTCTTGAGCCTCCTTTTGAGTTTCTTCCTTTACCTCAACCTGCATATAACATTTGGTTGTGGTTGTCCTTTCCTTTAGGACCACCGAAGCTAAGCTCTTCTGTGACAAGATGAGGGATTAGTTGTTCAAAACCTGGATATGCATCTTTCAAGTTAATGGAAGTTATAAAAGGCTTCCATCTTTCATCTTCTCTCAAGCCATTGAGAGTATAACACATAAGATCTTCGTCTTCAACCGTTGTGCCAATAGAAGCTAAAGCATCGCTTAGCTCCTTAATCTTCAAAGTATATTCAGCTATGGATTGACTCGAACTTTTCTTGATTGTGTTCAACTCATTCTTGAGTTGAAGTTTCCTAGCTTTGGTATTTGTTGAATACATCCTTTCAAGAGCTTCCCAAGCTTGGTTGACCCAAGTCAGCCATTGAAGAGTATAAAAGACTTTGAGAGTTACCTCGAATACTTATAGTCCTTTGCTCTTGCGTTTGTGAAGATCCCTCTTGTTTTGTAGCTCCTCTTTTGCTTTGCTTCAACTCCAGCTCTGATGATGAAGCTTCAGCACCAAGTTCGCTCTGATACCAACTGTAGAGAATGATTTCTCCTATGTGCAACGGAAATGTGTAGTGAACCACCCTTGTATGTCTACCACTTGGACAAATAGCTGCACCTTAGATAGCTTGCTACTCTTAATACAAAACTCAAATGGACTTGAGCCTTTAGTCAATCAAAGTAGACAAGAAGATCTTTCTAACAAGCTATAAATAACTTAATTTGGACAATTTTTTATTAGGAAACACAATTGACAAAGATGAACTACCTATCCACATAGGTATACTGAAGAACTGAGCTTCACGCTCGGACTGATAAATCTTTGAATATATATCCTTTGAGAAATATATTTGATACAGAGAAAGTAGACACAAATAGCTTTCCAACAAGCTAAAAAACAAGTAATTTGGATGAGTTTTGGTTAGGGAACTAAACAGACCAAAATAGACCACCTGCACACATAAGTACACTCTAAAACTGGACTTTACTCTCTGATAGATATCTCACAAAATATAAAAGATCTCAATGAGATATATGGGACAATAACAGTAGATTCCAAGAGCTTTCCAAGAAGACAAAAATCACACAATTTGGATATGTTTTGATTGGGAAATTTAACCGGCCAATATAGACTACCTATCTACACAAGTATACTAAAAAACTGGACTTCATAGCTTTCAAAGAGATATTTGATATGCAGAAATTACACGAGATAAGATTTCCAATGAATGTTCAAACGCACGAAATGGTTACATATGCACTGAGATATGAGCTCTGCAACAGAGCTATGTACAAACTGACGTGCAGCTGGAAGGAGTCTAAGGGAAGACAAAATGACAAAATGGCTAGATCCAACTACTGGGAGCTCTTGCCTCTTTCTCTCCTTGTTTTGAATGTTCTCCCACTTCACTTTTATAACCAATGAGCATGTGAAGAAGTTTGTGCCTCCTTCTTAACTCACCACTTTCTCCACTACATGCTACTAACTACAGGGCAAGATATTGTATCTCTTACTCATCATGAATTTTGACTAGACTTTTTCTTTTATTATTTTTTCCTTTTTTCCTCCACTTTTCCTTTATCTTTATATTTGGTAAATTTATCCAAGCATGGCTCATATGAAAATGAGCTTGTACATTTATCTTCAACACTTTGTTGTGCAAAATACAATTGCTCTTGAATCCAATTGGTGAGATCAATAGTTTGGGGTCCTATACTTGCCAAATATAATCCAAATCAAATGATTTTTTGAGGTAGTGTAAAATGATCTTGTGTTAGGAAGGCAAAGCATTGCATGCAAATTCGTAATGGCTTCAACAACTCAAGTGTTATAGCTGAAATATTAGCCTATTTGAGAACATCTCCTTTCTTCATTGGCTCCAGTATGAGCCTTTCCCATTCCGCCAATGTATGATACCATGGATTTTCAATGCGATTCTAATGAGGTCTGCCGATAGGTAGAACTTCATTTTGGCACAGGTGCATTGAAATATTCTATAAATCTTGCTCTTGCCCAAATTGGTCGTAGCTCTTCCGAATGTTGGAGGGCTTCAAAATTTGGGGAAAATAATTGATATCTTCCCCACATATCTCTGCTAAAACACAAAGTGGCATCGTAGATGTGATCTGCATCTACCAACGATCGTGCTAATCCTTGGAACTAGTGGGAATTGTTGTGTACTTTCTCTATCCTTCCTATGGGGGGATCATCAATAGGCATTGATCCCATGAAGTCCTAAAAAGTTGGAGGTCACATTGAGAGGTGATCCTCTGCCAATAAATTCTCAAAATCCACTACTCAGTGTGTTGGTGCCAGCATTGAAAGTTCCTTTGGCTTGCATGGTGGTTCTGAGTGTTTTTGTAAGATATCTACTACAAAAGGATAACACGTTAGCATGGAAATTAATTATGATCCCAATAAAGTGAGACCACAATCCCTTTCCATAGCCAATGTGTAGCTCGTGTAGCCTTGTGTGTGGGGTGATTGTGTAATGATCTCTTAGTAACTAATGCAGGTCTCTAGATTGCCTACATGCTCTGAGTAATGCATACATATCTTTCCAAGAGGGATTTCATACAAGGATTAGTGGGTTAGTAGTGGTTATTTGTTACAATGATTAAGGGGTAGGGTGTGTTTACAAGGATGAAGTTAGTACGAGGAGTTTTCATACTATACATTGGGGTGTAAAGGGGGTTTTGTGGGCTTTTTGGCACCCACTTTCTAAGGGTTGGTGAATGATCGCAATTCCTTGGGTGAGATACAAGGGATGGGTGTGGAGTAGATGAGGTTGGTGAGTGTCTTGTGGGAGGAGTAGTCATTATATGGTTTGGTTCCTGAGCAATGAGATAGGGTTTGGTTATCCAGACTTGAGCGGGGTTGGACTTGGTTGTCAGATACTTCTTCGGTACCCAAACTTGTCAAATTCTCATTGATGGAGAATGTCTAGGTGTTTTGGAATGTTGAGGTTGAGTCGGCTTCATCTTCACTTCGTGGCCTACACTACTGGAGATGGCAGGTGATCACTGACCTTTTGGTAGCCATACTTGGTTTGTACCAATTGCTTTGGTATGATTGCTTTGCCCCCACCATGGGATAGTCTGTGGAGTTTTTCATCGGTTGGGATTTCGAAGTCGTGCTTGAACTTTCTATGGTGGTGGTTGAGAGTTCAAGTTGACACTCTTCTTTGGAAAAGAAGGAAGGTCCAAAACTTGCATGGCATGCTCATCAAGAGGTGAGGCATTTTTCACAATAGATCTAGGCATGCTTGCAAGAAGTGTAGAAGTTGATCCCAAGGAGACTATGGTCCCCATTTATCCACTCATGGCGCCCGTTTCTCTGTTACTAGTGCCCATTTACGGATAGTGTTCCACTGTAGTGGTGGTACATCATGATGAGAATAATCCTTGAGGTTGACTTTGGTAGTCACTCCCAAATGTTGCAGGTACAAATAATTGGTTCCCCAATCTTGAACGATTTGCAATTCTCGCATAAAAGGACATCCCAAAATCATCTCATAAGTGTGGTTCTTTTCAAATTCACAAATGAAAGGTGTGCTCAAACTCTACACCACAAATAGTGAGAGATATGCCTTCCAATAAACCTAACGGTTTCTCAATATGACTATTAGCGATTTGTAGTTTTGTTCTCGCGGGTCTGAGGGCTAGCTTGCCCCATCATTGCCATAGGGGAGTGGTGGCAATGGCCACTCTAGCACGTGAGTCTAAGATTGCTTTGGTGGTGTATCCTTGGTAGGAGATAGGCAAATAGGTATTTCCTTCCTCTCTTTCGCTCATGTCTCCAATCCTTTCCATGGGTATTTCTGGTACTTTCTTATGTGCACCTTCTTGAGATTAGGTGGTGGCTATCTCTGGTAGTTGATTTGCTACATGTTTCCACAACTTAGGTTTAACCTTTAGCAATTCTTCTAAGGTTAAGTGACACTGCACTTTAGTGTTCCTTATCACTTCTATGTTCCTAGGAACAACTTATTCTTCATTTCAAACTAAAAAAGTGAGTGCTCTCATATTAATCGACTTTGCTTCCGAGGGTCCGGTGAACTTGGGTAATTCTTGCAAAGAATTAGATTCAAAATTGGTCTGCTCACTAGGTTATTCCTCCTCTCGTTCAACATATATAGAGGGTATGTCCTAGGGAAATTGTTCTTGTAGATCATCTATTTATTGAATAGGGTCTGAGATTCTTCTTCCCTCTTCCATTTCTCTTCTTGAATTTCTCTAAGATAGCCTTGTGAGTACCTATGTATAGAAGAAAGATTCTCCTAGTTCATGGTATTAGGCACTCATGACAAGGAAGATGTACTGTCTTCATATGCCTTAGAGATAGGATACATCCTATTAGGATTGTTCTTCTCATTGGTATGAATCAATTGTTCTAACCTCTCTAGTAGTCCTTGAAAGTGTAACTCTAGTTTTGCTAGTTTACTCCAATTAACATACTGAGATGCTTCGAACATTGCCTATGCCAATTCTACCATTTTCATGCAAATCTTAGTTCTCTCAATTTCAAGGTCTGCCCTAGGATAATTCTTACTCCACTCTACCACTTGGGATCCTTCTCTTATTCATGCTTGATATGATTTAAACATCATATCCAGGTTCTCTTGCATGGGTTCCACTAGCACTTATCCTAGTTTTGGGGTTGGGTTCTCTTGACTTGAGTCTTGCGATGCCAATTCTAAAATTTTGGCTCTAGTCTCTTTTAAGCTTCGCTCTAGCTCACTTATCCTCTTACTTGATTTTCTTTTGATTCTCTCTCGTGAGTCCTTCCAAGGTCTGGTTTTTCTTCCACTTGATTCTCCAACTTCACTACTTTCAGCTATCTTATCGAGGTTTGGCTATTGATTTTGGAGCAATGCTTGGGCTCTAGTTACAGCTTGGATGGGTACATAGATCTATGTGGATCCATTTGATGTGTGCACAATGCCTATCACATTAATGGGCATTACTTTAGAGGCATTGGTAGGGTTTTTAGGGCATTCCCATATAACATGCTCTTTACCACACTGAGTACAAAAACTTGAAAGTCATAATATTGAGGTTGTCCTGCTATCGAAGGATGTGGGCACTCTCTTATGTAATGATCTCCTTGGCACATAAAGCATGGTCCTTTAGGGCCTTGTGGTCTTGGCTGCCTGAACTGGGGTCGTGGGTTGGGGTTGGTGTACATTATGTTAGCATAGTCTGGCTCCCAACTGGGTTCCATTGGTGGACTCTCATATTGATATGTTTCCAATCTCTGTGTAGTATGCAGGTAGGCTATCTACATGGGTAGAGCCAAAGTTTTTGGATTTGGGATCATTTTATATGATTAATGGGGATGAGGGTACCAATGCTCTACTGAGGTTCTCTTTTTCACAACGTATTTGAGAGATTACATTTGCAGGGGGTGTTGGTTGTTAGCCTAGCATCGATTGGGGTCTAGGTTGTGTCTCATAGGGTACTTGATAACTTTTCTTTATGCCTATAGTAATGAGGTTGTGTGTTGTATTGGCCTGGATATCTATTGGGTTGTTGGCATGCCTATGGATAGTTTTGTCTAACCTCTTGCATGTTGTATGGACAGTGCAACAATGTTTGACTGAAGTTATGTTGGGTATCTATTTGCTTGAGACTCCTATTCTGGGCTACCTTCTTAGTTAGGTCTTCTGTGGAACTAGAATGTTTCAAGGAAGAATGAGTAGAACCATATGTGTCCTTGTAGACCTTGGAGAGTTCTAGCTCATCTTCTAAGTTATCTTCAATGTCTATACAGATTCTTGCACATTGAATTTTGGGTTCCTTCAAGTATACATAGGATCGTAGTATAGAGCTCAATAGTTCATCCAAAAACAAGATACTTTTTTGGCTTGAGTGGGTAACTCTGGCATTGGGAATCTCTCGATGTACTATCTAAATCTATGTCATGCTAATCTGACAGTCTCCTCGGGTGTCTCTTTAAAACTATGGATCAATGAAGAAGTGTTATGCATAATCTTGTTTTTTGAAAATTCAATGATGAATTATTCTAACAAGTGATGAATGTTCCTAAATTGTCTTTGCTATAAGGGCAGGAACCAGGTTAAGGCCATGTTTTTCAGAGTGATTCCAAAGGCATTGTATTGGGTGAACATGTCTTCCACTTCTTCAGCTCTTAGCACTTGCTTAAATTCAGCAACATGGTAATAGGGATCTCGTCCCATCGAAATAATTTTTCATCGATTTCACTAATTGTGTGGGTCTCAGTATTCTTGGGTGCTCTCCGGGTCTAGGTAGAGGAAAGTCATCTCTACCATCTTGTGGTCTTGGTTCTCTCGATCACTCCATTCTATCAGATTCCACTATTGATTGGTCTCTTCCTAATGTGTGAGCAAATCTCACTTCACGATTCTTCTTGCCTTTCTCTCTTTGGGAACCATGAGACATGGAAGTTCCTACTCCTTGGTGTTCAAAGGCCACATTAGCTTGAAGTGGGGGGAAAGACCAATTACACTACTTTTCCTAGTATCTATGGATCCTTGAATTCATAAATCGTGATTGTTCCTATTTTACTTGGCCACTTAGGTCTTATCTCCAGAATGCCTCATCCGTATCCCTATTTCAAAATAGTTCAATAATTTTGTTATCTTGAGGGATTCATTCTAGGTTAAGCATTCGAGTCAACACTAATTTCCCTCTTGGTATCCTAGGTTCACCCTCCAATGGTTCTTGTTCTTGGGTCCCTATTTTTGCCTTGGGAACTACTACCCCAAATTCATTAGTGTCTTTAGGTTGTGGAAATAATGTACATTGTTCCCTCCTTGTCTATGTATGCATCTCTCTCAAATTTAACCACCGGATGTTCCAATCCAATGGGTTGATGAGGGTTTCTCAATTGAACAACCGACCTCCCCAAACCATCCTCAAAGATGCGAGCACCTAAGTAGTTGGTTGAGACGTATTCTAACTAACACTAGCTCAAATCATAAGGGTAACTGCTAAGTTGTTGAGCCCAAGATTGTGCAGTGGTCTTGACACTAGCTTTGGATGACCTAACACTACGTTGATCTGCCTTTCCTATGTGTATCCCTGATTTGAGGTTCATGAATGTGTTTCCCTCCAACACTCGATGTGATTATTCATCACACAAATCCTTTGTTCTCAATCATTTGGTTTGTTTTTACTCTTTTCAATCTCTTGTCTTATCCAGTTATGTACGTCAAGAATCGTTCCTTCATTTCATGTTTAAATTGTCACACCATTCGAATTAAGTTCTTTCCCTTTAGGGTTTTCATCCTAATGTCTTATTTTGTCCTTGAACTTGAGTGATTAAAGTTTCTTGTACTTGAATCATTCCTATCATGACCCTAATTAATCAATGATGCTACTCGTCCTTAGCCTGAACTAGCAATTGACTAAGGGGGTTGAGAATTCTTCCAACCTCAAGTCAAATGCCTCGTTGATAGCTCTTTTGCCCAAGAAGACATGCTTCCCAAGCTTTACCTTGCTTTGCACTTTTCCTTGCTCTGGATGCTCTTAAAAACCTATGAAAAAATCAAGTTTAGATTGAACTTTTGTTAATGAGCAAATGGGACTTCTTCAAACATATGCTAGGGGTCTCCATAATGCACAATTTGCCTAAAAATCACTAGAATTAGCCTTGAATTCGCTAAAAATCAAAACCTAAATATGTGTTTCAGCCATACCATTGTGATGGTCTGACACAATCACCATGGCGTGAGTTAATATGGCTCAGTGTATCATTGCAATGGTGTGGGTGGTCTCATCATGATGGTGTGTCACTCATGGGTCGTCGTGATGTTCATGAACCGTCGTGATGGCATGCAATGATCATGATGTGATGACGTAGTCTCGTTGCAATGGCACAAGTCAATTGTGATGGCGTGGGATGATTGTCACTATGGTGTATGAGTCATCATGATGGCCTTGGCCCATTGTGATGGTAACAAACCATAGCAATGGCATGAGCCCATCATGATGGTTTAGTCTCGTCGCGATGGCATGAGCCAATCATGATGGTGACACCTCGTCGCAGTGGTGATCTACCGTCATGATGGTTCACCAAAATGAAAATTTTGCGAATGCACCAATGGACTCCTATAAGCGCTAGTATGCTCTACACCATGCACATGATGCAATCTCAAAATTCTCAAACCATCACGATGGTCTGAGGCATTTGGTAGATATGGCAAAAAGTTAGAAATTTTACCTTTTTAGAGTTGTACTCTTGTACTAAAGCACTTTCCTGCAAGAAAAACTAAAAAACACATGCACATGCTCTAGCTCACAATCTCTCTCTCTCTCTCTCTCTCTCTCTCTCTCTCTCTCTCTCTCTCTCTCTCTCTCTCTCTCTCTCTCTCTCTCTCTCTCTCTCTCTCTCTCTCTCTCTCTCTCTCTCTCTCTCTCTCTCTCTCTCTCTCTCTCTCTCTCTCTCTCTCTCTCTCTCTCTCTCTCTCTCTCTCTCTCTCTCTCTCGCAAATAAGGAAAATGAGGAGAGAAGGTGGATATGGTGAATTTTTTGAAGTTTTTCATATGAAAGAAGATGGTCCGAGGATGAAAGATGAGCATAGGGGAGGTAAAAGAAGACAAAAACAATGCAAAAACAACAAAAAAACTAAAATTTATTACCTTCCAATGCCAATCCTCACAATACTCTTACCATCACACGTTCATCCTACAGCTCGTCCCCAGCAATGTGCAAAATTTTTTGTTGTTTTAGACAAGAGTAGGTAACATGTCAAGAAGCTCCACCTCCTTAATTGTCAATCTGCACAAGAGATAGGGTGATGTGAAGATTGTGAATGAGTGAGGTGCATGAAGATGAAGATGAGAAGCACACAATGCACAGTACACTTAAGAGAGACAGAATGGAAGGTGAGGATCACACTTGTATTGCTCAAGAATAAATCTTGAAAAACTAGCTCACACCAACTATCCTCCAACAAGCTACAAGCTAACCCAAAAAATGAGCTCTCTAGCTCTTTCTATAGTTTTTAGACTAGTTTTGGCCAGTTTCGAACCTAGTGTCTGGCCTAGTTAAAAAACAAGTTCTAAATGGAGGTCCAATTGGAGTCTAAAAATTACCAAAATTGGTATGAGCATTCTACCTAAGCTCCTCAAGCTTGAGGAACCTTGGCTTGCATAAAATGGAGCTGATTGATACAAAATTGGATTTTCTATAATACATATGTTACAAGAGTGATGAAAATCATTGTTGAGGTTTTGAACAAAGTATTTTGAAACATATTTCTTGGAAAATTAATGTATCTGGCCCCCTGAACTCTTGCGTTCCTTTTTCACATAGTGCCTCTGCACCTATGTTGGTGACCACTGCCAATTGCACTGCCAACATAGACCTATACCCCTAGAATGCCTCATATGTCTCCTTATTTAAGAATAATTCAATACTCTTGTTATCTTGAGGGATCCATTCTGGGTTGAGCATCTATTTCAACAGAGATTTACCTCTCGGTGTTCGAGGTTCACCATCTAGTTGTTCGTGTTCTAAGTCACCCCTTTTCGATTCAAGAATCAATATTCCAAATTCATGATGTTCCAATCTAATGAGTTGATCAAGGGTTCTTAATTGAATGATAGACCTTCTTAAACCATCCTCATAGATGCATGCACCTAATTGGTCGGTTCGGATGTACCCTTGCTGAGTTTTGTATGGCCCTTTAGGTCTTCTAAGTATGCTAGCCCTAAACCACCCTCAGGTCTTTCCATGCTATATTACATCTTTGTCTTACTTATTTCTGAGCTTAGTTCATATGGATGACCACTTAGTTGTTGAGCCCAGGAGCTTGTTGTGGTTCTAACACTCACCTCAGATGACCTAATGCTACATCGATCAACCTTTCATATGTGCTTTTTGGATATGAGGTTCATTAATTTTAGCTTCATCAAGCACTCGACTTGTCAAGAATCTAGGTCTCACTAAGTCCCTTTGAGTCAATTACTTGGCTCATTGATTTGCCCTTAAGTTCTTGTCTTTCAAATATTCAATTGTTAGGTATCATTTTTCGTGATGTGTTTAAGTTGTCGCAACATAAAATAAAGTTCTTTATCAGGGTACACACACTCTCAACACTCAAGATTCCTTCTTAAAAACTTGTTAGCACTTTAATCCCACTCATTCCTATCCAATCTATGGTTTTATTCCTTGTTAGTAATTGAATAGAATAGAGTAGGGAGCTTATTGTTCTTGCTTTTGCTCCTAAGAGTCCTTGAATAGCCCCGGTATAGGTGTCATCACCACACCGAGCCACTTCCTTTCTCCTTGTTGATCATTGAAAACTCCCACTAAAGATGATCTCTGGTTTCCCTATATCAACAATTCAACAATTAGGGAAAAATATTGCAAGAAATTCTAAAAACCCTAATTTGGCCATTTCTGGTGAACCATCACAATGGTCTAGTAGGATCACAATGGTCATGCACCATCGTGATGGTCTTACCTAGTCATGGTGATGTGGCACAATCACGATGGCATGGTATGTCATCATGATGGTCTGCAATGAGCTCAATGGTCAAGCATCGTCATGATGGCATGGGCCACTCGCAATGATGTGCTCAACCATCATGATGGTCAATGGTCATCACGATGGCATGAGCCAATCATGATGGTCAAAGGGCATGATGGTCTGGAGGCATCATGATGATATGTACCAATCTCAATGGTGCGGTCGGGGTGGTTGTCGCGATGATCTGGCGAGTCATCACAATGACGTGAGCCAATCACGATGGTCAGATGTCGTCACGATGTCTGGAAAGTCATCATGATGGCGTGAGCCAATCGCGATGGTCAAACGCTTGAGCCAATTGTGATGGTGATGCATTGTCGTGATGGCATGAGCCAATCATGATGGTTTAAAAAATGCAAATTTTAGGATGCAACAATGGATTCCTTAGTGCACTAAGATGCTTTACACCCTCAACATGACGTATGTCAAAAAACATGAACTTCTCATACCATCATGATGGTCTGAGGCATTCAGTAGAGATGATGAAAACATAGAAATTTTACTTGTAGAGTGCAGTAGTCTCGTATTGAAGCAATATCCTGCAAAGAAAACTTACAAATGCATGCAAACACACTCTCTCACTTGCTCTCTATCTCTTGCTCTCTCACAAATGAGGGAAATGAGAAGACAAG
The DNA here is from genome assembly GCA_020310875.1 of Ceratopteris richardii. Lineage (NCBI taxonomy): Eukaryota > Viridiplantae > Streptophyta > Polypodiopsida > Polypodiales > Pteridaceae > Ceratopteris > Ceratopteris richardii. The sequence goes on along the minus strand of CM035424.1, from coordinate 141,109,008 downwards.
GGTGGATATCGTGTATTTTATTGAATTTTTGTGATGTATGGAGAAGATGTGGGGATGAATGATGAGTTTAGGGAAGGTGAAAGAAGATTAAAGCAACACTAAAACAAAAACAAAACACTAATTAATTACCTTCCAACACTAATCTCCAACAATGTTACCATCACATGTTTGTCCTAGAGCTCGTCCCCAACAACGGCACCAAATTTGGTGTTGTTCTAGACAATGACAAGTACTACATCAAGAAGATCCACCTCCTTAATTGTCAATCCATGGAAGAGGTAGGGTGATATGAAGATCATGAATGAGTGATGTGCACAAAGGTGAAGGTGAGAAGCACACTAGTGCACACACACATACACACATGCACACAAGGTAGAGGCAAAAGGAGACACAATGGAAGGCGTAAATAGCACTTGCATTACTAGATTAGCTCTTACAAATCTCATTCCAACTAGCTTCTAACTTTGTAACCTCTCAAAATGAGCTCTCTAGCTCTCTTTATAGTTTTTTTGACTAGTATTGACCGGTTTCAAACCTAGTGTCTGGCCTAGTTAAAAAATAGGTTCTACAACTTATTTGGAGGTTCAAACAAAGTCCCAAAATTACAAAACTTAGTATGCATGATCGATCTAGGCTCCTCAAGCTCGAGAACTCCTCCGCTTGCACAAAATGGAGCAGCTCATGATAGAATTGGGTTTTTTATATTACATATGTTACATGAGTGATTAAAATCACTGTTGAGAGTTTGATCATTTATAATGAAAGAATCTTTTTTGAAAAATAATGGACCTGGTCCCCCGATCTTCATGCATTTCCTTTTACATACTTCCTCGGTGCCAATGTCTATAGCTATTGTCAGTACCACTACTAAGAGAGGCATATACTTTCATTCCATTATGAGATTCTTGATCATTGATATTAATAGTTCCTCTTTGGGTTATGTCCTTCTACTATCATGATTCATTAAATTAGATGGAATCATTTTGTTTAGATTTACATATTAGAATATTAGATTGCATAAAATCCCCGGATTTCTACTACCAAAGGAGACCATACATAATTACAAGGTGTTGATTTGACACACTGCTTGACTTTCTACAATTGAAGAAAGATTCTCTTTCATAAGATCTAGAATATTGTTCATAAGAAAGGTGCTGATTTCTTCTTGTGGAGCATGTAGAAATAGAAGTGATAGGGAGCAAAAGAATTTGGCTTCAGAAGAGCTTTGGTGACATGCAATGTAGATCATGGTAGGTGATGGAGAGAGAGAGAGAGAGAAAACTAGGCACACCATCTCATGTAGGAAGAGAGAGAGAGAGAGAGAGAGACAATCATGTACATGGTTTTCATGCATGGTGGCTTGCTAATGACATCATGTCCTAGGGAAGGTATTTAGAGATCAAGTAGAAAAATGTTATTGCTCTCCACATTAGCATATGGAGAAGAAGATGGAATTCTATAATTTTTAACAACATGAGAGTGAAAAGCGTAGCTTTTGTATTGATGATTATAAAGAGATGTTTTATACATCATCATAAATATGCATTGGAGGTTATTGACGATGCTCTAAAGAGCATGGTTATTGAAAGGGCTTCGTGAGGAACTTCTCTATTAGGTAAAGGGATCTGCATGGGTTGATTTTTTGGATGTTATTGTGATGGCCGAGAATTTGGAGAAGATGGAGAAGTTCAATATGTAGAAGGTGAATAGAACCAGATTCATTGTGATAAGACATAAGCCACAAAGACCTGCTACAATACCTCTTAGTTTTTAAGAGTATTCTTCTAAAGCATATGGTATCTCTTCTCCTTCTTGCTAAAGAGAGATATTTCTTACAGGTTGGATTCACAAAATTTGTCCCAACCCATGAGAGGTTTTAACCAGCTAGCTAGATAAACAAAAAAGAACGATTGCAAAAAAAAAATCTACCACTTTTGGGGCTCATCCTTCACTTCGTTCAAAACCTTGCACTACTTCAATACCTTGGATTCTTGAGACTACTACATTTTCAACCTTTTGAAGACATCCACTCAAAAATAGGAACCATTATGTGACTTTTCTATAAAAGCTATTACACTAATAAATTCCCTATTGGAAACATTTGCAAAGCACATTTTTGTAATTATAATCCACTTTTGTACAAGACAAGAAGTCCTCCAACATTTGGCATGCTTGATTAAGCCGTTCGAATTTTGTCAAATTTTTTGGATCTCAAATCAAAGGTCATATAAAGGTTTAGGGGCAATTTTAAGTTAGGATAGATGTAATAATGGGAATAGGGTCCAAAACTTAAAACTATCTATGAAAGAAAATGGACTCTCATTTTTAAGGTTATCCATTGAGAGTTATCTCTTTCCGGCTCTTGTATTCTTCTCTAACCTTATGAATGGAAGTGAATTTCTTGGACTTTGTATTATATTGTTCATGAAAGTGGCTTGCATGCATGTGTGTGTGTGTGCATCATCATCAACTAACTTGCCATGAGCATGGAGGTCTTCACATCACCAACTATCTTCCCTCAAACTGGTATTATAGGTTGCAAATGCTACACTTGATGTTGATTTGATTTCATGAGAGCTTGAAGTAGTCGACATCTCAATACATTGGCATCATTGTTGGGGATGTGTTCGTCTTTGTGTTCAATGATTTGTTCATTGCAATATGTGCGTGCTCCATGATTTTTCTATTTCCAAGATTTATGTGACTTGAAAGAATGGATGCCTAAATTCATTTCATGATTCTTGCATCATAGTATTTAAAGAAGCTTTGACTAGATTTAGAATTCAATATTGCATTTTTTTTTTTCCATTTTCATCCATGGAAAGAATACATCATCATCTCCATTCATTAAAACACAGAAAATTTTTGTTTACTTACTTTTTCATTCAATCATCCTTCATTATTTAAGTATGTGCATGCTCTCACTGCCCAACTTATGGCAAGTCATGTTTCCCCTAATCCGTAGTATTTGTTAATCTATCCAAAACTCCTTTCCACACCTAATTTTGTGGATTCCAATCAATGGGATCATCTAACCTGTCTTTCTTATGTTATTCTCTATGCTTTATCTTTGATTTGGACCTATTTACCACTCGTGCTGCAAGATTTTCAAAAGCTCCACAACAAGTACTACATTCAAATTCAATCAAGGAAAAGTTTTTTTACCAGTTTCTTCATATACTTCCACTTATTCTTCACTCCTATCTCACATTGTTGAGTGATCACCATGTTAGCTTGAGCTAGCCCGTTCATCTTCATCCTTGTCCATACTTGCCACAAATGCATTAGGTGGTGGATTAAGAATTGGCATTGCCCACTCTGTCTCATGCATGCTTCATATTTTCACATGATGCCCACTTTGTCCACAAATACGTGTAGGGTGAATTTAATATCCCATAATCCTAAAACTACCATGGCTGTTACAACATGTCCTTATCCCATTTTTCATGCTTCTTGTGTTTTCACTGATTCCTACTCCTATGATTTTTCTTTCTAGAGCTCCATTCCTAATCATCTTCATTTTCTTTTTATTTCAAGTCTGATTGAGTAGCTTAAGCAGATGATTTAGTATCCTTGCCTAAATAACTTGAATCTGCATCATTTGAATGTATACCATACTTTTTATTTTTCTTCTTATCTTTTCTTCTACTAAATAATCCAAACCAGTGCTTTTCTTGCATAATGGCTTTCACCAAATCTGTCAATTTTTTTCTTGTTTGCTAGTTGTGCATATCTTGCTACTATGCTCTTCAATTCTCAATGCAACCCGTGAAAAAATTAATCCCCTGCCTACTTCTAGGAGGGTCTTTGCTTTTTTTGTAATCTATTTAATAAATTTTGAAATTGTTGTGCATATGTCATCCACAAGAAATTCATCATGCATGATTCTTCTTAGTTTGCATGATACATGTTCAGGGGTCTTCTCTTCCCTGAACTATATAAAAACCTATTCTTTAGAGTGTCGTAGTGAAGGAATGTGTTCATGCCATATTGCAAACCATTCCATAGACCGTTCTTAAAGTGTTTTTGCAAAATGTTATTTCTTGATATTGACATTATGTAATCCATCAAAGACACTTGCACGCCATTGTGTTAGGATTGCCCAACATTTTTTTTTGCATCTCGATACCTCTTACCACTAAACTTAGTTTCAATTGGAGTCTTCTTTTGCCTATCAATACCTAGACTAAGTGTGCAATCTGTGCAGTCACCATCTGAGTAACTATGGAGATGAGATGTGTGGGAACCTGCTCTTCCTCTTCCAATCTTGCATCTTCTTAGTGCTCTTTATTCTCCATGTAAGTGTCCTCTAGCTATGGTATTCTAACTATCCATGTCCATATGAAGCTCCTCAAAGACTCTTCATCGACCTCCGTAGACTTGTCATGGTCCCACCTACACTTCAATTCTACTTTAGCTCTTCTAACTCTTTGTATAAAGATCATGTTTGCAAATTTATGATAAAATGTACAAGATGATTGGAATGCCCTACCCCTAACATGAGACATAGTTCCTACTATACTAAAACTAGTAGGATAGGCAAATGTGTTGGGACACCTCCAAAAACGCACATAGAAATACTCCACTTTAGTTAACATAGAAATACTACTAGATACTTCAAGGTTGAGTATACTACATCCCTAGTAAGTATAGTGCATTAGTATGCAGTATACTACAACCATATCAATATACTACATAAAGCATGTTAACATAGAACACCATTGTGTTATAATTTTGCCTCTAGAAACAATTTAGCACCATATTCTTTATATATCCTTTATCAATTACAATTAACACTTCTTTTATAGATTACAACTCATAAAGTGTAACTTATTATTTATAGCATGTTAAATCCACACATATTACAAAACAATATGTAGAGAATACTAATGCAAAATACTTCTTCTATTCAGCATTTAAATTCAAGTACATTCACTAATTTTTGTTCATCATCTACATTGAAAAAACACTACATTCAGTGCTCCCAACTTTCCACACTTGGTCCCTCCAAAAAAATACTTCTTTGAACCTCATCCTATTGTTTTCATATCATATTATTCTTCACCCTCTTACACTATAAAGATATCTCTTAGAAAAGGTGAGAAGCAAAGAAGTTGTGTAGTTTCTTAGATGGTTTTTCTATGTATAATCAAGTACCAAGTGCATCAAAAGACCAAGATAAAATACCCTTTGCTATAAATAGGGTATATTTTCATTTAGCGTAATATATTTTGGACTAGGTAATGCAGTAGCCACTTTTGAACGTTTGATATGCCATATATTGAAAGACTTTTTAAGATGAAAAATGGAAATGTATGTGGACGACATGCACATTGTGAGAGAAGAGAGAGCATCAGTTAGGAGATCTTAAAGCCATAGTTTACAAGTTTAGAGCATATCATGTTTGCTTCAATCTACAAATATATATATTGTTTGTTAGAAAAGTAATAATGGTGGGGCACATAGTACAAAAATGGGATATCTAGATGCAGAGAAAATAAAGGACATTGTCAATCTACCCAAAGTTAGTAATGTAAAGAAATAACAAACTTTTATGGTCCAAGGTGGATATTATAGAACGTTTGTTCATTATTTTGCAAAAATTAAAAAACAAAGCCTTTGTTCTCCTAAATTGTGAGGAAGAGTATGAGACATCCTTTCAAAAATTGAAGAATTATTTAGTGAAAACACCTATTTTGCAGACATTGCAATGGGATAAATTTTTGCAGGCCCATGTGGATGCTTCAAATTTTGTTTTAGAAAGTGTATTAACCCAACCTTTAGAAGAATGCAAATTGGATTTACTTATAACCTACTTAAGTCAAGAACTTACTCAAGTTGAAAAAAGAATCATAGCACTAACAAAAGAACAGGGTTAGATTTGTTACATACAATGATGAAGTTCAAGCATTACAAATCAGCAAACAAGTTTATTTATTTTTTATAAAAAATCCTAATTCTATCTATTCAATGAGCTTTGTAATACAAGAAGAATAATAAGATGGTTTTGGATATTGCTGGAGTTTGATTTTGAGGTGTTGGTTAGGAAAGGAAGGGCTTGTGTGAGAGCAAACCACCTCTAAACAATACTTTTAGGAGAAGAGCCAAAAAGATTGGATGATGATTTGCAAGATGCTTATTTATTAAATATAGAGATCATACCTTATTAGGCTACATCTAGACTACTTATGTCAACCTTTGGACCACATTAGAGGAAACATACCCCTAAAATTTTGATATTATAGAGTAGAAATTTTGAAATTTCAATTTAATTTTCAAATATATGTATCATTTAAGTAGGAGGATACTTGAATATTATCTTTTGAAGGATGAAAAATCAGAATATCTAAAGAAGGAACATGAAAGTGATAAATGGATTCATGCCTCTAACGCATTAAATTTGTGCAGTTTTCATAGATCAGGTATTCGTTGGCCTAACGAGAAAATTGATGTGTATATAAGTGCATTTTCAAGTGAATGTACATAAAGGCACAATGAATTTGTATATTGTGCAAACAAATCCATCTTAGAGTGAAAAAATTATAAAGTTCTCAAACCAGTATTTGAATTATCAAGAGAAAAAGAATTTTAATGATAATCAAATGCAAAAAATATGTAAAAAATATGTTGCGATCGGTGAGCAAAAAATTTAAGGTAGGAATTTGATGATTATCTAAGGATTTTTGTCCATAAAGATAAATATGTAACTAAAGTTTCTCATTGAAGAGTAGTAGGAGCATACTTTATTCATCTTTTACCTAGGATTCTAAAGGCATTCTATGCATGAGGATTCCAAAAACTGTTGGAGTTAGACGTCTGCAGAAGCACGCAAACAGCACAAGGAAGAAGAAGAAGCTTGGAGCACAACACACAATACTGAATGTATTACTAGAGAATGTATAAAGGTAACTAGTCCATTAGGGCAATAGGCGTATATACAATCCGGGGGAGAAAACCTCCTAAAGAGGGAAAAAAGTGCCCCGGCGGTCCTAGAGTGTTCACACACATCATTACCTAAATATATCAACAAATCCCCCTTGGGAGTGATGGGGTGAACAAGTAGCTAGCACTCATGTATAAGGAAGTGCCAAGCTATGTGGAAATCACTCCACAAAAGGAAGTAAGCCCAAAGCTTTGTGGAAAGCTTCAAACTTCTGCCTAGGCAGAGCCTTCGTGAAAAGGTCTTCAATGTTCTCCTGCATGGGCACATATGCCAAGCTGATATCCCCAACAGATAACCTCTCCCTGACATAATGATAATGCACCTCAATGTGCTTAGTGTGAGCATGGAACACAGGGTTCCTCGCAACTACCAATGCGCTCTGACTATCGGTGAAGATAGTGGTGGCAGAAGACTGACCAACACCCAAATCATCCATAAGGCGTCTGAGCCACACACACTCAACAGTAGCTGTGAAAGCTGCCCTATACTCAGCCTCACAACTAGAAGTGGCCACAGTAGGTTTCTTCTGGCTCAACCAAGATATACATGAGCTACCAAGCATGAAGCAAAAGCCACTAGTGGACACATGAGTGTCATAGAAACTAGCCCAGTCTGAGTCGGAGAAAGCATGCAAATCTGGCGATGGTGATCCCCCCTTGGGATAAAACAACCCAAGTAGCTGAGTACCACTCAAATAGCAAAAGATGCGTTAATCGCCTGCCAATGCTTGACACCTAGGCAATGCATAAGCCTGCTCATCTGTGAGACAACAAACTGAATATATGGTTGAGTAATGCATAAGTAAATCAGGCATCCAACAGCTGCTGATAGAGGATAGCATCAAATGCACCTCCACCATCATGAAGACTCAATCGTAAACCTGTCTCCATAGGAGTGGCAATAGGCTTACAATTTTCAAGGCCAAAATGCTGCAATAATGTGTCAATATATTTCATTTGACACAAAGCCATTCCACCATCAACTTGCATAAACAAAATGCCCAAATAATGATGCAAATGCCCCAAGTCAGACATCTCAAAAGAGGCATGCAAATCAGCCTTAAAATCATCAATATGCTTCTCAATAGGGCCAGTGAGCAGCATGTCGTCAACATAGACAACAATGATCAGAAGCACATCATTAGCACGCTTAACATATAAGGTGCTTTCAGTTGGACTGTTCTCAAAACCATGTGCAATCAGATAGGCATGAATCTTCTCATACCAAGCATGTGGTGCTTGTTTTAAACCATATAATGCCTTCTTTAACCTCCAAACCTGGTTTTCATGCCCTTTCTACACAAAGCCACGGGGCTGAAAAACATAAACTTCTTCATGCAAGTCAGCATTCAGAAATACAGTTTTAATGTCCAACTGATGTACATTCCAACCATGATGGGCTCCAAGTGCACAGATGCTCCGAACAGTAGTCATATGGCATGTAGGTGCAAAGGTCTCCTCAAAAACAATGCCTCTTTCCTGTGCATAACCCTTTGCAACAAGCCTAGCCTTATACCTATCAACTGTTCCATCAGGCTTACGCTTCAGCTTGTAAACCCACTTAGTGCCAATGGCCTTCTTGCTAGGAGGCAAGTCACATAAAGACCAAGTACCGTTCTTCATTATAGCATCATATTCAAATTGCATAGCAGCCATCCAATTTTCTGAATTTTGTGCTTCTTCAAATGAAACAGGCTCATTCTCATCACAGAGACTAGATGCAACTATAGCATAGAAATCTGATGCAAAAGAGGCACTATGAGAGCCTGATCGAGTATGATATGACAGAGGTGCATCTAATTTACTATCACGCAAGGTTTGCACCAGCCATTTTGGCATAGTTTTTGCCTCCGCGATGTCAGCTCTCTCATCAACAAGTGCATCATGTAAATCTGCATCAGAAATGGGATGATCTACATCATCACATGAAACCTGCAAAGGCTAAGAAGTTGCCTCATTAGGACTAGCACTAGATTGTCCCCCTGTAAAAAGAGGCAGCAAAGTATCATACATGTCTTTGGAGCTAACAGATGTCTCCTTATTACATGAAAGCAATGGTTGAATAGCATCTTCCACAAAAACAACATCACGGCTAATCAAAATGCATTTAGTATGTGGATGATACAGATGATAGCCTTTACTTTCAGAACTGTACCCAACAAAAATACATTTTACTGCTTTATCATCCAATTTTCTCTGATGTTGTTCAGGCACTAATGCATATGCAAAACAACCAAAAACACGCAGATGTGCAACAGATGGCTTGTGATCATGCCAAGCCTCATATGGATTGATATTTTGCAGTGCTTTAGTGGGACACCTGTTAAGTACATATGTTGCACACATGACAGCCTCAAGCCAGAAACTATGTGGTAAAGCCTGATTCTTGACCATACACCTTGTTGGAGCAAGTCTATGACAAGCCTAAGTATTGGCTTGAGTCCCACAAAGTCTTAGAAGAAGCTTTAAAAAGAAGACTATGTAAAGTTCACTTGTGAAGTACCTCTTGTAATTTTTTGAAGAGTTTACTTAATGTAAAAGTAAGAGAATCTTAAGTGGTTGAGTCCACATGATCAAAAAGGGAAAGAGGAGCCACAAATTCGTGATTTGTGGTAGGTAGAGAATCAAATCAATCATTGATTGATTGGAGAGTGATTGAGGGAAGTTAGCCTCCCAAACTCAACTATAAATAGATGGCAGTTTTAGTCGTGGTTAGAGAGACCTATGTGAAGACCTCCAAGAGCTGAGCTTTATGCCATATCAAGGTGTGATTACAAGGCACACATATGTATCAGTAAGTCATTGTATTGTACAAGCAATATACTTTCATTTTCATGATTATTTGAGTTCATCTTTCCATGTTCTTGTGAAGTGTACTACTCACTGCCATTACTCTCAGTTTTTCTCAGTCAGCTTGCAGAGATGTTTTCTCTCAGCTTGGTGCATCATTTTCAATGATTTAACTTGGTAAACTTAGCTCTATATGTTACTATATGCTCAAAAATTTTCATGTCATTTGGATGTTGCCATCTTCAGTTATGTTCATTTGAAGTCAACAGGGTCTGTGCATTTTCACTTCTCTGTCAATAACCCGACTTTTTCACTCATCTTGTCAGAGGTGTTTCTCAGTGGTTACTTATCCAAATTCAGTGATTAAAAACTTGTTGGATTCAACTTACTGTCTAGTATAACCATACAAATTTTCATAATCTTTGCATTCCTACATTTTGAGTTATGTTGATTTTTCTGCTCACTGGTCTCAAACTGTAGCAGCCCGTGAAAATCGGGATGATGTCATCAGTTGTTAAAACTCATTCTCAGTGTGTGGTTCATTATTTTTTATCAGATTACTCTTGAAAGTTAGCTCTTTAAGTTACCTAGACTTCCCCAAGAGGAATTAAGCTAATTGCTGCTGTGCTTGGAGAACTATGTAAAACACTGGACAGGTGTATGAACCAAGAATAGCAAGTTTTCACCTCTGAGCTAACTCCAACTTATCTATTTTGAGCTATCTTTTTGAGAGTGATCTTCCAAGCTACATAGGGTGTCTAACACATCCATTGGCAAGCTAAAAGGGCCCACCATATACTCCTGGAGTTCATTTGGCTGCTGTAGATCAAGGATTTTGCAACACCTCTTCATCTTCAAGCACATACCTATCCATCTCTTCACAGTGGTATCAGAGCAAGGTTGGACAACATGGCAGATTAATTCCCTTCATCAATTGACAAATTGGACAGAGGTAACTACTCAGCTTGGTCATTAAGGATGGAAGCTTATCTCCAAGGTAGAAGTTTATATGGTTATGTGGCTAGAGATGAAGTTATGCCAAGTTTCAGGAACAAAAGTCAACCAACACAAGAAGAGCAAGAATGATTGAGCACATGGTGCTCCAAGGATGCACTTGCAAGGTCTTATCTCCTCAACTCTATCTCAGATTTTTTGTTGCCTCACATTAGAAGTTGTAAGACATCTCAGGAAGTGTGGGATGCACTTGAAGCCTTCTTCTCTTCAAGTACCAAAGCTAGGAAGCATCAACTATGGCTGGATTTCACAACTCTCAAGAAGGCTCCCAAACAAAATGTGACTGATTTTGTCACAAAGCTCAAGGACATAGCGGATCAGTTGGGAAGCATTGGAGAGATAATAGATGAAGAGCAAATTGTAAGGCAGGTGATCAATGGCTTGAAGGCAGATGACAAGTGGGAATCATTCACCACAGCTATGGATTTGTACATGGACATGCATGTACCTGATTTCAATACACTCATTGGACAACTACTTACTCAAGAGGCAAAGCTTATCAAAAATGGACAAAGCTCTAAAGGTAATCAATCTTCAGCTTTATACACTGATAAAAGCAAGTCCAAAGATAACAAAGGAAAGGCAAAGAAAGTGGATGATGAAGCAGGTACATATCAAGCTAACTATGCAGGTAGAGGAAGACATGGCAGAGGTAGAGGAAGAGGAGGTAGACAAGGCAGGGGGAGATCCCAAGACTCCAACTCATGTTCTATTTGTGGATTAACTAATCATACAACTGAAAATTGCTTTAGGAATTCCAGGAATCAAAGAGGCAGAGGATACAATAGAGGAAGTTATGGCTACTCAAGAGGAAGGTTCAACAACTACCATGGCAACTACAACAACTACAATCATTTAAACTATCAAGGAGGCTACAAAGGAAGGAGAGACTACAATAACTACACAGAAGACTCAAACAAAGAGGATTCATTATTGATCATGAACATGGCTATGCCAAAAGGTAAATCTGATGAGCATGTTTTCTACATAGATTCAGGTTGTTCAAATCATGTGGCAGGAAATGTGGCACTCCTATCAGATTTAGAAGATCCAAGGAATAAGCATGAGGTACAAACAGGAGATGATACAAAACATCCTGTGGAGAAAATAGGCAATGTCAAAGCACCTGATGGAAATATCAACCTACTCAGTAAGGTACTCTATGTCCCTACCATTACAAAGAATTTGATAAGTGTTGGGCAGATAGTAGAGAAAGGGTTGCAAGTCAGGTTCACAAAAGCAGGAGCATTTGTTGAAGATCCAAGTCAAGGATTCAGAAGAATTGCAAAAGGTGAAAAGACAGGTAGATTGTTCACATTTGAATTACAGGACACTAGAAACATTGCTCTCTTTAATTATGGTAGTCAGACACTCACAGAATTGGAAGTATGGCACAAAAGGTTAGCACATATTGGTTAAAGGTCATTAAAGCAAATTTGCAGGGACCAAAGTGTACTTGGACTCCCTAACTTGTCAAAACAACATATGATTTATAAGTGTAGTGCATGTCAATTTGGAAAGTCTCACAGGTTACCATTCATGAAGAAAGGTTATATGCATGGAGATCTCTTGGAGTTGGTTCATACAGATGTATGGGGACCTAGCAAGGAAGCTTCAATATCTGGATCAAGGTATTATGTTTCCTTTATTGATGATGGCAGCAGATGGACTATCCTATTCTTTATGAAACACAAAGATGAAGTTTTTTCATGTTTCAAAAGATATTTGGCTCTTGTGGAGAATCAAACAGGTAAATCACTAAAAAGGCTAAGGTAAGATGGAGGGGGAGAATAGTTCTCCCATGAGTTTGATTCTTTTCTTCAAGAAAGAGGAATCAAAAGAGAGGTAACTACAAGGTACACTCCTGAGCAAAATGGAGTGGCAGAAAGGAGGAATAGGACAATTGTTGAAGCTGCAAGGTCTATGTTAAATGAAAAGCATTTACCTAACTACTTATGGGCTGAGGCTGTATCTACAGCCACTTACTTGATTAACAGGTTGCCTTCAAAATCCCTTGATGGGATGACTCCATATGAGGCTTGGAATGGAAGAAGACCAAGCTTAGATCATTGTAAAATTTTTGGATGTATTGCTTTTGCTCATGTTCCTTCACAGGTTAGAGGCAAGATGGATCCAAAGGCAGAAAGGTGTGTATTTATTGGATATGACAGCAATCAAAAGGGCTACAGGTTATACAACCCTACCAACAAAGGATTCTTGGTAAGCAGAGATGTAGTTTTTGATGAGAACAATTCATGGTATGAAGATTTATGCAGGAAGGTCAATTTACCATATGATCTTGAAGAAGATTTTCCAAAGCTTGGTAGAGAACAATCAAAGATTGAAGAACAAGACACCTCAGAGGATGATGAAGAATCTCAGATGGAAAAGATCAAAGCATGGAAGTCTAAAGGTAAAGCAAAATTGCAAGAACTTGGACATGAGGCAGAATCATCACATCATGGCCTAAGAAGATCTATGAGGGAAAAGAAAAAACCAGAAAGGTATGGGTTTGACACCTCATTAGTAACTAAACATTCTATCTACATAGCACAGGATATAAACCAAGAGGAGCCATCATCATTTGAAGAGGCCAAAGCAAAATCAGAATGGAAGTATGCAATGAAGGAAGAGATTGAAGCACTTGAGGAAAACAACACTTGGGATTTGGTGCCCAAGACTTCATCCATGAAGGTAATAGGCTCAAGATGGGTCTATAAACTCAAGAAGAATTCTGATGGTTCCATTAACAGGTATAAGGCAAGGCTTGTAGCAAAAGGCTTTGCACAAACTCAGGGAATTGATTATGAGGAGACCTTCTCTCCTGTGGCAAAGATGCCTATTATTAGGCTTTTGCTTAGTATTGCCTCTTCCAAGAATTGGAAGATACTTCAACTAGATGTAAAGAATGCATTTTTGAATGGTTGGATAACAGAAGAGGTATATATGGCACAACCACTTGGTTTTGAGAATCAAGTTTATCCTGATTATGTGTGTAAACTTAACAAAGCATTGTATGGTCTCAAGCAAGCTCCAAGAGCTTGGAATTTCACGCTTGTTTCATTCTTGCAGGACAAAGGCTTTCAACCAAGCAAGGCAGATCCTTCACTCTTTATTAAAAAGAGTAATTCCAAGGTCATCTACCTATGTGTATATGTAGATGATATTATATTGACAGGAAATGATGCAGATGGTATAAAGAAAATCAAAGATCAGATGAGAGAAGAGTTCAAGATAAGTGATTTGGGTTCACTTACCTACTTCCTAGGTTTGGAAGTTGTCTACAAAGATCATGGTTTGTTTCTCACTCAAAGGAAGTACATTAAGGACATGTTGGCAAAATTCAAGATGCAAGATTGTAAGATTGCAGGTACTCCAATGGAGGTCAATCACAAATTGAGCTCACATGAAGGTAAACTCATAGAGGACATCACATCATATCAAAGTCTAGTGGGTAGTCTCAATTATGCCACATTGACAAGAGTAGATATATGTTACAGTGTGAGTGTGCTAAGTCAATTTATGCACACACCAAGGAAACCACATATGGATGCTGCCAAAAGGATTCTCAAGTATCTCAAAGGAACCATAAATGAAGGACTTTGTTATCCTTATGTATCTGATTTAGGTTTGAAGCTATTTTCTGATGCAGATTGGGCTGGCTCCAAGGAAGATAGAAGGAGCACTTCAGGTTATCTTACCTTTGCAGGTTCAAAGCTTATTTCATGGTCATCCAAGAAGCAACCCACAGTTGCTCTCTCTTCTACTGAAGCTGAATATAGAGGTCTTGCCATAGCTACACAAGAAGCTATGTGGATGAAGACATTATTCAAAGATCTTGGATTGGAGTTTGGAACTCCAACTATATTTGGTGACAATATGAGTTCTATTCATTTGGCTGCTAATCTTATTTTTCATGCAAGGACTAAACATATTGAAGTTCATTATCACTATGTACGAGAGAAGGTTCTAAGCAAAGAGATTCAAATATCATGTGTGTCCACTCATCAACAATGTGCAGATATTCTAACCAAAGCATTGGATGGTACAAAGCTTTGCAAATTCAAGGCTATGATAGGTTTGCAGGTAATCTTGGAAGATTGAAGACCTCAAGCATACTTGGCTTGAGGGGGAGCTGTTGGAGCAAGTCTATGACAAGCCTAAGTATTGGCTTGAGTCCCACAAAGTCTTAGAAGAAGCTTTAAAAAGAAGACTATGTAAAGTTCACTTGTGAACTACCTCTTGTAATTTTTTGAAGAGTTTACTTAATGTAAAAGTAAGAGAATCTTAAGTGGTTGAGTCCACATGATCAAAAAGGGAAAGAGGAGCCACGACTTCGTGATTTGTGGTAGGTAGAGAATCAAATCAATCATTGATTGATTGGAGAGTGATTGAGGGAAGTTAGCCTCCCAAACTCAACTATAAATAGATGGTAGTTTTAGTCGTGGTTAGAGAGACCTATGTGAAGACCTCCAAGAGCTGAGCTTTATGCCATATCAAGGTGTGATTACAAGGCACACATATGTATCAGTAAGTCATTGTATTGTACAAGCAATATACTTTCATTTTCATGATTATTTGAGTTCATCTTTCCATGTTCTTGTGAAGTGTACTACTCACTGCCATTACTCTCAGTTTTTCTCAATCAGATTGCAGAGATGTTTTCTCTGAGCTTGGTGCATCATTTTCAGTGATTTGACTTGGTAAAGTTAGCTCTATAAGTCTACTATATGCTCACAAATTTTCATGTCATTTGGATGTTGCCATCTTCAGTTATGTTCATTTGAAGTCAACAGGGTCTGTGCATTTTCACTTCTCTGTCAGGTACCCGACTTTTTCACTCATTCTGTCAGAGGTGTTTCTCAGTGGTTACATATTTAAATTCAGTGATTTAAAGCTTGTTGGATTCATCTTACTGTCTAATATAACCATACAAATTTTCATAATCATTGGATTCCTACATTTTGAGTTATGTTGATTTTTCTGCTCACTGGTCTCAAACTGTAGCAGCCCATGAAAATCGGGATGATGTCATCAGTTGTTAAAACTGATTCTCAGTGTGTGGTTCATTATTTTTGATGAGATTACTCTTGAAAGTTAGCTCTTTAAGTTACCTAGACTTCCCCAAGAGGAATTAAGCTAATTGTTGTTGTGCTTAGAGAACTATGTAAAACACTGGACAGGTGTATGAACCAAGAATAGCAAGTTTTCACCTCTGAGCTAACTCCAACTTATCTGTTTTGAGCTATCTTTTTGAGAGTGATCTTCCAAGTACATAGGGTGTCTAATACATCCATTGGCAAGCTAAAAGGGCCCACCATATACTCTTGGAGTTCATTTGGCTGGTGTAGATCAAGGATTTTGCAACACTTCTTCATCTTCAAGCACATACCTATCCATCTCTTCACACACCTTGCCATCTCCATGAGTGACATGTTCTTTAGTTCAGAAGCTCCATTTTGTTGAGGTGTATATGGCACTGTACACTGGTGTTTTATCCCATGTTAATCCAGCAATGCATTAAAATCGGAAGACATATATTCCCCCCTCCTCCATCAGAACAGAGGGTGCCCATTTTACATGCTGACAGATTTTTAGCCAAAACCAAAAACTGTTTGAAGCACATGAACACTTCGGACTTTGCCTTCAATGGATATACCCATGCATGCCTGGAAAAATCATCGATGAAAGTCATGAAGTAAAGATAATTTCCAAAAGGTGTCTGCATAGGACTAGAGACATCACTATGTACAAGCTGCAATTTCTGAGTATCCCGAACTGAACCATCTTTTGGAAAGGAGGAACACTGCATTTTGCCCAAAATACAGCCTTCACAAACATGTTTTCCTGGTGCCTCAAGTTTGGGCAAAGAGGAGACGATTTCATATTTTTGTAGGCATAGTAAGCTAGCAAAATTCAGATGACCAAAGCGTGCATGCCAAAGCTTGCATCTGACATAGCCTGAGAATCATGTACTACACATGCCAAATCAGTTACATATCTTTCATAGTCTATGAGCTTATACAGCCCATGACATAGAATGCCAGAAACAATAATCACGTTACCATTTGACAGATCATGAATTGTACATCTGTCATCAACAAATTTCACAACCAAGTCAATCTTGGCTAATGCAGAAACTGATAACAAATTTTTCTTGATCCCTAGCACAAACAAAGCATCTGACAAAGTGAAAGAACTACCATCAGCAGTAGTCAAAATGATCTTACCAACTCCCATAACAGGATAAGAGGAGTTGTTGGTGCATGTAACAGTATTCCCTGTAGGGACAGGCTCGAGTGAAGAGAAGAAATTGTGCTGCGAGGTAATGTGTTTGGTCGCCCCACTGTCAAAGTATCAAACATTTGAGTCTACTACAGACATGCATTGATCATGAGAAGATGGATCAAAACTGCAAGCAGTAGTAAACGCCCATTCTTCTTCCTACACCAGATTAGCAGACTTCGTTTTTGGTGTCATGCTTCTGCAACAACCATTCCAGCCTCTTTCTTCTTTGCCTCTTTAGCAGCCACTTGTGGACCGTTCTTTATGATATGATCATTCCCTTTACAGTACTTACAAAACAATTTTTGCTTTTTTGATTTTTTTCTCATCTTTATCTTGGTTCTTCGAATGTGTACCATTTGCAGATTTTTGCTTACTAGTAGAAGAGCTTCATTTTCCTTTGCCCTTCTGACTAGCCAAGAAAGCTTGATCTGCAACATGCATAATGGACTTGTTTTGCCTGGATTGATCTTCCTGCAACAGAACAGATACTAACTCCTCAAATGACAAGGCATTTGGATCGCCTTTCATCATCAACCGAAGAGTAGAAGCAAAACTCTGACATGAATCAGGAAGACCATTCAGAACGGTCTGCACAAGTGAGCTATCTGGTATAACCTCATCAGCAAAAATCAATTGTTCCTTTAAGTCTTTGATCTTTGTTAGAAAACTATCCATAGAATCACCTTCATTCATGTGCTCACTCTCCAACTGTTTTTGGAGGTAAGCAACATGAGCCTCATTCCTAGCTTGGTACAATGTGATAAGTGTATCCCAAGCATCCTTAGTTGTTCGGCAAGAGCGAATGTAAGGAATAATCGCACATTTGACAGACAAAGCTATCAATGCATGTGCCTAAGCATCTATGCCATCCCAACAAATCTGTTATGTAGTAGGTGCAGCAAAAACCGCAGCACAAATAGGAATATGTAGAATATCATCATCTTGGACACCTTCTACATCAGCTTCAGTACCTGCAGTTGTAACAGTTGCAAGTGTGATAGGACATTTTTCAACACCCTGCACAATGTTCCACAATCCTTTTGCAACCAATACATGTCACATCATATAAGCCCAATACAGGTAGTTGGTACCATCCAACTTATCCTCAATAGCCAACATATGAAATACATCATTGCTTTCAGCCAGGGCTAGTGACTAAAATACCTTGATGTAGAAAATTGATTGCATCTCAAAAAGTTGAACGGAACTGCCCAGAGGAGTTCTACTAAACTTGTAGCAGACTTCGAGATGCTTATATTGGTGAACCGAAACAGGTATATACCTTTGGCACAAAAAGACAAAATAGCCTACACAAGCATTATGATAGTGCATTCGGAGGCCAAAACGAGCTCAGATCGCGATTTCGGCACCATAGAACAAAGCTGTTTTGATCTCTGAAACAGCTTGAGTATGCTCACCAAGTTTCGTGCAAATCTGAGACTGCAACCGAAGAGGTGTAGACGACACCCTAGTTTAAGCGGCGACCTGCTCTGATACCAGTTTTTGGAGTTAGACGTCTGCAGAAGCATGCGAACAGCACAAGGAAGAAGAAGAAGCTTGGAGCACAACACACAATATTGAATGTATTACTAGAGAATGTATAAAGATAAGTAGCCCATTAGGGCAATAGTCGTATATACAAGACGGGGGGAAAAAACCTCTTAAAGAGGCAAAAGAGTGCCCCGCCGGTCCTAGAGTGTTCATACACATCACTACCTAAATATATCAACAAAAACTTTGTCAAAAGATGTGGCATTTGTTAGAGAACAAAGTATCCTCTTAGGAAGGATGAAATTCCACTTAGATCAATGATTTCTAGAAGAGCATTTAGCAGATGACACTTAGATTATATTGGACCAATTCACCCACTAGCTAAAATATATCATGTATTATATATCATAGCTGCACCTCAATATTTAACAAAATTGTTAGAAGAAAAAAATACGGCAAGAAATGATGTAACAACAACAAAATTTCTTTATGAAAACATTATAAAAAGATTTGGATGGAGTAACTCACTCTATTAAAAAGTTAATATGTTTGGTGGAAGAATTCATGACCATACATATAATATCAACAATCTCTCATCATCAAGCTAATGGCTTTAGATAAGATTACAAATAGTTTGCTTTGCATTATCTTGATTGAACTAGTAAAGACAAAGATCAATGATTTTGATAAACAATTCCATTATGCTCTTTGGGCATATAGAGTTGTTTATTAAAAATAAATAGGAACAAAAACATTTCACTTGGTTTATGGATTGAATTATATTGTTTCAATTTAATTTTTTATTCCTACCCTCAAATTTGAAAATTAACTTGAATGGAATGTTCATGAACTATCCAACCATATATTTGAATTGGAACAACTAGGAGTATCAAGACTATATGTTGGTACTGCTAATAGGAGAATGCAAAAAGCTTATTTTGATATGCATATAAAAGGTAAGGATTTACAAGATCAATATTTAATACTCGCATACACCATAACATAGCATGAAAGGAAGTAAAATATTAAAAAAACCTCATGGACCTTATGTCCTACATAAGATTTCTCCTTGTAGTGTAGTACAATTGATATCTTTAGATGGAGAAATAATGTGTTATTTCATAACTGGATGCATAGTTACATAGATATTTAGAGTCACTTATTGTAGACATGTGGAAAAGAATACAAGGTGCTAAGATATAGAAGATAAGAAAATCAAAATGAGTTTAGAACCTCAAAATGAGCAATAAGAAATGATAAGTAAGAAAAATGAATAGATGAGAATCAAAGAGCTAATCAAATTTAGAACTTCAACACTAATAGAAAAATTTCAATGTAGAAAGTGGCCATAAGACGTAGTCATAAACGGAATAGATGGAAGAAGTCTTTATTCTTTAGCATCAGATGAGTTGAAGGTACAAATTCTAGGGAAGTCTATGAGAATAGAATGACCTTTTTGAAGGCTTATTATTTGAAAAATGTAGCTTAGAAATAAAAAAATCTACCATTCATTTTGAAGTATAACATTGGATGATCAAACGTTGTGTGTTCCTTTTCAAGGCTTATGCATATAGGACACTTATATAAAAAACAAAAAGATATATACTTTTCAAAATAAAAATAGGAGAATTTTTTACAATTAACACATATCTTTTTAGCATCTCAAGTTTGGCGGTAAATAAAGTCCATTAAAACAATATTCACAATGAAATCAAATAAATAAAATTCTAGTACCAAAAATCAATTACATAATGTACAAAGATTCAAGTGGATGTGGAAAGCAAAATTCAATAAAGAGAATTATTCATATGATTAACATTCATGGAAAGTATGTAAAGAAATGGATTTTTGAAGATGAAGCAAAATTGGATTCCTAAAATTGAAGTGCCATATTAGAAAATTCAAAAGGCAAAATGGATCCCAAAACATATTACAAAAGAGGAAATTAAAGAAGACACAAAATATGGGAAAATGTTGATACAAAGAAGGATATTTCAAATCAAAAGTAAATTCAAAGAGTAAAGTAGGCTTGAAAATTCCCATACATAATTGAAGTAAGAAGTATGATTCATTTTACATAGCGGAAAATACAAGATCATTAGTAAAAGACTCTTCATCGAAAACTACTTGAGTGTATTGATCAAATCCATTCTAAAGCACCACAAAGATAAATACATTTCCAAAATATGCATGAATAGGGCTTCATTACAAAGCTAGGCATTCAATGGGCATAGTTTGTTTAATTGACCATGAACTATCTCTCTTAGAAGGAAGAAGTTAGGAGGGGGAGAGAAGATAAGGATACTATCATCCCCTATATAAACAAACATATTTTTGTCAAAATTAAGAGAAATTAAACATACTCTACTATCAAAAACCATCCTACCAAGCTATGGAGGAATAAACATAAGATATGAAAACATGATGATATAAATAAATAGAGAACTAATAACAAAGAATGCTCTTTGAGGATGAAGATGCCATGAGGACAAAGTGCACAAACTCGACAATGACCTAGAGTGACTCAGCTAAAGGGGAGTGAAGTGAGACCCTCCTTACATCGAGCAGAGGGAAAATCTCCTTCCATCGGGGATTTCGGAGGATGCATGATAATGAATAAAGGTTTGGACAAAATCGTGGAGCATGTGATGGGAGATGTATTACAATGAATATGCAACCATGAAGCATGAATGACCTCCATAATTAGACTTCTTTGCACCTATGCAACCCAAAATGCCTCTTTCTTAGAGTTTTTATAGAGACTTCTAGTGAACTTTTGTACACTTGAGATAGACTAATGGAGTTTTCCAACAGAAAAGAATCCAGACAAAATGTTTGATTATACTAAGAGAGACAATCTCTGAAACATAGGCTATTTGATTGAATACAAGAGGTAGTTACATAGTGCCCATACTTCACTCTAATAAGATTTCCTCCAAGATTAAGCCAAGAATGAACGTCATACTTGATTTGAAATATACTCAACTACATCAAAATGATTTGCTAAGACTTTTCTCATGTATGCATAATATTTTGCAATAAAATAATCATATTTAAGCCTCTCTATTGGATACCTTGGCCTTGGTGATTTCCTTTCTTCTCCTTTGGTTGGGATGAATATTCTTTTCCTTGGATTTTTCATGGTATTCTTTGAGGTTTCTCCCTTTTTAAATGCATAGTTTTCATTTCCATCATCCATCTCCATGCTCATGTGAGACTTATCTTCTTCAAAAAACCTTCTCTTTAACTTTTAGGTTTCCATTCAAATATGCTGAACTTGATGAGCCTTCATCCATATTTGAATCTTGAGGATCACTCAACTCTATGTATTTTTGTGTATCTTCCTCTTCATGGTTTCTCCTAGCTTCAGTTTCACCTTACACGTGCATATGTTCCAAAGGTACATACTGTTGGAGCAAGTCTATGACAAGCCTAAGTATTGGCTTGAGTCCCACGAAGTCATAGAAGAAGCCTTAAAATGAAGACTATGTAAAGTTCACTTGTGAACTACCTCTTGTAACTTTTGAAGACTTTACTTAATGTAAAAGTGAAAGAATCTTAAGTGGTTGAGTCCACTTGATCAAAAAATGAAAGAGGAGCCACGAATTTGTGATTTGTGGTAGGTAGAGAATCAAATCAATCACTAATTGATTGGAGAGTGATTGAGGGAAGTTAGCCTCCCAAGCTCAACTATAAATAGATGGCAGTTTTAGTAGTGGTTAGAAAGACCTATGTGAAGACCTCCAAGAGCTGAGCTTTATGCCATATCAAGGTGTGATTCCAAGGCACACATATGTATCATTAAGTCCATTGTATTGTACAAGCAATATACTTTTCATGATCATTTGAGTTCATATTTCCATGTTCTTGTGAAGTGTACTACTCACTACCATATCTCTCAGTTTTCTTAGTCAGATTGTAGAGATGGTTTCTCTGAGCTTGGTGCATCATTTCAGTGATTTAACTTGGTAAAGTTATCTCTATAAGTCTACTATATTTTCACCAATTTTCATTTCATTTGGGTGTTTCAATCTTCAGTTATGTTCAGTTGAAGTCAATAGTGTCTCTTCATTTTCACTTCTCTGTCAGGTACCCGACTTTTTTACTCATCTTGTCAGAGCTGTTTCTCAGTGTGTACTTACTCAAATTCAATGATTTCAAGCTTGTTGGATTCAACATACTGTCTAGTATACGCATACAAATTCTCATAATCATTGGATTCTTAAATCTGGAGTTGTTCATTTTTCTGCTCACTGGTCTCATTACTATAGCAGCCCGTGAAAATCGGGATGATGTCATCACTTGTTAAACATCTTTCTCAGTGTGTGGTTCATTATTTTTGTTGAGATTACTCTTGAAAGTTAGCTCTTCAAGTTAACTAGACTTCCCCAAGAGGAATTAAGCTAATTGCTGTTGTGCTAGAGAATTATGCAAAACACTGGATAGGTGTATGAACCAAAATAGCAAGTTCTTCACCTCTGAGCTAACTCCAACTTATCTGTTTTGATCTATCTTTTTGAGAGTGATCTTCCAAGGTACATAAAAGGGCCCACCATATACTCTTGGAGTTCATTTGGTTAGTGTAGATCAAGGATTTTGCAACACCTCTTCATCTTCAAGCACATACCTATCCATCTCTTCACAGTGGTATCAGAGCAAGGTTGGACAACATGGCAAATGGATTTCCTTCATCAATTGACAAATTGGACAGAGGTAACTACTCAGCTTGGTCATTAAGAATGGAAGCTTATCTCCAAGGTAGAAATTTATATGGTTATGTGGTTGGAGATGAAGTTATGCCAAGTTTCAGGAACAAAAGTCAACCAACACAAGAAGAGCAAGAAAGATTGAGCACATGGTGCTCCAAGGATGCACATGCAAGGTCTATCTCCTCAACTCTATCTCAGATTTTTTGTTGCCTCACATTAGAAGTTGTAAGACATCTCAAGAAGTGTGGGATGCACTTGAAGCTTTCTTCTCTCCAAGTACTAAAGCTAGGAAGCATCAACTATGGCTGGATTTCACAACTCTCAAGAAGGCTCCCAAACAAAATGTGACTAATTTTGTCACAAAGCTCAAGGACATAGCAGATCAGTTGGGAAGCATTGGAGAGGTAATAGATGAAGACCAAATTGTAAGGCAGGTCATCAATGGCTTGAAGGCAGATGACAAGTGGGAAGCATTCACCACAGCTATGGATTTGTACATGGACATGCATGTACCTGATTTCAATACACTCATTGGACAACTACTTACTCAAGAGGCAAAGCTTATCAAAAATGGACAAAGCTCTAAAGATAATCAATCTTAAGCTTTATACACTGATAAAAGCAAGTCCAAAGATAACAAAGGAAAGGCAAAGAAAGTGGATGATGAAGGAGGTACATATCAAGCTAACTATGCAGGTAGAGGAAGACATGGCAGAGGTAGAGGAAGACGAGGTAGACAAGGCAAGGGGAGATCCCAAGACTCCAATTCATGTTCTATTTGTGGACTAACTAATCATACAACTGAAAATTGCTTTAGGAATTCCAGGAATCAAAGAGGCAGAGGATACAATAGAGGAAGTTATGGCTACTCAAGAGGAAGGTTCAACAATTATCATGGCAACTACAACAACTACAATCATTCAAGTATCAAGGAGGCTACAAAGGAAGGAGATACTTCAATAACTACACAGAAGACTCAAACAAAGAGGATTCATTATTGATCATGAACATGGCTATGCCACAAGGTAAATCTGATGAGCATGTTTTCTACATAGATTCAGGTTGTTCAAATCATGTGGCAGGAAATGTGGCACTCCTATCAGATTTAGAAGATCCAAGGAATAAGCATGAGGTACAAACAAGAGATGACACAAAACATCCTGTGGAGAAAATAGGCAAAGTCAAAGCACCTGATGGAAACATCAACCTACTCAGTAAGGTACTCTATGTCCCTACCATTACAAAGAATTTGATAAGTGTTGGGCAGATAGTAGAGAAAGGGTTGCAAGTCAGGTTCACAAAAGCAAGAGCATTTGTTGAAGATCCAAGTCAAGGATTCAGAAGAATTGCAAAAGGTGAAAAGGCAAGTAGATTGTTCACATTTGAATTACAAGACACTAGAAATATTGCTATCTTTAATTATGGTAGTCAGACACTCACAGAATTGGAAGTATGGCACAAAAGGTTAGCACATATTGGTGAAAGGTCATTAACGCAAATTTTCAGGGACCAAAGTGTACTTGGACTCCCTAATTTGTCAAAACAACATATGATTTATAAGTGTAGTGCATGTCAATTTGGAAAGTCTCACAAGTTACCATTCATGAAGAAAGGTTATATGCATGGAGATCTCTTGGAGTTGGTTCATACAGATGTATGAGGACCTAGCAAGGAAGCTTCAATATCTGGATCAAGGTATTATGTCTCCTTTATTGATGATTGCAGCAGATGGACTATCCTATTCTTTATGAAACACAAAGATGAAGTTTTTTCATGTTTCAAAAGATACTTGGCTCTTGTGGAGAATCAAATAGGTAAATCAGTAAAAAGGCTAAGGTCAGATGGAGGGGGAGAATACTTCTCCCATGAGTTTGATTCTTTTCTTCAAGAAAGAGGAATCAAAAGAGAGGTAACTACAAGGTACACTCCTGAGCAAAATGGAGTGGCAGAAAGGAGGAATAGGACAATTGTTGAAGCTGCAAGGTCCATGTTAAATGAAAAGCATTTACCTAATTATCTATGGGTTGAGGCTGTATCTACAGCCACTTACTTGATTAACAGGTTGCCTTCAAAATCCCTTGATGGGATGACTCCATATGAGGCTTGGAATGGAAGAAGACCAAGCTTAGATCATTGTAAAATTTTTGGATGTATTGCTTTTGCTCATGTTCCTTCACAGGTTAGAGGCAAGATGGATCCAAAGGCAGAAAGGTGTGTATTTATTGGGTATGGCAACAATCAAAAGGGCTACAGGTTATACAACCCTACCAACAAAGGATTCTTGGTAAGCAGAGATGTAGTTTTTTATGAAAACAATTCATGGTATGAAGATTCATGCATGAAGGTCAATTTACCATATGATCTTGAAGAAGATTTTCCAAAGCTTGGTAGAGAACAACCAAAGATTGAAGAACAAGACACCTCAGAGGATGATGAAGAATCTCAGATGGAAAAGATCAAAGCATGGAAGTCTAAAGGTAAAGCAAAATTGCAGGAACTTGGACATGAGGCAGAATCATCACATCATGGCCTAAGAAGATCTATGAGGGAAAAGAAAAAACCAGAAAGGTATGGGTTTGACACCTCATTAGTAACTAAACATTCTATCTACATAGCACAGGACATAAACCAAGAGGAGCCATCATCCTTTGAAGAGGCCAAAGCAAAATCAGAATGGAAGCATGCAATGAAGGAAGAGATTGAAGCACTTGAGGAAAACAACACTTGGGATTTGGTGCCCAAGACTTCATCCATGAAGGTAATAGGCTCAAGATGGGTCTATAAACTCAAGAAGAATTTTGATGGTTCCATTAACAGGTATAAGGCAAGGCTTTTAGAAAAAGGCTTTGCACAAACTCAGGGAATTGATTATGAGGAGACCTTCTCTCCTGTGGCAAAGATGCCTACTATTAGGGTTTTGCTTAGTATTGCCTCTTCCAAGAATTGGAAGATACTTCAACTAGATGTAAAGAATGCATTCTTGAATGGTTGGATAACAGAAGAGGTATATATGGCACAACCACCTGGTTTTGAGAATCAAGTTTATCCTGATTATGTGTGTAAAATTAACAAAGCATTGTATGGTCTCAAGCAAGCTCCAAGAGCTTGGAATTTCAGACTTGTTTCATTCTTGCAGGACAAAGGCTTTCAACCAGGCAAGGCAGATCCTTCACTCTTTATTAAAAAGAGTAATTCTGAGATCATCTACCTATGTGTATATGTAGATGATATTATATTGACAGGAAATGATGCAGATGGTATGAAGAAGATCAAAGATCAAATGAGAGAAGAGTTCAAGATAAGTGATTTGGGTTCACTTACCTACTTCCTAGGTTTGGAATTTGTCTACAAAGATCATGGTTTGTTTCTCACTCAAAGGAAGTACATTAAGGACATGTTGGCAAAATTCAAGATGCAAAATTGTAAGATTGCAGGTACTCCAATGGAGGTCAATCACAAATTGAGCTCACATGAAGGTGAACTCATAGAGGACATCAAATCATATCAAAGTCTAGTGGGTAGTCTCAACTATGCCACATTGACAAGAGTAGATATATGTTATAGTGTGAGTGTGCTAAGTCAATTTATGCACACACTAAGGAAACCACACATGGATGCTGCCAAAAGGATTCTCAAGTATCTCAAAGGAACAATAAATGAAGGACTTTATTATCCTTATGTATCTGATTTATGTTTGAAGCTATTTTTTGATGCAGATTGGGCTGGCTCCAAAGAAGATAGAAGGAGCACTTCAGGTTATCTTACCTTTGCAGGTTCAAAGATTATTTCATGGTCATCCAAGAAGCAACTCACAGTTGCTCTCTCTTCTACTGAAGTTGAATATAGAGGTCTTGCCATAGCTACACAAGAAGCTATGTGGATGAAGACATTATTCAAAGATCTTGGATTGGAGTTTGGAACTCCAACTATTTATGGTGACAATATGAGTTCTATTCATTTGGCGGCTAATCCTAGTTTTCATTCAAGGACTAAACATATTGAAGTTCATTATCACTATGTAAGAGAGAAGGTTCTAAGCAAAGAGATTCAAATATGTATGTGTCCACTCATCAACAATGTGCAGATATTCTAAGCAAAGCATTGGATGGTACAAAGCTCTGCAAGTTCAAAGCCATGATTGGTTTACAGGTAATCTTGGAAGATTGAAGACCTCAAGCATACTTGGCTTGAGGGGGAGCTGTTGGAGCAAGTCTATGACAAGCCTAAGTATTGGCTTGAGTCCCACAAAGTCATAGAAGAAGCCTTAAAATGAAGACTATGTAAAGTTCACTTGTGAACTACCTCTTGTAACGTTTGAAGACTTTACTTAAAGTAAAAGTGAAAGAATCTTAAGTGGTTGAGTCCACTTGGTCAAAAAGGGAAAGAGGAGCCAAGAATTTGTGATTTGTGGTAGGTAGAGAATCAAATCAATCACTAATTGATTGGAGAGTGATTGAGGGAAGTTAGCCTCCCAAGCTCAACTATAAATAGATGGCAGTTTTAGTCGTGGTTAGAGAGACCTATGTGAAGACCTCCAAGAGTTGAGCTTTATGCCATATCAAGGTGTGATTCCAAGGCACACATATGTATCAGTAAGTCCATTGTATTGTACAAGCAATATACTTTCATTTTCATGATCATTTGAGTTCATATTTCCATGTTCTTGTGAAGTGTACTACTCACTTCCATATCTCTCAGTTTACTAAGTCAGATTGCAAAGATGGTTTCTCTGAGCATGGTGCATAATTTTCAGTGATTTAACTTGATAAAGTTAGCTCTATAAGTCTAATATATTCTCACCAATTTTCATTTCATTTGGGTGTTTCAATCTTCAGTTATGTTCAGTTGAAGTCAACAGTGTCTGTTCATTTTCACTTCTCTGTCAGGTACCCGACTTTTTTACTCATCTTGTCAAAGCTGTTTCTCAGTGTGTACTTACCCAAATTCAATGATTTAAAGCTTGTTGGATTCAGCATACTGTCTAGTATAAGCTACATATTTTTATAATCATTGGATTCTTAAATCTGGAGTTATGTTCATTTTTTTGCTCACTAGTCTCATTACTGTAGCAGCCCGTGAAAATTGGGATGATGTCATCACTTGTTAAACATCTTTCTCAGTGTGTGGTTCATTATTTTTTATGAGATTACTCTTGAAAGTTAGCTCTTTAATTTAACTAGACTTACCCAAGAGGAATTAAGCTAACTACTGTTGTGCTCAAAGAATTATGCAAAACACTGGATAGGTGTATGAATCAAAATAGCAAGTTCTTCACCTCTGAGCTAACTCCAACTTATCTGTTTTGATCTATCTTTTTGAGAGTGATCTTCCAAGGTACATAGGGTGTCTAATACATCCATTGGCAAGCTAAAAGGGCCCACCATATACTTCTGGAGTTCATTTGGCTGGTGTAGATCAAGGATTTTGCAACACCTCTTCATCTTCAAGCACATACCTATCCATCTCTTCACACATACCATGCTAATTCTTCATCAAACTTCAAATACTTTGCAATCTTGAAATATTTAGTCTTTGGATTTTGGCACCTTCATAAGGTGTAGATGAGTGTATACATGATGTTGAAGATCTATTCATGATGTAAAATCAGTAGTGGCTACATTAGACCAATACCCATTAGTCATATTCATCTCTTTCATCATTGCTCTAGCACATTTTGTGATATATCTGTTTTTTCGTTTTACAAAATCACTTTTTTGGGGTGTATACATGCATGTAAATTGCCATTTGATGCCATTGCTCTATAAAAGGTTAGAAAGTTCATGGGACGAAATACCCTCCCTCTCCATGGAATCTAAGACATTTGATATACCTTTCAGCTTCTCTTTCAAGTAGTGTTTTGAATCTCTTGAAGAAATAAAACACATCTGACTTATGCTTCATGCAATATAACTTTTATGATATTCAAATTATCATAAAGGTTTTTAGATGCTTCAACCCAAACACAAAGGACTTGAGGTCATCAAGGGATGTAGCCTTTGATGAGCTACTCTCTTGGTATAAGAAATATGATTGTATGTAGGATATGAAGAATAAAGGTGTGGAGATGATGAAGGATAAATCAACATGGAGCTAAGCCACCCAAGGATTTCCATCAATGAAGATGGTTTAGACATGAACTTGCCATGGAGGGGAAGATCGTTGTCAAGTTATCAACCACATTTAATAAAAAAAAGGAAAAGAAATATTGGTAGATTTGGATGAAGATGCTAATGAATATGAAGAGGATGAAGGACACATGATGGAGGGAGACGCCACATCAAAAAAAAAGAGATCAAGTCTCCAAGGCAAAGAAGGATTATTCCTCCAAAAGGTGAAAAAAGGAACTCTTCTAAGGTTAAGTATCTAACTAAAATACTTACAATTCTTACATGGCAAATAATTATGCATATATGAACAAATTAGTTTAAGATCATGAGTCCAACTCTTATGAAGATGCAAGCAAGTACACCGGATGGAAAGATGCAATCCAAGAAGAAGTTGACACACTTGAGGAGAATCAAACATGGATTATAGTGCCCAAGAAGAAGTAAATGAAGGAAATAGGTAACGATTGCATGTATAAAATAAAAGGAAGCCACATGCATCTATTTCTAAGTTCAAAGCAACGTTGGTGGACATGGGTTTTGCACAAACCTATGGAATGGACTTTGAAGATACATTCAACCTCATGGAAAAGGTGAGAACCATTATGACACCCAATGTAATGGTTGAAAGCAAGGATGGAAGTTCTTACAATTATCTATCAAGAATGCTTTTCTCAATGGAGACTTGGAGGAAGAGGTATACATAGAACACTTTTAAAATGTTTCGCCATCATGTCTATAGATTGAAGAAGCTAGTTAATGGATTAAAGCAAACTCCAAGGTCTTAGAATGAGAGATTAATGAAGTATTTGATCAATTGTGGTTATAATAAAGCAAGGCAAATCCACCTCTCTTTATCAAACAAAGAGGAGAACTTATAGTCTACATATGTATGTAGATGATCTTATCATTACAAGTAATGACACAAAAGGTACTAAAGATATCAAGGCAAAGCTTGGAAAGAAATTTGGGATCTATGATCTTGAAGATCTTAGGTATTATCTTGGAATTGAAGTTGTTTACAAAGAAGAAGGTATTATGCTCATGCAAAGGAAGTAAATCTTATACCTACTTGAGGGGTTCGAGATGCTACATTGCAAGCCCATTTCAAATACCATGGAAGTTAATGTAAATTTAAGCTCTACTAATGGAGAGATGTAACTTTGTATCAATAGAGTATTGTCTGCTCTTTCAATTATGCGAAAATACCTATTCCCCACATAGCTTATGGAGTTGGAAAGTAAGCACAGAATCACTTACACTAGTGACAATTGCACATAATGCATCAGCATTCCACCTCTTCCAAGCTCGTAGAAGATCTAGATCTAGCTGAATCATCAATCTTGAATTTACTGGATCTTCAATTGGTATAGGCTATGGATCCAATCCCATCGGTCCCACGATAGTGTCAAGTAATTCATAAGGGTCCAAAATTGCAGAAATTTTGAACTTCCAGAGTGTATAGTTGGTTCCATCCAACTTCCCTTCATTGAATGCAAGTGGACAAATCAGAATAGCTGCAGCATAAACATTAGCTCGAGCACCAAGACCAGTGTTTGAGGATGAAGCCATCATGTACTCACTCTAATGATCTAATGATATTCTAGTCTGCTAGTAGGCTGAAATAGTGATACTTCTCAAGCTATTGGAACCTTACGGCTTTGATACCATGTAAGACAATAGTTATGCAATATAACACAAGAGGAGTAACAGATAAGATAACAGAAATAGGAGAATCTCAACAATTTTCTACTAACAGATGATGGCATTGTCCACCCGTGCGCTCTCAAGGTAGAGCTTAAATGGTGATCTAGACAACTCTAGATAGGGAGATACATGGTAGAGGTATGCTAGCTTGATTCAATGTCTCAGGTTGCAGAATTCATGTATATATAGGATAATGGGTAGCCTTCCACGAACGGCTATACATGGGTAGTAGAGCGTGGCGGCCACCACCCATGTAGTTGACATACACGGCTTAGGTCAGTTAAACGAACCTAACAAATATAAATGATTTTTGACTTGGAGAGGGAATATTCCATGAAATATTCCCTTTATCATCATGCCAAGATGCTACCCTCGGACCCCCACCAGGGGGCCTGCTGGCCCCTTGGAATGCCCCTAGCTAGGGGGCCCTCTGGTCCCCTTGGACCCCCCAGCCGGGGCTGCTCACGGCTGCCCCAAACCCCACAATTGGGGACCCTGGTAACTCCCTTTCCTTTCAATACCTTACATGGTCCAATATGACCATCCAACATGCAAGTTGGGATTCCCATCAATTGGGTAATGCAAGCTTGGCTTCTCCTCATAATGGGGGCCTTACAAAATGTGCATATAGTCATGAGGGGTAGACATTGATCATATACTAACAAGCTTTGGATGCAGTGAAAATTTCAAAGTTCAAGCAATGCATCAATATCTTGGATGAATACAAAAATTTAAAGCTTAAGGGGGAATATTAAAAGTCAAACTTCATTGAACTTTGTAGGAAATCAATCATAGACATGTGTAATAATCTACGGAAGGCCGAAATCACAATATTCCATCAAAAATATTGAACCAAACGCTCCCCAAATCATTCCAACTAAGTCCTCCAATTAATGAGGTAGATTTTTTGCGAGTGGTGGTTTCTAGATCTAGGGTCCATTTTTCCCTCTATAAAAGTAGCTTTATATCACACATTTTCTAGTGACTCAATGGGTCCTTTGTGATTTCTAGTTATTCTTTAGTGTGGTGGACTTGAGAAAGCAAGGTCTTGGCTTAAGCAATCCCCTATTGCTTCAATCGTAAGTTTGGGTTATCATACCTCACTACCTATGTATGCAATGACTAGTTTATTTATCTCTGAGTTGTATTCAATTTTACTTCTATTGCAAGAACTCATTTGTTGATTTCTTGCTCTTGAAATGCTCGTAACATATTCCTCTAAAGTTGTTTTAAGTCTCGAGATCCATCTCTATATATTGTATAGTTCTTTGATTGAAGATGTGTGCACATAGTCTGCAATTTGTTAATAGTTTTGGAAGCTTGTTTTGTAGAAATTATTTCTCATTCTAGGATTAATCAATTGGAATGTTGTTTAACAAATTTGGTAGAATTACTAGAGTAACTTTAATGGCCAAAAAGGAACTGGGACATGTTGAAGCTCAAGGTCAAGGACAAAGCATGGAAGCGCATCAAGGAAGTGGACACACAAGAAGAAGGAGCAAGTAGGGAGCTCCAAGAATCACATGTCAAATTTTCAACAGAAATCCCTATAAAAATAGTGATTTTCATCACTAAAAACCATTGTAAATACCATTTTCCATTTTTGCAACTCCATTTTGTTCAAGCCGAGGAGTCCTTGAGCTTGAGGAGTATTAGAATTATCTTCCTACCAATTTTCATAATTTTTAGACTCTGTTTGAGCCCCCAAATAAGCCCTGGAACCTATTTTTGACAAGGAGGACACAAGGTACTCATATTTGCAAAAAATTTTGAATTTGGACTCTAAAAAATCCAAGTATCGTGTTCTCCCGTGGTTGAAGTATTGTGATACCTGGATATCATGAAACTCCTATGGTCGAGTATCGCGATACTTGCAGTGGTCACATATCATGTATCGCCGAGAAACATTCACGATACTAGACAGATATTGTGTATCGTATATCGTGAACTTCTGATCGCGATACCTATCGTGTATCGTGTATCGTGGAGTTAACTTTCGCGATACCTGGTAGATATCGAGTATCGTCAAAAATTTCTCGCGATATTGGTCACATATCGAGTATCGTAGAGACCTGAAAACGATACTTGAGGAATATCGAATATCGTGGGAATTCCAAGTATCGTGTATCGTGATTTTTTTCGCGATACCCAACCAATATCGTGTATCGTCACCTACAGTGTCAAGTATCGTGAGTCTAACTCTCGCCTGTTATCGAGTATCGTGTATCGTGGGATTCCTCTTGGCGATACCTGTAAATCCCGATCAACCCTTTGGACTTGAACACCCAGTGGTCAAGTTTGAAGAGGGTGCATACATTGATAAGGAAGGAACCATGTATGTGGTTACCAGCCTACCAGACAAGACAAACGAGTTTGGAAACATCATTCCTGAGAACGAGATAGGAGACCTAGAGCAAGGAGACCTAGGACGAGAACCCAAGACCCCTCGAGGTAAGTCAGTTTTAGTGATCACTCCAGAATGGATTTCCCAAGACAACAAATAGAGTTATTCTTGAATAGAGAAACGGAGGAAGCCTTTCGGAGATTCAAGCCAGATCAATCGAGCCCTATAGTCACCATCTATGAGTTCAAGGATCCAGACATACCAGGCAAAGTTGTCTATCTAGATCACGCATCCGAGAAAATGTTCTTGGTGACAGAGCAGGATAGGCATGCATACACTTGGCAGGGTGAAGCAATTTTCCCTCCATCAAGATCTAATGTTTCCCAAGGCCTCCAAGAAGCAGGATCATCCAAGGCTCATGAAACCTAGAGGGAAAGAACCAGAGAGAGACCTGAGGTAAGCTTTGCACACACAGTGGGTAGAGACCGATCAAGAATTGAAAATGAATGAACTGAAAGAGAGAGACATCGCGTACATAGGCATCAAAGAGACGAACATGATTTCCCATTGCCTAGACCACGAGAGCACTCAAGAAACCTTAGACCCTCTCAAGTGGTTAAGACAATGAAGAACTATTTTGATGGGTCAAGAGATCCTTATGATCATGTGGCCGAGTTCAAACAAGTGTTAAGGGCTGAACAGGTTGAGGACTTGTTCACACAGTTTGAGGCATTTGGTTTGACTCTTAAGGGTACTGCCTTAGCTTGGTTTCAGCAATGAATAGTCGCAATTATCGAGTGATAGGTCAACTGCTAGAAGAATTCATTGTAGAATTTTCCAAGAGTGGTATCAGGCATAACACATCATCCTTGATCCACAGATTTAAGCAAACGTCCCAAGAAACAGTGCGACTTGCAGGAAGAAGGTTTAGACAGTACTTGGAAAGATGCCCTGTACCGAAATTGCCCACACCAGCCAAACAAGTGGCCTTGTTTTTAGATGGCTTACTGAGCACAAAGTTAAGGTCATATGTGTACTTGAAAGAGCCTAGATCCATAGAAGAGTGTGTGCGGATGTGTATAGACATAGAAGACAACTTGGGTGAGGAGCTAGAATTGTCCAAACTCTATAAGGACTCCGACAGTTCTACTAGTCATACCTCTAGAGCCTCCAATGAGATAGATGAGATAGCGGAGCAGGTTGCCAAGAGGCTAGGAGTTCAAAATAGACAAATGCCAAGGGTCACCTCATTGAAATGATGTTACAATTGTGGAGGAGACCACATGGCTAATGTTTGCCCAATGATGGCTCAGCCCCAAGGAAACCCTAATGCTCTATATTGCACTATTGAGAGAAAATACACGAACCATACGGCTCAAGATTGTCCCTATAACAGGCACGCTGTTAGACAAAATTATCAGCAACCTTACCAGTAGGGTAGGTATCAGAACCAGTACCAACAGCCATATTATAGGCCACAACAACAATATCAACCTCAATACCAGCAGCAATATCAGACACCAAACAGGCCACAACCAGTCCTAGGAAACCAACCACCAGCTCCTGCCAATGTGATCCCAATTAAATATACAATGGCGAAGGAGAACCATAATAGAGCATTGGTGCCACTAACCCCGTTGGTCTTAGAAAATGACCCTCATGCTCATAGTTTAGACTACTTCCATGAAGATAGTTCACAAGCTTATTACATAGAGTCACCTGAGCAAAGTGAGACTTCTTCGTATCAATATGAGGCACCACCTATGGAACAAAATTGGGAGCCAGAATACTCCAATGTCATGTACATGAATCCAAATCCTAGGCCCCAAGTGAGACAAGTAAGACCACAAGCCCCTAGAGGACCATGCTTTAGATGTCAGGGCGACCACTTCATTCGTGAATCTCCCCATCAACCAGCGCTTGCACAAGGACAAAACATCACAATACAAGGCTTTTGTCCTGAGTGCGGTAAGGAACATCTCCCAAGAGAATGTCCTAGAAACCCCTCTAGTGCACCCAAGGTTACACCCATCAATGTGGTAGGCTTAGTGACTGATTCAAGTTCAAGTAGCAGTAATGTGGCTCCTGTACAGGCAGTTACTAGGGCACAGGCTACACAACAAGCGAAACCATCTGAGCAATCGGAGTCAAGTGAGTCAGGAGAGCCTAGTAAGAGGAATCCAAGAACATGGAAGGACACCAGGGAGAGAACTAATCGCAAGTGGAACAAAAAGCTATCCGAGCTAGAAGAAAGCCTAAGTGATACCAAAACAAAAATAGAAGAAATTGCATCTCAAAGCCCCTCTCATGCCGAACCTCCATCCACACCACCTCATTCCACCCCACCACCCAATGTAAATAGACCGCAACCAGGGTCTGTTCTTGCAAATCCAACCCTAGAAGGCTTGGACATGATGTTCAAGGCCTATCAGGCTCGTCTTCAAGAAGCGCCAACAGCTGCGAACCTGGACAAGAGTTACCCTAGAGCAGACTTAGAGATTGAACGAACAAAAATGTGCATGAAAATGGTAGAAGTAGCTCAAGCTATGCTTGAGACTAGTCAAAAGTTCAATCGGACAAACTCTGTTAAGCCAGATTTGCATTTCCAGGTCTTACTAGAAAGATTAGAGCAGTTGGTAAACAAGCCGCAGGTTTCTTTACCTCCACAGGCTCAACCGGTTGTTGAGAGAGGAAGCTCACCACCAAGGGAAGCTTATGTTCCTGATTTCGTAGATGATGGAACACCTCTTTCAATGCAACGGTACTCTCAAGAGTTCTTGCGGGAAATACAAGAAGAGAAATGGGCCAAGGAGAAGGATAATTCCCCTCCTATTCCTGAGATTGATGATCTGCATGATCAATTTCCCCAAGACATTCCGTCTATCTATGGAGATCAAACAGAGCAACAAGAGGATGAGAGATTAGATTTTGAATCTAATTCTTTACAAGAGTTGCCTCACTTCATAGGCCCATGGGAATCTGAATCTCTTCATATCAGAGATCCCACAATAATGGTAAGAAATGAAGACTCAGTGGTTCCAAGAAACACTCATGTCGTGAAGAACACTAAGGTTCAGTGTCATCTCACTGTGGAAGAGTTGCTCAAAGCAAAACCTGAGCTATGGAATCATGTGAAGGATCAGGTTCCAAAACTTGATTCCAATATGCCAAAAGCAGGCTCTAAGCAAAAAATTCGAGAGATACCTCTTGATAAAATAGGAGACATGAGTGAAGGTGAAGAAGGTAATACTTATCTTCCGATCACCTATCAAGGTTACACAACCAAAGCAATTGTAGATTCAGGTGCTGGTGTTGCTATTGCGACCACTTCCTTGTGGAAGCGATGGGGAAACCCACATTGAGACCAACTAGAATGAAGCTGCAAATGGCAGATGGTCATTTTGAAAGACCTCTAGGATTGCTCAAAGGGATAACTCTAACCACTTGTAGTGTAGAGTTTGAACATACATTTGCTATATGTGACTTTGAGAAAAATAATGTCTACGAGATGATCCTAGGAAGACCCTTCCTATGACAATTGCAAATAGTACAGGATTGGGGAACCAACTCCTTGTACTTACAACACTTAGGGGTCACAACCAAGGTCAATTTGAAGGATTACACCTTCAGAGATGTACCACCCCTACAGTGGAATCCTATCCACAAAGCAAAAGAAGATTCTGTTTCTCTACATTTTGGAAATTCGCCTGATCCATCCTGGCTGCATGAAGATACTCACTTATGGATGTGCAAGGTCGTAGAGGAAGAGGAAAAGCGCCTAAAAGCAAGAGAAGAAGGAAATCCCCCAGGAGATAGACCAATCAAAGACCCAGCCTATACATTGATGATATTTCCAGATGAGGAATTTGAGCCTCATGGCTGGGCTGAAATCTTAGCTACCATGGACATCGCAGTCAATGAAGAACAATGGACACCTCATTGTGATGAGGAGGGTTACGATATTTCAGTGTTCATGTGTCAACCCTTGTTGGAAGAGTGTGACCCTAGTGATGTCATAGAAGAAGAAGAAGAGAATGACGATGATCTAGAGTCCATTGTGATGGATAGCTGCTTTGTCTCAGAAGAGCACTATCTAGAAGATGTAGGAGTATTGACTCAAAAAGAAGAAGAACCTCTCACGAGCATTAAAACGGTAAATTCAAAGGATTGAAGTGAAGGAGGTAAAAGGAAAAAGAAAAGAAAAGCGGTGAAACAAGAAGAGGAGGAATCATTGTTTGAGGTACCAGAAAATTTCAAGAAATATGAAGTTGAGGATAGGAAAATTTTGGTACGAATGCCTAAGAGAGACGCCATTATAGGAGAAGCATATGATAATAAAGAAAAGACCAAAAAAGTTGTAGTAACCATTGAAGAGAATGAAGAATGATGTACATACATAGGAGACGACCTAAGTGCAAAAGAAGAAGCAGAGCTTGTAGCTCTATTAAGGGAATATAGGGACGTGTTTGCATGGCACTATAGATATTTGAAGGGAGTAGATCCACGAATTTGCTCCCATACGATCCCCATGACTGCAGATGCCAAACCCACCAACAAAAGCCCTACACATATAATGACACATATGCAGCTAAAATAAAAGAAGAGATCAACAGGCTGATTGAAGCTGGATTTAACTATGAAATTGAGCATACTAAATGGGTGTCCCCCATTGTAGTGGTGCCCAAGAAGAATGGAAAATTACGAGTGTGTATTAACCTCAAAAAAGTTAATGCTGCTACGATCAGAGATAGCTATCCGCTCCCAATCACTGAACATGTATTGGAGCGTGTTGCAGGCAAGGAAGTTTATAGCTTTCTTGATGGATTTTCAGGCTACAACCAAGTAGCCATTGCCCTCGAAGATCAACACAAAACAGCTTTTGCCACGGAATGGGGAGTCTTTGCATTTCGTGTGATGCCATTTGGTCTCACCAATGCACCTGCAACATTCCAAAGGCTCATGTGTCATGTCTTCAAAGAGTTCTTGCGGAAGAACTTAGAAGTATATGTGGATGATTTATGTGCTCATTCCCAAGTAAGAAGATACCACATCCCTGAGCTCAGACAAATCTTCAACAAGTGTAGAGAATATCAAGTGTGTCTAAACCCAGAGAAGTGTGTGTTCATGGTACGACAAGGTAAGATCTTAGGTCATATTGTTTCTAAAAATGGGATATCTACAGATGAGGATAAAGTAAGAGCCATAGCAGAGTTGCCAAGACCAAGGAATATTAAAGAGGTACAAGCCTTTATGGGCCATTGTGGATATTACCGTAGGTTCATCCACATGTATGCAATCATAGCTAAACCTCTTTATGGGTTATTGAAAAATTTTGAGTGGAACGATGAATGCGAAAAGTCCTTCAATGAGCTAAAAAGACGTTTGTGCTGAGCACCAATACTGACCACTCCTAATTGGAGTAAACCATTCCATGTCCATGTGGATGCATCCAATCATGCTATAGGATGTGTGCTAGCACAACCCACAGGTGAAGGAAACCTAGATTTGCCGATAGCATATGCTATTAGGCAATTAAATGCGGCTGAACGAAATTATACCACTACGGAAAGAGAAGGCTTAGGCATGGTATATGCTGTAAAGAAGTTTAGACACTATCTATTGGCCAACAAGTTCAAGTTTTTTTACTAATCATCAAGCTTTATTATATTTGGTCAATAAACCTTGCAATACAGGACGCTTAGTAAGATGGTTTCTCTTACTAATGGAATACGATTTTGAAGTGATTGTCAAGAAAGGTAGGACCCACCTTAGGGCGGACCATCTTTCTTGCATCACTTCAGGAGAGCCACCGCAAGGAGTGTCTGATGAATTACCAGACACTTATTTGTTCAATTTAGAAGTTGTTCCTAAATGGGCGAATAAGTTGGCACTTGTCCTAACCTTCGGACCCGCAAATAAGAACGTAAAAACAAGCAAAGAAGAAATTGTAAGGTCAAAAAAATATCAAATATTGGCAGGAAGCATGTACAAACAAGATACAGAGGGAGTATTAGCTTGTTGTGTCAAAAACGACGAACATACTAGTTGGATGCAACAAGCCCATGAGGGACTGCTAGGAAATCACTACTCTAAACAACGAACATTGCAGAATCTAAAACGTTTAGGAGTGTATTGGCCTAGCATGGACAAAGAAATACAGGAGTGGAT
Organism: Ceratopteris richardii; assembly: GCA_020310875.1. Lineage (NCBI taxonomy): Eukaryota > Viridiplantae > Streptophyta > Polypodiopsida > Polypodiales > Pteridaceae > Ceratopteris > Ceratopteris richardii. The sequence continues at coordinate 141,069,451 of CM035424.1, read as the reverse complement.
TCAGAATTGTCCAATGTGTCAGGAGAGACCCCCACTGGAACATGCTACTCTTTATCACGTTTCATTAATTCCTGATTGGAGTGCTCCATTGGTAGAATTCATGAGATCATAAGCATTACCCAATGAGGCTAGCCTAGCACGAAGAAGAAGCATGGAGCAAGAGGCTCAGGACTATGCCTTAGTAGGAGACAAACTATATCGGAGAGGCAAAGATGGATACTTAAGACTGTGCGTTCATGAATTAGACTATTTGAAAGTCTTAGAAACTGCACATAGCACTGTTGCAGGTGGGCACTTTGGGCCTGACCGAGTAATTAAGACCATCCTATTCTCAGGACTTTGGTGGCCCACTCTTCATATGGATGCCCATACCTATGTGAAGAAATGTGACACATGTCAACGAGCACAATACCCGATCAGAAAAGATGAGATGCCTTTGAGGCCAATGATGGGAGGATGCGCATTCTCAAAGTGGGGTATAGACTTTGTTGGTCCTATTAACCCCCCAGCTAGAAACTCCCATGCAGAATACATTATTGTAGCCACTGATTACCTTAGCAAGTGGGTGGAAGTAAAAGCCACAACAAAGAATGATGCTCAAACAACGGCTAAGTTCTTATTCGAAAACGTGTTCACTAGATATGGGTTGCCAATAGAGTTGGTTAGTGATGGAGGTACGCACTTCTTGAACGAGGTCATTGAAAATCTCCTTCAAGAATTCATGGTAATACATAAGAAGTCTGCCCCCTATCATCCCCAAGCTAACGGACAAGCCGAGAGCACAAATAAGATCCTATGTAATGTATTGACAAAACTGGTAAATAATAAACGCTCTGATTGGGACAAACAACTTCATCATGCTGTTTGGGCATACCGAGTTGCCTACAAAACGGTACTCAATGCCACCCCATTTCAGATGGACTTCAGACAGAATGTTGTGCTACCATTGGATTTCCTAATCCCAACCTTGAAAGTAGCACAAGAATACGAGTGGAATGGACATGCATTGTCCTCTAGGATCTTTGATCTAGAACGCTTAGGTGACACGAGGCTACGAGAAGCAACAGGCATTTATGCTGCAAAGAAAAGGCAAAAGGCATACTTTGATGCACATATAAAGGATAAAGGATTGAAAGAAGGAGATCTGGTGCTAGTTTATACGCTAAAGCAACAATGCCCGCAAATTGGAGAAACGAGGATATGGACCCATGATCATTAATAGAATTTCCACTAGTGGTGCAGTTCAATTGGCCACTTTAGAAGGTGATATCTTGCCGAACTATATAAGTGGTTGTCGAGTCAAGTTATTGTTGATATATTTAGGTAGTGATGTGTGTGAACACTCTAGGACCGCCGGGGCACTTTTTTCCCTCTTTAGGAGGTTTTTTTCCCCCGGCTTGTATATACGCCTATTGCCCTAATGGGCTACTTATCTTTGTACATTCTCTAGTAATACATTCAGTATTGTGTGTTTGTGCTCCAAGCTTCTTCTTCTTCCTTGTGTTGTTCGCGTGCTTCCGCAGACGTCTATCTCCAACAATTGGTATCAGAGCCAGTCGTCGCTTCTTCTAGGGTGCCGTCGACACTCCTCCGTTTGCAGTCTCACATTCGCACGAAATTTGGTGAGCATACTCAGGGTGTTTCCGAGATCAGTTTCTGTTCGTCAGTTTAAGCGTCTCGAAGTCTGCTACAGATCTAGCAAAACTCGTCTGCGCAGTTCCGTTCAACTTTTTGAGATACAGTCAATTTTCTGCATCAAGGTATTTTAGTCACCGGCCATGGCTGAAAGCAGTGATGTATTCCGTATGTTGGCTGTTGAGGATAAGTTGGATGGTACCAACTACCCATTATGGGCTTATATGATGCGACATGTACTGGTTGCAAAAGGATTCTGGAACATTGTGCAGGGTGTTGAAAGACGTCCTGTTACACCTGTAATGACAGGTACTCCAAATACAGGTGTTGGAGCTGAAAAAGATGGTGTCGAAGATGATATTCCACAGATTCCTCTTCGTGCTGCTGTTTTTGTTGCACCTACTGCAGAGCAGATTCGCTGGGATGGTAGAGATGCCCAGGCACATGCATTGATAGCTTTGTCTGTCAAACGTGCCATTATTCCTCACATTCGCTCTTGCAGAATAGCAAAGGATGCTTGGGATACACTTACCACTTTGTACCAGGCTAGGAATGAGGCTCGTGTTGCTTACCTCCGAAAACAGTTGGAGAGTGAGCACATGAATGAAGGTGATTCTATGGACAGTTTTCTCACAAAGATCAAAGACCTGAAGGAACAATTGATTTCTTCTGATGAGGTTATACCAGATAGCTCACTTGTGCAGACCGTTCTGAATGGTCTTCCTGATTCATATCAGAGTTTTGCCTCTACTCTTCGGTTGATGATGAAAGGAAATCCGAAGGCCTTGTCATTTGAGGAATTAGTCTCTGTTCTGTTGCAGGAAGATCAGTCCAGGCAGAACAGGTCCATTATGCGTGTTGTAGATCAAGCTTTCCTGGCTAGTCAGAAGGGCAAAGGAAAATGGAGCTCTTCTACTAGTAAGCAGAAATCTGCAAATGCTGCACAATCGAAGAACTAGGATAAAGATGAGAAGAAATCAGAAAAGAAGAAATTGTTTTGCAAGTACTGTAAAGGAAATGATCATATCATAAAGAACTGTCCAAAACTGGCTGCTAAAGAGGCAAAGAAGAAAGAGGCTGGAATGGTTGTTGCAGAGGCCTCTACACTAAAAACATAGTCTGCAAATCTTCTACAGCAAGAAGAATGGGCGTTTACTATTGTCTACAGTTTTGACCCATCTTCTCATGATCAGTGCATGACTGCAGTACACTCAGATGTTTGGTACTTTGACAGTGGGGTGACCAAACATGTTACCTCGCAGCACAGTTTCTTCTCTTCACTCGAGCCTGCCCCTACAGGGAATACTGTCACATGCGCCAATAACTCCTCTTATCCTGTTATGGGAGTTGGTAACATCATTTTGACTACTGCTGATGGTAGTTCTTTCACTTTGTCAGACGCTTTATTTGTGCCAGGGATCAAAAAGAACCTGTTATCAATTTCTGCATTAGCCAAGATTGGCTTGGTTGTGAAATTCGTTGATGACAGGTGTACAGTCCATGATCTCTCAAATGGCAATGTGATTATTTTTTCTGGCATTTTATGTCGTGGGCTGTATAAGCTCATAGACTATGAAAGATCTGCGAATGATTCGGCATGTGCAGTTCATGATTCTCAGGCTATGTCAGATGCAAAGCTTTGGCATGCACGCTTTGGTCATCTGAATTTTGCTAGTTTGCTACACCTGCAGAAATCTAAAATGGTATCCTCTTTGCCCAAACTTGAGGCACCTGGAAAACATGTTTGTGAAGGCTATATTTTGGGAAAAATGCAGCGTTCTTCCTTTCCAAAAGATGGTTCAGTTCGGGCTACGCAGAAATTGCAGCTTGTACATAGTGATGTCTGCGGTCCTATGCAGACACCCTCTTTTGGAAATTACCTTTACATCGTGACTTTCATTGATGATTTTTCCAGGCATGCATGGGTATATCCACTCAAAGCAAAGTCCGAAGTGTTCATTGCTTCAAACAGTTTTTGGTTTTGGCTGAAAATCTGTCAGCATGTAAAATGGGCACCCTCCGTTCTGATCGAGGGGGGGAATATATGTCTTCAAATTTTAATGCATTTCTGGCTGAACATGGGATAAAACACGAGTGTACATTGCCTTATACACCTCAAGAGAATGGAGTTGCTGAAAGAAAGAACAGGTCACTCATGGAGATGGCGAGGTGCATGGTCAAAAGTCCGGCTTTACCACATAGTTTCTGGCTTGAGGCTGTCATGTGTGCAGCATATGTACTGAACAGGTGTCCCACTAAAGCGTTGCAGTCTATCACTCCATATGAGGCTTGGCATGACCGCAAGCCATCTGTTGCTCATCTGCGTGTTTTTGGTTGTTTGGCATATGCATTAGTGCCTGAACAACATCGCAGAAAATTGGATGATAAGGCAGTAAAATGTATTTTTGTTGGGTACAGTTCTGAAAGTAAAGGCTATCGTCTGTATCATCCACAGACTAAACACATTCTGGTTAGCGGTGATGTTATCTTTGTGGAAGATGCTATTCAGCCATTGCTTTCATGTACTAAGGAGACATCTGTTAGCTCCAAAGACATGTATGATACTTATATGCCTCTTTTTACAGGTGGACAGTCTAGTGCTGGTCCTAATGAGGCAACTTCTCAGCCTTTGCAGGTTTCATATGATGATGCAGATCATTCCATTTCTGATGCAGATTTACATGATGCACTTGTTGATGAGAGAGCTGATATGGAGCAGGCAAAAACTATACCAAAATGGCTGGTGCAGACTTTGCGTGACAGCAAATTAAATGCACCTTTGTCATATCGTACTCATTCAGGCTCTCATAGTGCCTCCTTTGCATCAGATTACTATGCTATGGCTGCATCTAGTCTTTGTGATGAGAATGAGCCTGTTTCTTTTGATGAAGCACAAAATTCAGAAAATTGGATGGCTGCTATGCAATCTGAATATGATTCTATAATGAAGAATGGTACATGGTCTTTATGTGACTTGCCTCCTGGCAAGAAGGCCATTGGCACTAAGTGGGTATACAAGCTGAAGCGTAAACCTGATGGTATAGTTGACAGGTATAAGGCTAGGCTTGTTGCAAAGGGTTATGCATAGGAAAGAGGCATTGATTTTGATGAGACCTTTGCACCTACATGCCGTATGACTACTGTTCGGAGCATTTGTGCACTTGCAGCCCATCATGGTTGGAATGTACATCAGTTGGACATTAAAACAGCATTTCTGAATGGTGACTTGCATGAAGAAGTGTATGTTTTTCAGCCCCGTGGCTTTGTGCAGAAAGGGCATGAAAACCAGGTGTGCAGGTTAAAGAAGGCATTATATGGTTTAAAGCAAGCACCACATGCTTGGTATGAGAAGATACATGCCTATCTGATTGCACATGGTTTTGAGAACAGTCCAACTGAAAGCACCTTATATGTTAAGTGTGTTAATGATGTGCTTCTGATCATTGTTGTCTATGTTGATGACATGCTGCTCACTGGTCCTATTGAGACACATATTGCTGATTTTAAGGCTGATTTGCATGCCTCATTTGAGATGTCTGATTTGGGGCATTTGCATCACTATTTGGGCATTCAGTTTATGCACGTTGATGGTGGAATGGCTTTGTGTCAAACAAAATATATTGACACATTATTGCAGCGTTTTAGCCTTGAAGATTGTAAGCCTATTGCCACTCCTATGGAGACAGGTTTATGATTGAGTCTTCATGATGCTGGAGATGCATTTGATGCTGTTCTCTATCAGCAGGCTGTTGGATGCTTGATTTACTTATGCATTACTCGGCCAGATATTCAGTTTGCTGTCTCACATATGAGTAGGTTTATGCATTGCCCAAGAGTCACGCATTGGAAGGCGGTTAAGCGCATCTTTCGCTACTTGAGTGGTACTCGGCTACTTGGGTTGTTTTATCCCAAGGGGGGATCACTACCGCCAGATTTGCATGCTTTTTCTGACTCAGATTGGGCTGGTTGCTATGACACTCATGTGTCCACCAGTGGTTTTTGCTTCATGCTTGGTAGCTCATGTATATCTTGGTTGAGCAAGAAGCAGCCTACTCTGGCCACTTCCAGTTGTGAGGGTGAGTATAGGGAAGCTTTCACAGCGACTGTTGAGTGTGTGTGGCTCAGACGCCTTATGGCTGATTTGGGTGTTGGCCAGACTTCTGCCACCACCATCTTCACTGACAGTCAGAGCGCATTAGCAGTTGCGAGGAACCCTGTGTTCCATGCTCGCACTAAGCACATTGAGGTGCATTATCACTATGTCAGGGAGAGGTTCTATGCTGGGGAGATCAGCTTGGCATATGTGCCCACGCAGGAGAACATTGCAGACCTTTTCACGAAGGCTTTGCCTAGGGAGAAGTTTGAATCTTTTCGCAAAGCTTTGGGCTTACTTTCTTTTGTGGAGTGATTTCCACATAGCTTGGCACTTCCTTATACATGAGTGCCAGCTCCTTGTTCACTGCATCACTCCCAAGGGGGATTTGTTGATATATTTAGGTAGTGATGTTTGTGAACACTCTAGGACCGCCGGGGCACTTTTTTCCCTCTTTAGGAGGTTTTTTTCCCCCGGCTTGTATATACGCCTATTGCCCTAATGGGCTACTTATCTTTGTACATTCTCTAGTAATACATTCAGTATTGTGTGTTTGTGCTCCAAGCTTCTTCTTCTTCCTTGTGCTGTTCGCGTGCTTCCGTAGACGTCTATCTCCAACAGATATAAGAACCTCTTACAGAGGAAATGCTAATGAGACTCAACACTGCTAAGAAGCGAAAAGAAGAGGAGTTAAGGGTTAGAGAAGAAGCACAAGCAGAGGCTAGAGAGTGCATCAGAAGAAATAAGTTACGGCGACTAGGCCTAGATGTCAACACAAAAGCTCCAAAATATCACATGGACATGTCGAGTAATTGACCGACGCCCCTTTGTGACCATAGAGGTAGGACAAGGAAAGAGTGTAAGGACTGTGAGAGCATTGGTTGACTCAGGTGCAGCAACTAGTGCAATTAGACTTTCATACTACCAAGACCTGCAAGTGGACATCAGGCCCATAGAAGCATATCTCATAGGATTGGGAGGTGTGGAAACCCCTTGTTTGGGCGAGGTGGAACTTCCCATCTACCTTCAAGATGTTCCAATAAAAGTCAAAATGCTATTTCGTCACGATGCGGACCTTACAGAGCCACTTGTCCTAGGTCAAGATTGGATTTATGACCATGCAGTCAACTTGAACCTAAGAAGTCGACTTCTTCACGTTTGCGTACATGAACAATGCATTACATTAGAATTAGACAACTGCATGCTCACAGATCATGGCACCACACACTCTCTCAGTTCCTCTAAGACCAATCTTCATGAACAAGATGTTGTGTGTGTCAAAAGCCCTATGACCCAGAAGGACTCGATCACGAAAGAACAGACTCAAAGGCAAGCTGACTCCTCTTGTCTGAAGATTAATGTCGTCACAACCAATCAACCAAAAAGGCAAGTAAATCAGTGTGTGACAACCGCTATATCAAATAGACAAAGAGACTTCAAGAGAAAAGTAATTCTGGACATGAAGAAGATCTGGGTACAAAAAGGAGAGCAACCACCAGCCTTGCCACCACAATTCCCACCCAGGCAAGCTAACCATGTGAAGACAAGAACCAAACCACCAAGACCAGCTCAACGAGAAGGCATACGACAAATTTGGGTGCCTAAGAAATTAGTTGCAGTTCAACAAGGACAATCACATATGTGGGTGCCCAAGGTGCTTTTACATGTGCAAAGGCCTATGCTCCCCACCATGCAAAAGGTCTCAACAAAGAAGCCAAGGAGAGAAAAGGGTAAGAACAGAGCACAAAGACCAAAAGAAGATAAACTCAACCCTTCTACAAAAGTAAGCAGGCAATCATCGAGGAAATGGGTTTGGAAGCCAAAAGCACCAGCAAGATCCACAGAACCAAAGGGCCAACCATACTTGATACCAAAGTTTGGAAAGCATCCAAAGATGAAGTGGCCTGAGGTGATCTCTACAGGCCCAAATCCTATTCTAAAATGGGTTCCAATCAGGAGGATTACATCATTTCGAGATCCAATCGACACCTCCAATCAAAGAATGCATCAAGTATGCAAGTAACATCAAAAGCCTCGACCAGCAACAACCATGTGCCTTTGGCATAACCCTATCTTTTGCACCATTCAGGTCATGCATTCCTGAAGTATGCATCAATATAGGGCCACATTACACGACCGTGCATAGACACAATTGAGAAATCCCAGGCACATGAGACACACTCGACATATGTAATATATTTTATTGATCCTAACCACCTTGTTTGTAATTGTTCCAAAAAAAAAAGGGTCCATGCGCTCGACGACACTCATCGGTGAACCATCAGCAAGGAGATTCGTCAACCAGAAAGACAACCAATCGTCAATCATTGTGATGGGCATACAACACGAAGAGACAAAAATTGACCGACCTTTCACCATGGTAAGCACAACCTACTTTGGCAACATGCTCACCATGATAGATTAGGAAGCCTCTTCATCAGCATACCCTTGAGCACTTAGCTCAAGATCCAATCTCTTGCATTCCAAGTACGCATACATAGGGCCACATTACAAGGCCATGCACCAGGCACATATTTTGTTCAACCCATGCACTAATGCACTTACCCACCATCCATTAGGGGTTACAAGTACTTGGCATGAAAACTATGAAAGCCATCTTTGGAAGAACCAAACGACATCAAGGTGACAACAACAAGATCAAGGAAGCAATCCACCACTGAGAGTTGCTCATAATCAACATTGACCACCTCCTTTGAGTAGCTAGCAGTTTTGGAAAGCTCACAAATGTACTATCAAGATGGAGTACAAGGAAGAATTACTCACAAAGGGACTACAACCTACAAGCGCTACCAGTGGCAAAGTGAAGCACCAAACAAAAGACCAGACTACATTGAGATGGACACTACCTCTCAACATACTACATGGAACAACCACTACAACAAGGGTCTGTCAGGGACGACAGACTCAAGAGGGGGGGGAGTGTTGAAGCTCAAGGTCAAGGACAAAGCATGGAAGCGCATCAAGGAAGTGGACACACAAGAAGAAGGAGCAAGTAGGGAGCTCCAAGAATCACATGTCAAATTTTCAACAGAAATCCCTATAAAAATAGTGATTTTCATCACTAAAAACCATTGTAAATACCATTTTCCATTTTTGCAACTCCATTTTGTTCAATCCAAAGAGTCCTTGAGCTTGAGGAGTATCAGAACTATCTTCCTACCAATTTTCATAATTTTTAGACTCCGTTTGAGCCCCCAAATAAGCCTTGGAACCTATTTTTTAACTAGACCGAACACTAGGTCTGGATAGGGCCAAAACCACTCAAAAAACTATAAAAAGGGCTGGAGAGCTCATTTTAGGGGTTAGCTTGTTGTAGATTTCAGCTTTGTAAGAGAACTCTTGTGTAATCGAAGATCTTCCATTGTTCCACTCTTTGCTCTTACCTTGTGCGTGTGTGTGTGTATGTGTGAGCATGCTTGTGTGCTTTCACTCACGCAATTGTGCCATCACTTGCTCGCGGTCTTCATACCGGTCCTCACCTCTCCAGAGATTGACATTTATGAGGTGAAGCTCCTCACGTTGGTACTCACCATTGTGCTAGAGTGACAAGACATCTCTGCACAATCACTGAGAACTAGCCAAATGTCTAGGATTGGTCATTGTGAATCTACTTGTGGGGGGTGCATCAAGCTTCTAGTTGCATAGGAAGATTCATTTTTGCCATTAGAGACCTCATTATGTGGTTCCAATTGTAAACCTAGAAAGATGGTATGCATGCATGTGAGTATTGTCTTTTTTACTATCACTTCAAAATAAAACTCCATAAGTAGGAGGAACCATCATATTCATCTCCTATTGTTGCAAGTAGATAAAGGAGGGCTTGATGATCAACAAAAAATTTGAGCTTATTTGCAACAAAATAATATATAAACTTATTCATACTGTATTTCATACCCAATCCCTCTCTTTTAGTTGTCGTATATTTTTTTCTTTGCATATTTGAGCTATCTACTTACATAGGCAATAGGAAAATCAAGCCTACCTTCATTAGCAGGTTGTGTTGAGGTACAATATTGCATAGTTTCTAAGCATCAACGTGCACATGGAAGACATTAATCTATTTTGGCATCTTCAAAATGGGATCTGCTATAAGCATATGTTTCAGTTTTTCAAATGCTTTGTCACATTCTTTTGTCAATCCAAACTTAGTTATCAAATCATACAAGGTTCGTGTTATTATGGCATATATATGGATACATATTCTATAGAATTTTCATTGTCCCATGAAAGCTTGAACTTCTATATGTTCTTAGGCTTTGTTAGGCTTAGAATTTCTTTGATTTTGTTTTCACGAGTGAAGATTCCATTTTTTGAGATAATATGTACCAAACTTTTCCCTTGTAGTATCATGAAGATGCACTATTTAGTGTCAACGAGACTTTGTGTTGTTGATATTTAGCAAAAAAATATCCAATATAGAGATGTGTCTCGATCACTGTGCTAAAAAAGCACATTAGTCATCCATATATACTTCCAAAGCTTTCCTAAGAAATTGTTTGAGCCTTTGAAATTAGGATGGGTATTAGTTAAGCCAAATGATATGTGAGCCTTTGAAAGTAGCATGGGTATTGATTAATCCCAATGGCATTACTTAGAAACCATAGATACACCACTTAGTTAAAGGTGATCTTATGTTGGCCTTCATGTGCTATTGTAGCCTATAAAACTATATATATATATATATATATATATATATATATATATATATATATATATATATATATATATATATATATATATATATATATATATATATATATATATATATATATATATATATATATATATATTGCCTACCATTCTTTAAAAGAGGTGATCAACAATGGCAATGGATGGTTGTTCTTAATGGTTGAAACATTGACCTTCTTTAAATTGACACATACTCTTATGTTGGTGTAGAGACTCACAAATGTGGTTATAGCTGAAGAAAATGATGAGAAGAGTGTTGAGGATGTGTCAAAGTAAAGCTAAGAAACTACCTGAAGTTGCCAAAGTAAAGCAAGTTCCAAGTGGGGGCCATCATTATTCCAATTTCCCCTTTAATTTGGACACTCATGAAAATACCCTATTGAAAACATGTCCAAAACCTTTATTTATAATTTTACTCCACTCTTGTACAAGCCAAAAGTGCTCGAGTTTATTGATGATAGCCTAAGCCACTAGGATTATGCAAGACTTTTCAAATTTCGAATCCAATGTCATATGAAGGTTTTGCACTATTTTTAAGTCAAGATTGACATTAGAATGTGAATAAGTTCCAACTTTAAAATTCTCTATAAAAGAGAATGAACACTCGTTTTTTAGGTTTATCTTGTTAGATTGTATTCTTCTCAAGTCTTGTGAATGAAAGTGAATTTCTTGGAGTTATCTTGTTCTTGCTCATGAGAGTGGTTTGTATGTGTGTGTGAGAGAGCATGTGGATGATGCACAATGACAATTTCAAGTTCTTAAGATATTGAAGTGGTCTCCATCTTAGAATCTTAGTTTTCAATTCTTCCTAGGTATGAAAATAATGGGGAAAACTCATTAGATGTGCTCCATCTCATATATGAATCTTTCTTCTAGAATCTTATCAATCTCCTTTTCAATTCATCCAAAAATACATTTTTATATTTGTATGGCCTCGATTTAGAGGGTTTCATATCTAGTACCATAGAAATTCTATGGATACATATATGAGGTTCAATGCCCTTAAATTCCTTGTAATACATCACTATATTATTGAAATAGTTCTTTCAATTGAGCCTTTTCCATCTTAGATATTTCACTTCCCAATATAAGTGCACTCTTCTTGATTATCTTGCACTATGAAAATTACTTTCTTCATCATCTCTTGGTTTTCATAGGATTCTCCTATTTTGAATTATTCTTTTGGATCAATGCAATTATATTTTGGCTTTCTACCCTATAGTTTCTGAAGTGTTCTAGATGCTCAAATTCATCAAATGTCCTATCTCTCAAGGTAATACTTTCTTTTTCAAGTTTCACTACTTTGAATAGTGGATATGGGTAGGTTAGAGGGTTTCTTACACATTCTTTGGCTTCAGTTTCTATTAGGAATTCATCTTTTGTATCAAATTTAGGTATAGAATATAAGTGTTTATCACTTGAATTTTTTCCCTGCACTAGGATTTTTTCTCCCTTCTTAATTTCCTCAATCACTGAGACCATGAATAATTCATTAATGGCATACCCTTCAACATTGCAATATTCAATCATACTATTCTCTATAATATATCCATCATGGCTAGGATTCGCATTCAGCCATATGTAGCTCATGACATCTCTTCGTCATCAAATCATTGACAAATATATGTTGGATCATCTATTGATCTATCTTGAATCATGTCACACATAAGATCTCTTTTCATCAATCTCTGCTTTTTAGCTTTGCCTACAAATGCTCAAGTTGACATCCTCATCCATCCCTAAATCTGAATCCAATGATTTATCCAAACGAAATCATCTACATCTTTATGCAATGTTCCATGTGACAGGAGGGGTATCTCTATGATTCAAAGATATACAGATTGATTCTAGTGGTGATACCTAAATATTGGAAATATAGAGCATTGCTACCTATTTCTTCCCCAATATTGCACCACTTTCAGTTTTCGTAAGAATGGTCTTCAAAGAATCATCTCGCAATTATTCACTTGAGAAAAATTATAGATTGCTACTATGATGAAATTCAACTCCACAACTGCTTAGTTTTACATTTTCTAGTAATCCAATTTGTCTTTCTATATGTCCATCAACCAATCGCAATTTTACATGACTTTAGAAATAGTATAGGTTTTCCTCACTTATCTCGAAGAGATTTAGTGGTTATCACTACATGTGTCTCACTGTCTAGAATGGAATTATTAGTTTGCCCATTGAACAAGATAGGAAGGCAAGTGTTGCCTTCATCTCCTTCACTATATTCTCCTACCTTTTCAACTAGCATATGTTTTACACTCAAGCAATCTATTGAATGCTATTTAGATCCATATGTTTGCCCATTATTTCCATAAATATTTCTTTAATCATAGAATTTCTTCTGTAGTAAGTGCACTTCACTTGAGTGTGCTTTAAAAGCTCTAAGTTGGGTGTAACTTTATCTATTGGAAATGTCACTAAAGTTGCCTTTTTGACTATGGATTCTAGTTTGTGCTTTCTTGTGTATTGTTGGCATCTTTATTTGCATACAAATCTATCCATGGAGCACTTTCATTTAGAGGATATTCCACAAACTAAGACTCCCAATTGTCTTGAATCATTTTCATGGGAGTCTCATGATCATTGTTTTTCTCTTTTGTCAATTGCCACATCTATGATGAGTTCTCTTTAGATTTTGCCATGACTTGAGCTTGAATGGGTTTTACTAAAGATGCACTCTCTTCTCTAATTTTTGACTTAGATAATCATATTTATTCATGTATCACTTGAGTGAGAATTTGTTTTGAGCTATAATTGTGTGTGCTCGTTCCCAAAGTAGGCTAGGTCCCTCTAGAATTTTCTGAGATAGCTCTATGATTTCGTTGCACATGTTAAGCCTCTATTTTTTTCACTTGATCATCAAGGTAACATTGGTGGTGTGTTTTTGCACTTAGATCATATTCACTTGACCTTTGTAAGCTTTAAACATCATTTCAGTCTTCAAGGAGAGGATCTACAAGTACAAAGCCTACCATCTTTTTCCTGAGAAGTCTTTTTGGCTTTTGGGTTCCTAGATTTATCTTCTAAGACTTCTATCAATTCTTCCTGTGGATCTTTCTCTAAATTACCATTTTTCTTTTCCCATTTTTTGCTCATGTTCTCCTTATCACCAAGTCAAATTCTTGTGTTTCTTCTTTTTATCCCTTGATGGCTCTTGGTCTTCATACTAGGGAGAAGATGAATCATCCTCTTCATTACAATGGTTTACCTCTTGATGTTTCACTTGTGCAAGTGGCATAGCTTGAAGAGGGACTTTCCCATCAAATTCATTGCCGCTTCCAATGAGTTTTAGCATTTCAAGTGATATGTAAGCAGTATTTTGTGGAGTTTGTGGTCAATATCTGATCAAATGATCTTTCTAGCAATCCTCGTAATAGCTTTCTATCTTTCAAGTGAATTTTCTAGAGGGTTTTAGACAATCCTTCAAGAAATTGTCACTACCACATCGACAACAAAGACCTTTAGGAGTCGGTGCATTATTTTTAGTGCATTGTATCTTCATAGTATCCCCTTTCTCTACATAATACACACATGCATTAGACTTATCTATCCAATCAGAATTATCACTAGGGTTTGTGTGGTAACATATTTCTTCTTGATACCATCTTCCACTAATATAACTATCTTCAATATATTCATTTCACCTTCTTTGTATAGCTCCAGATAGTTGGTGTCTATATCTACCAATTTTCGATCCACGCAGATTATCATTCTTTTAGTATTCTCTCTAGCGTATTTGAATCCAACAACATTATTAGAAGGAGATGCTGATCAAAAAACAACCTCTGTAGGTCTTGATTTCTTGATTGTACTTAGGTTGACCATAATATGGATTCTTATAGTATTATTGTTCTCTTAGTGGGTTTTTGTATGAATCCCTAGGAGTATTCATGGGCTTAGACCAATATAATTGTAAACTGTAAACTTGATTTTGGGTACTATATTGCACTTGGAAGTTGGATGGACTTTATTGAAATTTTGACATCCTCTCAATGGTTATGGCCTTTGAATGCAGGGAGCATTGCATTGCTCCATTTCTTGTTCCATTTGTAACTTCTATACAACTAATTTGTATACTTCCTTGATTGAGGATCTTGAAGCACTAAAGGAAGTTGAAGCTTCACTTCTCGCAACAGTGAATGGAATTTTTTGTTCTCAAACTAAATTATCTTCTAGGTATATGCATTCATTCAAGCATTTAACCTTATAATACACATAAGAGAATGCAATTTCAAATTAGTAAATCCCTCTAAAGAAGAGAGAAATCAATTTCCTTTCAAGTATTCTTTTGTCAATAGGGAAACTGTCTATGTATTGTTTACATCTTCTAGTCGCCACACAAACAAACTCATGACTTGCCTGATTGAAACTATAGTCAAGGATGTGGACTCATGTTTAAATCCTCTCTTGAAGAAGTATTTGATGAAACCTTCTAGCAAGGCTTTCCATATCTTTGGACATTTCTATGGTTCAATGTTTCAAAGCGCGACAATGCAATTCCAATGAGGGTTAATCCAAAAGCTTCATACTATTCCACTCTCAAGACTTGTTTGAATTCGCCTATGTGATCATAAAGATCATGAGATCCATCATTGATTTTTTTCATGCCCTTTGCCACTTGGGATACTCAAATGTGTTTCCCAGGACTTGAACAGTTTACATCAAATCTATAACTTGCACTTGTACATTTGTTTGTGCCACTTGACCATTCTAGTCCTGGGATTATGCTATGTCTTGCAATCTATATGGTTGATCATAGTGCAATCGAGAATTCACTTCTTCATTTGGATCCTCCGGAGGATTCCAAAATGGATTAGTACTTCCTATTGGTCCACCTCTATTTCCTCACAAATTTCATCCTTCATTTCCTAAATTACCGCCAACTTAATGTTGGGGGTTATGTCCTTTGTGTGATTTCTCTGAGTCATGTATCTCCCAATAAATGTTTCTTGTTCTATTCATGCACTCAAGAGATAAAATTTGAATTAAAATGTAATGAAACTCATTCATGATCACCCTTTTCGCAAGTAGAGTTATGGCATTGTTAGACCAATATTGTATGCGAGTGAGTTTGTCTAGGTATATTGCTTCCAATGAAGGCTCAGATTGAAGCCAAGTGAGTTTCAATGCATTGAATAGGATCATCCTAACTCTGGGTGTGGGAGGAACTTCAGGGAGTCCACTCTCATCATCACTTGTGTCTTTGTTAAAATCAATCTCTCCCTTGTTTTTTGTCTGGTCCAAATCAAGAGAGATTAGGTACATTATACCCTCTTGATCTTTTTAGTGATTGCCGTAGAATTTAACAATTGAATGGTGGCCAATTGTCAAGCAATTAGGGTTCTTAAATCTCATTACTTATCCATTTGGGCCTTCTAAATATACATTTATCCCTAGGGAATTATATTTTTGAAACTACAAGATATTACAAGAATATCCACATGAAAGGTCTACTTCATCAAGATTGATTGGTCTGCCATGCATGTATTTTAATGCTTCCATTTAATCCCAATGAAAGTCTAACTCACTACTTGATGAGGTCACATGGGAGTGACTGAATGCAACTTGGTATTTCCTATGGACAAATTGTGCATTCTAGTAGAATTCAAGTGTCCTGCTAGATCTCAAGTGCATGCAAAATTGTTTTAGCATGGAAATGATATAGTTGAAACAAGGTCACATGCACAAAAAAAGCTACGTATAATATTTCATCTTTCAACTTATAGTTACAAATTCAAGACAAGTTTTGTGCTTTCGAACAATTCGAAAATAATGCTCTCCAAAAATCGTGCACTCAGATCTTGTCGAAAATTTGATTGCATCAACATCCAATAGTTGAAAGTTCTCAAAATCGTTGAGGCAACCATGTAGCATATTTGATATCTTCTTCAACATTTTGATAGTAAGATATGGTATGAAAAGTATCTTATCAATATATTTGATCTACATATGGGCAAGAAAAAGCTTTCAGTTCTCTACGACTAGGAGTACAAGGTAGTTCAACCCATATAATTCTACATAAAGGCACACATCAATATCATAGATCTTTTTGTAGGAGAGCAAGAAACTTTTCAAATTTCTTCTAGACATTTGGAAAATCGGTGAGGAATTATTGCTTCAATGGGTCACTGTATTTGTAGTAGGCTAGCTTGGATAATTTTGTATGGTACATTAAATTTTTGTCAAAATTTTATCTTGTTTTATGTATTAGTTGAATGCGCTCTTGTGACTTCATGATACCACATGGTGTAGGGAATGGATCTAAAAGTTCTAATGTTGTACTTGGAGTAAGGACCATTGCCAAACACTTGTGACTCAAACTCCAAGAATATTACATTCATATACTCTATAAATCTCTCCTTTGTCCATTCATCCAAGTTAGGGTCTCAATTTTGAACTTTGATTGTCTAGTATGAGAAATTGTCCATTTGTGATGCCTCTATGGGAAAAGGTGAGTCTATGACTAATGAGCAAGGGGGGATTTTGACATTAGATCCTCATGCATTGGTGGTGGATCCTGTAGCACAAAATCCTCTTGTGCTCTTTGTGAATTTTTAATCTGATAAAATAACTAGATATGATCTCATACTACGAGATTGGAAGAGGACAAGACAAGATATCCATGATACTAGACTAGGGAAGACGATAGCAAAGAACAAGACTAGGACTACAACTACAACTTAGAAATTACTTACTTGGAGATCATAATTCCTTGAGCTCCCAAGATTGGTATTGGCACCACTGAGGATTTATGTGTCCAAGCCCCCCTTATATACGTGTTCAAGGGCGGCCACGAGTTGATGATGTCATTGATGATATCAACAATTTGAAATTAGAACCTTTACATATCAGAATCAACCAAGCAGACAATGTATCTTAGGGTTTTGATATGTTTCACATGCGATGGAATTACTTCTCCAAATTCCAAACCAATCATGATATATAGAAAGTCACATGGAATCTCAGGTTCAGGATGGTTGCATTTGTGTTTGTTACATCACCTCCCCCTCAAGCTACAAGTTCCACAAGGAGTGATCATATTCTCTGGTCTCACTTTCATTGGATTCTTCTTATGGAATTCTCAACCCTTGATTGGTGCTCTCTAAAGGTTTTCTACAAGTTCCAAGTATGATCACTAATGTCGTACCATTTCCAATGAACAAGCTGCTTTAAACTTACTTGGGATATTCTAGAATCTAGGACATGCTCGACTTCAAATTCTTTACGATCATCGATCTTGATAGGTTATGAAGGACTATGTCTCTCCCCCTCAATTGCAAAATGTGATATGTTTCCAACATGCATACATGAAAAATTCGTTGTATCCCCATGGTACTTGGTAATTGGAGCTTCAAGTTGACTAGATTTATCTCGTCCAAGATGGTGAAGGACCAAATCTCTAATGGTCTATCTTTGCACAAGGCCTTGAAGTCAACAAATTATTCTAGAATAACAACTCCCCAATATGATAGGATGAATTCTGAACACGATTGTGATTTGCATAATTCTTGTAAAGTTTTTTAGTTCTATGGATCTCTTGCTTGAGTTCTTGGTGAATATCCATGAGATATCGAGACTTATTCTTATAGCTTTATTTTTGGATGTTCATAATTTGCAAAGGCAGTCTACTTGGTAGATGTATGAACACTACTATCATAGGCAAACTTTGCAAAGGGTAAAAGCTCAAACCAATCATTTTGATAATAGTTGATGGTGCAATAGAGATACTGTTCTAGGACTTAATTCGCCCACTCTTTTTGTACATTAATCGGTTGATGATTGGTTGTAGATAGTTTAACTTGAACACGAACGCACTTCCAAGGACTATTCCAAATGCTAAATATGAATTGTGGACCTCGATCACTCAATATCATCATGCAATCCATGAAGCCTAAAGATGTATCTAAGAAAAAGTCTTACAGTGGTTGCAGATGTGATTGCTTTGGTAGCTGGATGAAGTGTGTAATCTTTGTGAATATATCTACTATAACAAGAATGGAACCATACTTAGTGAACCTTAGTAGATCTATGTCAAGTCCAAATATAATGAAGATAATGATCTTTCTCAAATCCGTAAAGGTTGCAAGAGGCCATGAGGTTTATGATGAGGTATCTTAGATCTATTCCAAGGGTCGCAGGTTCAAATATATTCCTTTTACTTCCTTCCACATTTGAGACCATCAAAAATCTATGGATATAAGTTTCTATTGTTTTATTCACTCCAAAATGTCATGCTACAAGGTTATCATGACATTTTTGAAGTACTTGGATTCTTGGTTTTCCTAGATGGACATACAATATGTTATTGTAATGTAATACTCCAACATTTTCTTGGAAGCCATTTACTTCATGATCTTCCCCTTCTTGAATTTCTGCTTAACATTACAAAACAATTCATCGTGTCAAGAGAAATAGAGACTCACGAATTAAATGGATAAGACTAAATCTTCTTGACTTCAGGAGAAAATTGTTAATCGGATATGTTCTAGCTTAAGTAGGATACTTTCTTGTTGATCAAAAGCTTCTTCAACTTTCTTTAGTGCAAGGTAAGCTCGCACAGCGTTACTACATATTCAAATGTCATACTTTGTCCAAGATGTTATCTTCCATTTGTCTCATCTAATTCTGACAAGGTTGTAACCTCCTCTAAGGTCAATCTTTGTGAAGAACTTTGCTTTTCCAAGGCATCCCAAGAGCTCTAATAGAGGATATCTATTTGTTACAATGTGACTTTATTCAATCCATGATAGTCTAAGCACTTCGGAGAGTCCCATCCTTCTTCTTTACAAATAGAATAGAGGCTCTTGAAAGAGACTTTGAGTGTCTGATAAACCGCTTAGCTAGATTCTCATTACTAATCTTACGTAATTCCAAAGTTCCTCTAGGAATAGCCTATAGATTGGTACAAAGGGTGTTTATGCTCCCTCATGATGTTCTATGGCGTAATGATACGATTTGTGCTCCAAGCTTATATCTGCATTCTTCTTTCAAAAACTTCTTGGAAATCTTAGTATTTGTTATATAGCTTCACTGGATCATCTTTCTTGGACTCATAAGTTGGTACAACATAGATCATATATGTCGATTCATTACTTACTACATGTATGAAGACTTTGGCTCCTACATATATCAGGTTCTTTTGGATATCTTGTCGAATGATTTTATGCTTTTCCCAATCAATGTTTGGATTATGTTTCTTTAGCCAAGGCATTCCAAAGATCACAAGATTTATCAGACTTGATATCACATAGACATATGGAAATCATGATCACCAAGGTAAACTCTTAATGGTATCGTTTCAATATATTCTAATGCATCCTCCACTGCTTGGGCTATAATTCGTGTGTTCCTTTTGAGGTACTGAAATTTTATGCTTCTTTACCAAATCCTTCATCGATAAAGCATGGCAAGGCTCTTGTTGTACGGAAAAGAGCCTTCCTAAGAACCATCAAGTTGACAAGGCAAGATATGTTTCTATGGTCGTTATTGAAATTAGGAAACCCTTTCTTATATCATGGTCTACTTGTACGGTCTCCTTTACAACTGGACCTCTTTTTCCTGCTCTATAAGGATGGACCAACTCTAAAATTTATTCTTTTGCTTGGGACTACAATTCGCCTAGGATTTTCGCAATAGAGGAAAACTTATTCTCTCTACTTCTTTGGTTCTCCTCTAGGGTTAGAGGTTGGAATCTAGTTACATCTATCTACATAGATTTAAGCATACATTCACATCATCTCTTAGGCCCTATCTAAGTTGGTTTATCAAATAATTCTTATGTTTAGTGAGATCACAGTTCAACAACCTAAATTATGATGCATAAATAGAGGCAAGGTGATTACCTTGACATAGATTATAGAGTCCATAGGAATGTGCATCTACAGATGTGGCAATGAGTTCAAAGAGAAACCCCCCATAGTCATGAACTATTATCGTGTTCTTCTCTAACATCAAACCATGATAATGCTTGACCACAGGACAAGGTTCGAATAAAATCAACCTTAGATGTCTCATCAAGGTATTTGTCAAGCTACGTACTAATGAACTATTATCGTGTTCTTCTCTAACATCAAACCATGATAATGCTTGACCATTGAACTTTTTTGGCATGTGCCTTTGCAAAGGATGAATTAGGGTGTTGATTTACCTGAATACTTCCTTGATTTTCTTGAAGATTCCCAATTCGTTCTTGTAATTCTTGGATAAGTGTGCTTGTATGCATGGGATGGTCCAATCTCAATCTGTGTCAATTGATGAGTTAGGTTCTTGACTTGTTGCTGGAGATTTTGAAGCAGTATCACGATCTATTCAATTGAGTTCTCCATGATGCCCAATCTTAGAAGCCAATCTTAGAAAAATGTCATATGAGCACTAGATTGTGCCCTCGTGTCAAATTAGAAAAGATTTTAGAATTATACTTCTGCTTGTATGATCACCCATGTAAAAAATATATATATACAAGAATATGCACCTAATACAAGAAGTCCCACAACTCGATACTGACAGGTATGGATAACTAACTAAAGATGATACAATAGATCCCACAACCCAAGACCATAGTTATGAAGCAAGATATCTGGGTTACAAGAACTCCCTTGAGGGAGATGATCTAGGTACAAGAAATAATTGGACAAAATCTCATACTAGAAGATTACAAGAGGACAAGACAAGATATCCAAGATACTAAACTAGACAAGACTAGAACAAGGAACAAGACTAGAACAAGGAACAAGACTAGAATTAGAACTAAAAACATACCTAGAGATCGTAACTCCTTGAGCTACCAAGACTGGTGTTGGCAAGACTAACGATGTATATGGCCAAGCCCTCCTCATATAGGATTCTCGAGCACATGTATTCCTCTATTGAGCCCAATATTAGATATGATTCACCATTTGTGTTGCACCAAGCATATGAATAGCAAACTGTGAACTTCGCAGAATGAACCTGATAGATGAAACATCAAGAAGATTGAGGGCATTAGCCTCTGAACATGATCCTATGCTTGGCACAAGAAAAATGCAAGGGCCTTATCTACAAAGAAGCTGCATTGGGTAGTGCTTCTCTGGTCCTTATCAACTCAGTCTGGAGCACAGAACAAACCGCATATCATATTTGATTCTTCATCTAATCGGATTCAATCAAGTCAGTGCAGTGTGACCGAAACACATACATCACTGCACCCCTCTTTGTTTAGGAAAGACGCCAGGTCTGTAAGTAAAACAGGTGGAGCAATAGCAAGAACAAACTGCCACTCTCATATGATAGACTGCAATTTACAACTCTGCATCCTCAAGTGGTGCCAGGGCACTGCCAGGGACCCCTACAGGATGCTACTTAAGTTCCACTTAGCACAGAGAAACCATTTGTGAGCAATGAAATAGGTGCCTGTCTATAAAACCTTGTCCAAGACTCTAGAGAGATTCAAATGAACCATTTGTGAGCATTGAAATAGGTGCCTGTCTATAAAACCTTGTCCACGACTCTAGAGAGATTCAAATGGTTATGTGAGCGAGCAAATGTGAATGAAAAACTTCACCAAGCTTTCAATCAGGCTTATGCAGGCCCAAAATCAACAAATACACAAGTTTCTTTCCACGTGTATTCAGTATCAAGTAACTTATCGAGTAATGCCAAATAAACACACATCCCTAAGCATAATGCTAGAATGTGGGCATCACTGGATCTTATGAGGTCTCTCTAACAAATGATTTGATTATGATGCCATTGCATACTTATTGCATTAGATTTGAACACCACATGATGCAGAATTCTCTGTCAACTACACTTCTTCAACCTTTCAAACAACTTAGGCAGGATACCACCAGTCAAGGCATAACCACATATATATTCTCTTTTAGATCAAATTAATGCTTCTGACCCAAGCTATTGCTCTCTATAACCACCAATTATAGAGAGCAATACCTAGTAGCAGCAAAACCCAGTACAAACTCGTCGGAAATCCTATTATAATAATGCTTATATCCAGTACTTCAGATTACTATTAAAATATAAATGTAAATTATGGTCAATACAGAGATCTATAATTAACTTGCAATCCATATCTTAAAATATAATTTGTATACCATCCTAACTGCATACTTCCATAAGAAGTTCCCTTCCAGAAAGTATTACAATTAGACATAGGTAGAGAAGTGAGTTCTGTTCATCTACTCCAATACATTCATTAGCAGTGATCCATACCGAATGGCTGCAGTAGCGCACTTGGAGAAAAATTTGAAGCACTAATAAAGGAAATCAACAAAAAAGCACAGGCCAATGACAGATGCATATTCCGACTGATTCTGTTGTAAAACCCAGACCTAATTGCAAATGCAACTTCCAATTACCACAAAAACCAAACGGACTTGAAACTCAATCAAGGAACAATATCAATTAACACAAAGGTTTCATGATGAAATGACACGTCCGATCTAGACATAGAAGTGAATAATAATAACACAAATATGATTGGATATCTTCTTGTGATACAAAGCAGGATATATATTTTGCAATGCACACCATGCTTTACTCCACCATGTCTGATCATCACATGCTTTTTTCCTTTCAATAAACACCCACAATCTAGTGCACATCGAGTTTAGAGTTATTCATCATCAGCAACACCAAGCCTGTATGTGAATTATCTAAACCAATTCAAATCTTGTGTAAAAATTAATACATCCTTTGCCAATAGATCTTGCATATAAGTTAGCACAAAATTATGGTCAGATTATTGCTATCACCATGAACTTAATTGATTCAGACTACAGGCGAATTCTCAAAGATAGTCCATGTATTATATATGACACAGCCTTTTACCAACTTAACTCAGTACAAGTGAAAAATTTCTCAATGATGTATATTATACAAATTCATTCGTTTCAGCAAAAAGAAAACTCCCAACAGACTTGAAACAATCAAACAAAAACCGGACAAAAAGGGCCTTAGAACAAGCTCAAAAAAAACGAAAGAAAAATAAGTAACAGAGATCAACTAATGTCTGTATCTGTCTTCCCCCAACAACAAACATCATCACAATCACTACTTGAAATTATCTGCTCTCTGCCTCTTGAGTCTAAAACATGTGCAACTTTTAGAATTAGCTTTTTGAACCATTCATAGACATCTTTTGCTCCTCAACAGGCATGACCTCTACATAAAATACAGAAGACAACATTGCCATCAGCTTCCATCTTTCTGCTTAAGTGTATGCCAGCATCACTGTGTTAAAAATCATCTGCGAGTAAACAAATGTCAAGATGTTGTCTAAGGAGTTCTTTCAGTCCACACAGATTGCTACATACCTAGATACATCACATTAGATCCAAGATCACCCAAAAAAGGTAGTTATAAACCCATGGCAATCAACCACAGGGGCATATAGACATCAAGCTTCATCATATGATAGTGACCACAAACTATGGCATTACCACATAGTATGACATCACACATACACACACTAATGTCATAGCTGTCAAGTAGTAGATATAGAAGTAAAGAATAAATATGTGCTCTTAGAAAAAACTCTAAAGATTTTAGCTTGCTTCACTTTATTTGTTACAAGAATCATCATCTAAATATATACTAAATACACACACTTAATGAAATGCTGCTGACAAACAATGCATTGAGTACTCAACATAAATTACAAAGCTTCTTAAAATTTGATTTTCCCCATTCTATATGGGCTGTCATAACCAATGCTGCTTTGAATTTGTGTTTTTCATCAATGAGCTTAAGCCTTTACGCCTGTTAATAATACTCTTCAATTTGGGCTTTGTCACATGCAACTAATCTTGCATTTCCAGCTATTCTTGCTCTTTATATCGTACCTAAAAAAACTCACCTTACCAATTCGAAAAATGTGGTATAAGTACAGCATAAATTTGATACTGCATAGTTGTCCTCAAAGACACGCCTCCAATAGTCATGTTGTTTCCTAGATCAAGAAAAAGATAAAAATTGTGACTGATTTTTAACAAAATGCAAGGCCTCAATTCATTTCACCATGTTCTCTATGTGATTGCATCATATGTTGCTTAAGAATGCTACTCCGCCCGGGTGGAGCCATCGGCCATCAAGGCTGACAACCCAAATTCAAGTCACACAGGAGACAGTTGTAGTCAATTGCTCAGGGGAAAATTCAAAGTTGAAGTTGGCTTCAGGGCCAAATTTTTTTTAGTTAGTATCTCACATCATGCATTACTCACACAGAAAAAAAATATTGTAAACCTGAACCCTCTACAATTATATGGAGTACATTTTCATAAGAAACCCATGCTTCAGGGCCAAATTTTCATTCTCCCTCCCTGTCCCCCCCTCCCTCCCTCTGTGCACACGTACGTGTGCGTGCGCGTGTGTGTGTGTGTGTGTGTGTGTGTGAGAGAGAGAGAGAGAGAGAGAGAGAGAGAGAGAGAGAGAGAGAACCTCCTGAAGAGAGAAACAGATTCAGAGGCAGGTCACTGATTCCTTATGACCAGACACAACTGAATGGTCAGATGGGCAAGGTGGACGAATGGTCAGATGGGCAAGGTGGACACCTAAGATCTAGCAGCCTTGTCAACAAAGGACCTCACGGGTCAGTAAGCAGGCTGCAATCTAAAATTTGGATCATCCTAGTTGATCACGCTAACCACCCTGTCAGGGCACTCAAAATGGAAGATATTCATGGGAATCATAGTATGAACAAGAGAATTTATTCTTGAGAATTGACTCAGGAGTATTCAATCAGTTAGTTTAGTTAGTTCATGCCCAAAATAAAATTCGGGACTTTAATCCACCTTAGCTTAAACGTAAGTATCCATACCTAGTTAGTATTACGCGTGTTCTTCAGCGAAAGAAAGTACTCAGCAAAATAATATTTCATAACTCTTGTTTTTATATGGAAATGAATCCATGAAAATTTGAAATAGCTTGAAAGAGTTAAAAATATCTTTTTTTATGGATTCATAAGATTCATAAGAAATCTCTTGAATTTCAAGTTCAAAACTTAAGGGTACATATACTATCATATATGTTAAATGACATGTGTACATGGTAGTACATTGTGCTACAAATCAATCTACCATTATGCATGTATTCTTCAATGTGCATGTACATGTTTGCTTTTTGACATTTGTGATATCCAATAGCCTTTAACTTAGGGATTGCATAACGCATAATGCAATCCGATGAGGATTCTATTGTCTATGGATCCGGCAGATGTTATACTGATACACATGAAAGTGCAGGCCAAAGTGATGTGCATGCATCGAGTGAATCCTATGCAATGAATGCAAGCAGAAGAAAAAGAGAATCTTCAAGGGCATTGCAAAAGGCTTGGGAGCCCAAAGCACGTTCGAAAGCAAACAACGCTTTGTGTAGGTTCTTTTCTGCTTAGGATATACCCTTTTGGAAAGTAAGAAGTCCTTACTTCCAAGAGTTTGTGACTTCCATTGGAAGGGTTGGCCCTCCATACAAAGTTCGTCCATATAATCATTTGCATGATGGGCATTTGGAGGAGGAGACCAAATGTATTGAGATTGATTTGCACTATATGTTGTGATGGCTG